>CAUYUJ010015901.1:110000-187500 GCA_963575745.1 Prorocentrum cordatum | reverse complement strand
GCACAGCGTTCCCCCTGAGTCCACTGGTCCTTGTATCTCCTCTCCGCAGGCCTGGATGACCACGCTGCGCAGGAGGGCAGCATCGAGGAACTCCTGCTGCCGACGCCCGAGAAATAAACGCAAAGGGGGAGGATGAGGAAGAGGAAGAGGATGAGGATGAGGATGAGGATGAGGATGATGCTGATGCTGATGCTGATGCTGATGCTGATGCTGATGCTGATGCTGCTGATGATGATGATGATGATGATGATGATGATCATGATGATGATGATGATGATGATGATGATGATGATGATGATGATGATGATGATGATGATGGTGATGGTGATGGTGATGATGATGATGATGATGATGATGATGATGTTGATGATGACGAGGAGGATGAGGAGGAGGAGGGATGAGGAAGAGGAGGAGGCTCCAAGGCGGAACGGCGTGCTGAGGAGTCAGACAGCATTGCAAAGGAGGTGCCCTGGAAGGCGACGAAGTGGTAGCGCGGATGCGAGCGCATCATCAGCAACGCCATTGGGAATGCAAGCGTGGCTGCGTCTGGACCCAAGGATGGGATTCAGAAGCAGACCAACCCCAAGGACGATAATGAAACCAAGCAGGCCTAGAACGGACGCTAGTGCGGCGGGCGTAATCAAACGGGTCCAGTTAGCAACACCTGGGGTTGCGCTGGGCCATCCTTGTTTTGCTGCTCTGCCTCAAGGAGTCAAGGAGAGGAAGAAGCTGGTCGATACTTACGAAGACCGCACCACACACAAACGTAGGAAGGGTGTTGGCTGGCAAGGCGGTTGAGTGGCCATACATGCAAAGACGCTGTTGCGGAAGCCTCGGTCTTGAAGCACGTGATCCTCATGACCAGAAGTAACGCCAAGCGGTTCACAGAGCTGCAGGAGCGCAGCTGGGCTCCTCTTACAGAGAATACTCAGGCCGCCTCTGAAAGGGTGAAGGCGGACATCAAGCTCACCGAATGTTGTAAGCAGGAGCGAGCTCTGCCGGCCATCATCGAGAAGGAGATCGCGGCTGCCTTGGACGAGGACGACTACTCCGCTGACGACGACAAAGGCGAGACCCAACATGCCCCCCACTGCGGACATCCTCAGTGGCGGCGCACTCCTGGGATTCGTTCCAGGGCAACGAAGCCCGCGAGAGGATTAACGACAGCGCCGAAGAGGCCAGGGCAGAGGAGAAGGCCCAGAAGGCCGCGCGGCACTCGGTCAGCGTAGGTAGGCATTCACCTTGAGCATACTAGGAGCAGGCGGCACACGTCAAGCTGTTGAGGGATCACGTTGCTCAGGCCACCAGGTATGAAGCGTAAGCGCACCGCCATGCTGACGAAGTTAATCAGCACGAGGCCGCCCAGGTCGAGAGGGCTCGCACGGCGGAGGTACTTCAGGCTGCGCGCTGCGCAGGCAGCGAGCACTGTCCATGCGACCGAGACGGCGACCGCGGCCATCAGGAGGACGGCCAATTGGGGACGTGGACCGCGCCGAGAGACTGGAGGCCAAGGCGTGCAACGGAGCCCGCGAGGAGGCCGAAGCATGGCTGAGGCCAGCGGAGCTGACGGGCGAGTGTCCAGCACAAGAGGAGCACCGACGAGATCGCCGAGCTGCGTGTCCATCTCTCCGACGCTCACTGTGCCAACCAGCAGGTCCACACTGTATCGTACAAGCTGACGAGCACCTCCTGATGACCAACGAAGCGCTGTACGAGAGGTGGCCAGGCGCATCAGGAGCTCGAATAATCTTTGATGATCGGCCAATTGAAAGATAAAGGCATCGCGGAGTGCATCAAGGTTAGAAGAAAGGGACACGTTCACATACACCGATCCTGGCCAGGCTCATCCTGAGCCACGGATCGGTGCACGTGCATCCCTGGCCAAGCAAGGAGGGCGTATGCACATTTCCTGGGCCCAGGATGGGCCGGCACAGGGCAGGCGCACGTGGTGTAGGTCTCTTCCCCCGAGACGTCTTCGAAGAACAAGCTGAGCAGCCCGCCAACGCCCGCGCCGTTCAGGGCTGAGACACACTGGGGCAACGCACGCGAAGGCAGGAGGCCAGCCACCCGGGAGGACGAAGGCTGACGGGCCAGTGTTGCTGCGGAGCCAAGTCTTGCCTCTTCCTCCTCCTCCTCCTCCTCCTCCTCCTCCTCCTCCTCCTCCTCCTCGTCTTCTTCGTCATCATCATCATGCTCCTCCTCCTCCTCCTCCTCCTCCTCCTCCTCCTCCTCCTCCTCCTCCTCCTCCTCCTCCTCCTCCTCCTACTCCGACTCCTACTCCTACTCCTCCTCCTCCTCCTGACACCGCCAAAAGTCTTTATCACAGTACCTCATCCTATCCTCCGCCAAGGGTTACTCCTTCCTCCTGCTCCTTCCTACCTCTTGCTTTTCTCTGGGACTCTCATTGCGTAACCAGTTGCCTCTTCTCGCGCCAAGTGCAAAGGGCACGCGGCCAGGTCCAGGCCTCATCCCGCACCCGCTTCCTGCTCCACAGATCTGGCAAGACCGTCTCGAAAACGCCTCAGTCCTGGCCGTAAAGATCGCGAAGGTCTCCACTGGAAGCCCGGCACACCAGCTTGCCCTCTGACGTCGCGCGCCCCTACCGCGGACACAAACGCCGTGCCCAGCTCGTCTCCCACGTGCCGTATAAGTACGCCGTCGTTGTATGGACTGCCGTCGGCGAGCCTTCGATGAGTGAAAACTTGGCGCTGACGTGATTTGTTTGCTGTTTCTCTGCTCATCCAAGGCCGCTTTAAGCAGGCCGCGCAGATCGCTTCACCGCTCTGCTTTGGGCGCATACGCCTGCCGCTTAGACGCAAGACTGCGCTGGCTTCGCCACTACTGCGCCCGTGCCAGCCGCCCGACCTGGCGTCAACACACCCGACGTGCCCTTGGCCACGTCGGCGCGCACAACGCCACGCCATGGCTACATTTTGGCTGCACCACGTGGTGGCAACACTGCGCTGTTGATACACTGCGCTGTGGCTCAACCGCGCTGTCTACACCGCGTTTTGGCTACATCACCCTGCAGCTACACCGCGCTGCGGCTACACCACGCTGCGCTACCCCGCACTTCGGGTACACCACGCTGTGGCCGCAACGTCGCACTGCGGCTACAGCACGAGGTTAATTCTCACTGCGGCTACACCACGCTGTGGATACACTATGTTTCACCGCGTTGCGAGTACACCACGCTGTTACACCACGCTGTGGCTACCCCCCCGCTGCGGCGGAACCACGCTGCGGCTACACCAAGCAGCACTTGCACCACGATGTGGTTACACGACACTGTACACCATTGGCCTGTCCCCGCTGCGGCTGCACCATGCTGCGGCTACACTACGTTGTGGCTACACCACGCTGCGGCTACATCGCGCTGCGGTGAACGCAACGCCGTTAAATCACGCCGTGGCCACGCCGCGCCGTGGATATACATTTCTCTCTCTCCCTCTCTCTCTCACCGCGCCCTGGCTGCATCTGCTGTTGCATCACGCTGCGGCTGATCCACATTGTCGCTACACGAAGTGGCGGCTTCACCCCGCTATGGCTGCACCCCGTTGTGGCTACACCACGCTGTTGCTACACCACGCTGCGGCGACAGCTGGCTGCGGTTACACGGCGCTGTTACACTACACTGTCGCTACTCCGCGATGCCCCTACATCACGCTGTGGCGAAACCGCGATGCGGCCACACCACGCATACCTCGGGGTGCGGCTGCAAGACGCTGCGGCTATTCCAAGCCGTGGCTGCGCCACGCTGTGGCCACACCATACTGCGCACCGCGTCGTTGCACCACGCTGTGGCTACACCACGCAGTGGCCACAGCATGTAACTGCTACACCACGCTGTGGCTGCACCACGCTGCGGATGCACCACGCCGTGGTTGCGCCACAATGTGGCTGCACCACGTTGCGGCTACACCACGCTGCGGCTGCACCGCGCTGCGGCTGCACCACACTGTGGCTACACCGCGTTGCGGTCACATCGCGTTGCGCTTAAAAAAAACTCTGGTTACCCCACGGTGTTGCACCGCACTGTTGCCACGCCGCGCAGTGGATACAACACTCTGCTACGCCACGCTGTGGGTGCACCTCGAACTGACATCACGCAGCGGCTGCACCACGTTGTCGCTACACCGCGTTGCGGCTGCACCACGTACAATGCCGCCTCAATCCCAGCGTAAAACACTGTTCAATGTTTATTGTTTCGTGCTTTTGTGGTGTGTTTGTCCGCCAGCTGAACATGGCCGCCCGGTGCTGCGACGACAATTTCCGCCGAGTCAACTGCGCGTTCGCTTTCACAAGGGCCGGTCTGCCAAGGTCAAGCAGATACCGCTCGAGTTCGCCGGAACCTGGGTTACAACACGCGCGCGCACACACACAAACACACACACACACACACACCACACACACACACTCACAAACAAACAAACAAACAAACAAACAAACAAACAAACAAACAAACAAACAAACAAAACGCACGCGCGTGCAAACGGGGAGCCGGCCAACTTGGGTGGTTCCGTCTTGTCGCCCTCGGTCGCCTTAGTGGCTTCCGCGCCGTCGCAACCCCCCCTGGCCGCGCGGCTCGCCCCAGCATTACGGCACAGGGGGGGCTACTTTGCCGCCCTACCGCAGATATGAATTAGATTGGCAGTTGCGCAAATTGCGTTTGAGGAGTTGCCCTCTTTCGCCCTGGCATCACCGCCTGGACGCGCACTCTGCCACGTTACCGCGGCCTCCCCAAACACCCGCGCGCTCCAATTTTTTCGACGCACGGTCCCAGGGGGCCCCTGAATGTCCCAACAGATTCCTTTGGCCGTTTTTTGGTTTTGTCCTGAATAAATGTTTGACGGCCCCGGGGCCCGTTGAGGGCCTCCGGGGGCCGAAAAGGGCCAAAAACCGGCTGCTACAATTTTCCCCTTGTTTTTGAGCGTCGGATCTTTGCGTCGTGAAATAGCCGCAGCGCCAAGACCTGCCCGTGGCACGCGCGCGCCACTACGCCGCGGAGCTTGAAGGACTGGGGCACTTCTGGCCGAGGCATTACCGTTTCCGCCAGGCGCACTGCCACGAACGCTGGCCTTTGCCGTCTGCCTGCGCCGCCAGAGCCGCGCCTTCCGCGCGCAAGCCGATTGCTCCGAGATCTGCGCGCCAGCTTGCATTCCCCTCATGGGGGGCAACAACAATTCCTCCGACGGCAAGACCCCGCATGACCACTTCACTTCGCATGAGACTTCCCACCAGCGGGGGTGGGGGTAACCTAGAGAAACAAGCCATGTTGAATGCGAGGACAACACGTACGCGCACCGCGTACAGTTGCACACGCAGTATTATCCGAACACCAGAAGCCACGCACGTCAATATAGGAGCGAACACACATACCAAACTATTGCACACCGCGCACGCGCAAGATCCGTCGGCCCCCGTGTAGCGACAATGTCCCCTTTGACGGCACTACGCCGTATACCAGGAGGACAGCGCGCGTTCGCGCCCCCATGCCCGCATGAGGACATACGTGCTTTGGTTGCCAACAGAGCTGTGCAATTTTATAGGGCAGGTTACCAGGGTGGGTTTGTGGGACTTTGCGAGCGCCTCGCCGGCGCGCTGCTTGAGCCGCGATGGCCATGCGCAGCTAGCGTCGAGGAGGCGGGAGGAGCATGAGGAAGGAGGAGCATTAGAGGGAGGTGGAGGCAATGGCTCGCTGCGACCCCCATGCCCCGTGCAATCTGCATCCCCTCAGCTCCTCCCCGCGCTCCCTCGCCTGTATTTCACTCGCTCGTCCCAGCAAGGAGGGGGATCACAGGAGGAAGGGAAGGATGACGGACAGGGAAGATTCACTGGACGATGGCTCGGAAGCTGGAGAGATACGTGATAAGCATGGACGCCACCGGCCCTGCCAACCATAAGCCTCCCGACCATTATCACAGTACCTCATCCTATCCTCCGCCAAGGGTTACTCCTTCCTCCTGCTCCTTCCTACCTCCTGCTTTTCTCTGGGACTCTCATTGCGTAACCAGTTGCCTCTTCTCGCGCCAAGTGCAAGGGGCACGCGGCCAGGTCCAGGCCTCATCCCAACGCGCACCCTGCGACGCCTGGACACTACCAACGGCGAGAAGGTGAGCCCATCCAACGCGTGCCCCTTACCCGGCGGCGCTGGAATTGGCGATGGCAGAATCGTCGCTCGAGGAGAAATCCCGTGTACCTCGCAGCGACGGCCCGCCGCTCGCACTCGAGCTGGATGTCCGCGCTCGCGCGCGACCAGCATGTCCCGCGGGGAACGCATCCTTGGTCCACGTAGCGTTGCGGCGGGCCCGCGACTGCATCCACTGAGCGGCGAGATTACCCCCCCCACCAGAAAAAGCACGCAGTCCGCGTAGACTCCTCAGCTGGGCGCCGATGCAAGACCTGGCTGCTTGCCAGCCGACCCACTTGTTTTCTGCAAAAACTCTTCACACCTCAACTAAGATTATTTCAAAGGCTCGATGGACACGGCTAAGTCTAACCCGTGTCCAACGAGCCCTTGGAATACCTGCTCTGATGAATCGAACCAGCACGCCGTAGTTGTGACACGTATCAATTTGCGTCGGCGCAGGTACGGCGATATTACCAGGGCGCAGGCGCGGCGACCCCCCGCGGGCAATCTGAACACCACTAGGCCCGGCATTACCGCCAGAGCCGCACGGAACACCTTCATGGCAGGCGCTCGCCGCGAAACCGCCCCGAAGCATTACTTCCTGGGGAAGCCCGATCGTGGACAGCACCGCCCAATGCTACGTTAACGCAAGCGCCCGAGGTATCACCACCACTGTCGCCGCTTAGTTGGGCTTTAACGCCCCCGCGGCCAAGGGCATTACCGCCCCTATTTCCATAGCGTTGGGCATTACTGCCCGCGCTGCCCGAGGCAGCCTTGGCCCATGCCGGGGAGTTCCCGTGCCAGTTCTTCGCGCCTCATGAGCTGCACCTCCAGAAAGGCATTTTCGCGATCCTAGCAAGTAACTGTGCCACTCTGCTTACGGCGCTTACGACCGCCGCTTACCTGGGAAGCCTTTACCGGTTTCACCACCACAGCGTTTGCACTCGACGCCCGTACTGGCGCTAACACGCTTGACGCGCCACTGGCCACGTCTGCGCCTCGCCGGCGCGCTGCTTGAGCCGCGATGGCCATGCGCAGCTAGCGTCGAGGAGGCGGGAGGAGCACGAGGAAGGAGGGGCATTAGAGGGAGGTGGAGGCAATGGTTCGCTGCGACCCCCATGCCCCGTGCAATCTGCATCCCCTCAGCTCCCCCCCGCGCTCCCTCGCACGCATTTCACTCGCTCGCCCCAGCAGGGAGGGGGGTCACAGAGGAAGGGAAGGATGACGGACAGGGAAGATTCACTGGACGATGGCTCGGAAGCTGGAGAGATACGTGATAAGCATGGACGCCACCGGCCCTGCCTACCATAAGCCTCCCGACCAGTCTCCCGTTCCACAGGCGACCCCCCGAGCACCGCCGCGGCCACGAGCAAGGCGCACGCCTCCCTCGCCGCGCCGTGGCGCTCCACGCGCTCTTGGGGGCGGCAGCGGGCGACTCCCGCTTGCGGCCAACTCCAGCGCCTGAGGTAACCAGCGTGACCAGGATGCCGCTCGAGAACTGGAAGGCGGCCTGCTCACGGTGAATCATGTCGGCCCGCATGAACCACTTGCGGCGGCTGACGCGGCTGATGTCGGAGATGTTGCGGAAGCCCCGCTCGGTGCTCCACTTCTTGACGTCGTCCTCATGGACCCACTCGTCGGGGGGCCTCGAGATCGCCCAGCGCGGAGCGATCGAAGTCGAGCCTTCGGCGGTGGAGACCTTCTGGGCGATCACCCCCAGTGGAGCGTCCACCGATGGTCGGTAGATCAGGCGACCGTCATGCGAGGAGGCGGCGATGGCCTGCACACGCTTGTAGTAGTCCACATCCGTCTCACTCCTTGAACTTGTAGAAGCGTGGGATCTGCTTGCCCTGATGCTCCGCGAGGAAGGCGCCCCTCGGGAGCTGCAGCCTGAGGATGGCACTGTGATCCGACGCCCTGCGCGCCACGATGCACGTGATCTCCGTGACGTAGTCGATCGCGGCCTTCACCTTGATGATCTTTTTGCGGTCCAGCTCGCCCAGCAGGAGACCTGGAAGCGTGACGGGCTCGAGTTGAACCCTTCCAAGCGGTTCGTGGCCCCATAGGGAACGCGGGCGAAGATAATCTTCATAATTGCAGTCGCATTCACAACTGCATCTGGCTGGGTCCTTCGCCAAGCTAATTTCGTCCCAACTCCGCCTGTAGGGGGACGTGCCCGACATGGGCCTTCTCCGACGTTGCCCCGCAACGCGCAGAGCGCGCCTCGCACTCCGCGCCCTGCTGGCGCCCTGCCGGCACGCGCCCGCCGAGCCGCCGCCCGCGGGGTTCCGCCGCCAGGGCCGGCGGGGCAGTCGTGCGGCCGCCCCGCCGCTCGGCGCCGCCAGGGAACCCGCGGGCGCGGCGCCGCGGCAGCGCAACGGGCAGCCTTCCACGGCTGCGGACCGGCCTTCGCCTGGGCTTGCAGGTAGGGCTCGAGATGAACAATATTTTTCGGTTTCGTTTCGTTTATGTTTTCCTTCGTTCTGTCTTCGTTCTGCATTTGCTGCGAAACGAGTCGCGCAGAGAACGCGGCAACCTTGGAGGCCGTGGGGGCGTCGTCATTCAGCGACTGCGGAAGGGCAGCTCGCGCGGGGGCGTCCTCCCCCAAGCGAAGGACCCATGCCTTCTGCAGCTGGGGGCCACGCGTTCCGTCGACGAGCACCTTGGCGAGCTCCGCCTCAGGTTGCTCGGGCGGGCCACTCCTGGGCGCCCGAGGCGATGGCGAAGAGGACGTAGGTGAAAGAGAGTGGGGGGCGCCTGTCGCGCGAACCCACTCGCAAGCTTTTGAAAATTCCCTCTGCGTTTGGCAGGAGATGGCGCTGGCCTTCTCGACGGGGCGGCCACGTATGGCGTGGACTTGAATGATGGGGGCACCCTGCAAGGCAAGGCTCCAAAAACGGTGATGTACACGGCCGCCAGCAGGCAAGGCGGGCTGCTGGGGTGGGCTCGAAGAAAAAGATGACTGCTGCTGCTGCTGCTGCTGCCGCTGTACACGCGGCTGCTGCCGTCGTTGAAGTTGGCCCCCATCATGACGCTGAAGCAGGCTGCGAAGCACCTGGACAACGTCGCGGTGAGAAGGATTCGAGGAGGCCTGATCGGCCTTGTGGAGCAGCTCGCGAATCTCCCCCAGGAGAGCCGTGCCGCTCGCAGAAGACGCAGTAGAAGACGGCGTCGCAGACTGACCACGACGGGCGCGAAGCCTCTGACGTCGGTTGCCCGAACAGGCCTGTGGAGCGCCCCCTGCTGCTGCCAGCCCCCCCGCGATCACCCCGATCAAGTTGACTAGAGCAGCCTGCGCCTCCGATGTCAAAATAAGCGTAGCAGCGGTGGTCCGTCGGGCCCTCGACACCGCTGAAGCCTGACGGCCTCCAAATCGCCCTCCTCCGAAGAGCGGGTCATGCACCTGCGTCGACTCGTAGAGCGCGGCCGAGCTGTGGGCGTGGGCGTCAGTGATGTCTTGCACGCGTTTGCCTACGACGTCTGCCTTCTCCGTGACCTCGGGGGGCCCGTCGACCCCATGGACTGCGCCAGTCAAGTCCTGGAGGGCGCAGGCGTCATCGACCAGATTGACCACAAAAAGCTGGACGAGACCTCGAACGCCCAGCCAGCAAGCCCTTTTCGCCCAAGAAGGCATCCGCCACTCACACCGTCAGCCACCCCGAAGAAGTACTGCTCGCGCGCTCGAGGCTCGAAACAGCGGATCCTGCTCGTCACCGCTGCTCCGAAGGGCGGGCAATGTCCGAAGCCTCGCCCTTGGGCCTCCCGGCGCTGGCGCCATGCGGCATGCTGGACAACTGCCAGCCAGAGCGCCTGCCGATCCTCAGCATTGAGGCCCTCGGCCATGAGCATTGCGGGCGCTCTGGTCTTGACCGTTGCGATCCCGCGCTCGGCCCTGGGATTGGAGTTGGGCTCGCCTCCAGCCGTCGACGTCACTGCGATGTCGTACCTGGACTCCATGTGGCCCTTAACGCGCGCCTGGTCAGCTCCCTGGCCCTGTCGCCGTGCAGCCGAAACGCGGCAGGCCCCGGGAATTCCAGGTTGACCTCGCTGATGATCTCATCCATCGCCGCGATGCACTCCTTGGAGGTCTTCCCCTCCGAAGGCTTGGTGTAGTACCATGTCTTTACCTCGCCCTCCTCCCCAACCTCCTGCGGGCCTCCGCTCCTCGGCAGCGCCTGCATCGGCAGCGCCGCGCGCCGACTCAGCGGGCCCCTCGACCCTGGCTGCTCGTTTGGCATCCCTAACCATGCGCCCCTGGCCCTCCACCTCGCGCTTGATCAGCACCTGGCACGCGGCCAGGAGGAAGTAGCAATCCCTCCTAGGGCCAGCCTCGGCGAGTGAACTCGGCCATAATCCCTTCGGGTGGGGACCAGAGATGTCCACGCTCAGTTGGCCTCCCGGCCGAGTTGACGGGTCGAGACGATACTGAGGCCTCATGCGCCCTGCTGCCAACCGGCACTCCCAGCACTCCTGCATGAACCTCGGATGGCCCTCGGCTCGGTGCTTCGCCAGCGCCACCAGCGAGACTGCGGCCATGATCGCCTGCACCACCATGGCGCGACCTCGCGCCAAGCGCACGGCAGCCCGGAGCTGCCGCAGCACCTCCGCATCGTCCTCCGCTATGTAGATGCTGCCCTCCACGCGCTGCAATGCCAAACTTCTGTGGTCTGGCAGCCGCAGCACGCAAGCCTCGGGCGCCCACGCGAGCCCGAGACGGCACTCCTCGATGAATATCCTCAGCGGGAAGAGCGGCTGGATCGTCCTCCGCTATGTAGATGCTGCCCTCCACGCGCTGCAATGCCAAACTTCTGTGGTCTGGCAGCCGCAGCACGCAAGCCTCGGGCGCCCACGCGAGCCCGAGACGGCACTCCTCGATGAATATCCTCAGCGGGAAGAGCGGCTGGAGAGGGGTATCGGACTCCACGTGCACCACGTCGTCCTCTCCCATCCTGGCATCCCTGTTGCCCGTCGCTGTCTGAAGATCGACGCGCCGCGTCTCGACCCCAGGGCCCGTCCCCGCAAGGATCGAGCGCAGCTCGTGGGTGGCGCCCGTGTCGGCGAGCAGCATCCGCTTGCCGCCAGCTTTCACCAAGCGCGCCACGGCCACCGCCGCGCGCGGACCTGCTGCCAGAGCCGTCGACGTCGCCCATCCGTGCAGCCGCCCAGGGCCCGCGTCCACGGACGCGACGGCCAGCGCAGCTCCTGGCGACACCTCGCCGGCCAGAGCCTGGATCGTCGCGGCCACGACGGCCACGAGCTGACCAGCCTGCGCCGCAGGCTGCGTCTGTGCACCGGCGCCGCCCGGTTCCGAAGCCGAGGCGGAACCTCCCCCAGGCTTCGCGGCAACCTCTGCAGTCTTGGCCTCCGCCTCGCGCTTTCGGCGCGTGCAGGCGTCCTTGGGGTGCTCCTTGCTTTCGCAATTGAAGCACTTTCCCTCGCTGGTTTGCAGCTTGCGGCGCGGCCACGTGCACGCGCCGCCCTGCTTGCAGCCGGCATCGGACTCGAAGAACTTGCAGGACTTCGGCTGCTCCGAGTCCTTGCCCTTGTCCTTGCCTTTGGTCTGCCCCCCTCCATGGGCCCCCTTGGCCTTGGGGCCGGGCTTCGGCGGCTGGCCGCCGCCCTTGCCAGCACCCTTGAGGATGGCAATCTGGGCCTCCAGCGTGGCGACTTTCGCCTGCACCTGCTTGCCCGGCTGATGGGTCTGCTGCGGCTGCTGCTGCTGCTGCTGCTTCGCGCCGTCGGTGGAGACCTCGCGAGCCTCGCCGGCCAGGAAACGACAGAACTCGTCGATCTGGGACTGGCTGCAGCTCGCAGCGCCACTGAGGCCCCGCACGAGCTGCCAGTTGCTCATCCGGAACTTGAAGTCCCCGTCGGCCTCAGCCATCCTGCTCACCAGCGTGCGCAGCGTGATGAACTGGATGTTGGGGTATGGGGCGACGGCCCCAAGGCGCTGCAGCCTGGCGAGGTTAAACTTCCACCTCTGCAGCTCGATGCACACCTCCCCGCGGGCTGGGGCAGCCCGATTTCCACGGCGCTCCACTGCCTTCAACGTGGCCGCTCTATCCCGTAGGGCGCCCGGGCCCGCCTCGACGCACGCGGCGAAGACGAGCTCGCTGCAGCTCGACTGCTTGGTGGCGAGCGCCTGGGTCTTGATGGATTCGGGCATCGCCTTGAGCAGGTAGGTCCGGCATTTGTATAACACCTGCCTGTGCTCCGACCTCTGCCCACGGCGTCTGAGGGCAGATGCACGGCCGCTGCAGCGGGTCCACGTGCAGATACTCGTCGTGCGATGCGTCCACCGCTGCGCGCAGGTTGCACCGCCAGGCTTCGACCTGCGGGCGCACCGACGCATAGTAGAGGGTGCTCGTCTGCAGCCACTCCTCATACTTCGACGCCTTGCTCCCTCCTGCCCAAGATAGCTTGGGCACCTCGTCGCCCTTCGGACGGCTCAGGGTCGCAGCCTAGACCTGCTGCATCGGCAGGCCCCCCTCCGCCGGCGAAGTCGCTAGCAGCCGTCGCGGCGCTGGACGGCGGCGGCGGCGGCGGCGGAGGCCCACCGGCGCCGCGCAGCCCGAGTCCGCCGAACTGCGGTGGTGCGGCCGCCGCTGCTGGAGCACCAGGGGTGACCCAGTGCTGCTGGGGCTGCTGGGGGTGCTGGCCTCCTCCACCTGCGGCTCCTGGCATTCCTCCTCCTGCTGCTCCTGGCATTCCTCCTCCTGGCGGACCTCCTCCTCCTCCAGACGGTCCTGGCTGCCACATCTGGGGAGCTGGCCCCTGCATCCACTGCCAACCCTGCGGGCAGCCTGCAAGACCCAATCCATCCTGAAGGCTCCACTGCTGCTGACGCTGATGCTGCTGCGGCTGCTGCGGCTGCTGCTGGGGGCTGCTCGGGCGGCGGGCCTTGCTCCGAGGCCTGCGCCCGGCCCTCACCAGCCTGCTCCAACCTTTCCTGCACTTGGGGGTGGTCCTCATCCTGTCCTCGCGCCTCCTCCTCACCAGCAAAGCCCTGCTCTCCCAGATCCGTCGGGGAGCTGGGCGGCCCGCCGGTCGGCGCGCCCACGTCGAGGCTCGCCCCTCCTGGGGTGGCGTAGCCCCCAAGCTACCTCTCGAGCTCCTCGGTCCTCCTCGTCAGGAACTCGATCAGCTGCCTGGCCAGCCGTAGCTCGTCCATCTGCTGGCTGTCCTGGCTGTCGTGCTCCAGCGGCCGCTGAGGTGCAGGCAGTACGCGTGGGCGGGCAGGCCCGGGGATCTCGGCCACGCCGCAGATGGTCTGCGTCGCGCCAGCCAGCATTCCGCTGGCGAGTCGAGTGACTCTGGCCCCAAGCCCGCAAGCGGTCGCACCGACGACCTGGCCGGCAAGCTGCCCACCAGAAGCCAGCGCGCGGCCGAACTGCTGCGCGCCGTGCTGGATAATCGTGGAGCGCCTCGCGGCCACGAAGGTGCCCCGCTCCGCGATGCAGGTCACGCACACAGAGCTCCAGCCGAACACCTGCATGCAGTGGGCGTGCACAATCCCGCCGCAGTTGTTGCACTGCACGGCGGGCCCCACGACGTAATCGAAGCAGGCGGCACACTGGCGCACTTGCGCCCCCAACTGCGCGCCGTGGATCGTGGCAGCGCTTGGGCTCATAACCCTTTGCAGGACTCTCCTCTCGTCTGGCCCTGCATGGGACACGATCGACTCACCAAATGCCATCTTCAAAAATGCTGCTCTTCAGCCTCCTGGACAACGTCGTCCAGAGGGGTACCCTGAGCTAGTAAATCTAAACGTCGATGAGCTTTGGCAGGAGGTATGGGCAGAGAACGGCGGAGGTTGTTGTCCACAGGGATCCTGAGTTTCAGCCTTAGGAGGGTGCTACAGGTGGTGGAGAGTCGGAGGAGCAGTCTGCGTCGCCGCTGAGACTGACTCCTCTTCCTCACCGGGGCGGGCAAAGGATGTTTTCCTCAGACCATTCCATCTTGAGCCAAACGTGCCAGCGCAGCTACATAATTTGCATGTGCGCGGGGTTGGTGTTGCCACTCTCCCCGCGCTCACTGACGACATGCTATGCCTGCTATGCCTGACGCACCGCTCGCAATTCGCTCTCTTAAGCACTGGCAGACATGTACCACGCTGCGCTATGCCTCACGCACCGCACAACACGGCAACGAACATGTCACGAATTTCGGCTCTGCCGAGCCTGTGATTTGTTATGTTTCCGGAGGCCTCTCCGGGAACATGATTTCCCGAAGGCCCTGGCCGGGTAAACGTCGCCGCATGTCATGTCCCGGCCGCGTGGCCGATGGCGTTATTGATGCTATGCTACGCTCCCCGATCCACGCCCCCTCCCCCTCCCCCTCCTCCTCCTCCTCCTCCTCCTCCTCCTCCTCCTCCTCCTCCTCCTCCTCCTCCTCCTCCTCCTCCTCCTCCTCCTCCTCTTTTTCCTCCTCCTCCTCCTCCTCCTTCTCCGCCTCAGCCTCTTCCTCTGCCTCGTCCTCGTCCGCCTCGCATTCGGGGCAACGGCAATAGGGTACCGGGCTGCCCGCGCCGCGCGCTCCGCCTCCATCGTCATACTCCTCCTTCTCCTCTTCCTCCGCATCATCCTGGCACGCACCTCCTCGGGCCCTCTTTTCTCCCGCTGGAGCTCCGCAGCAAGCGCGCTGGGCGGACGGGCGTACCCCCGGGGCGCTCACCGTCGGCCTGGCGGCCGCGCGCTGGTGTCAAGGGAGGAAGGCGCCGCGGGGGGTCCCTGTCGTGGCCGTCGCCGCCGCCGCCGTCGCCACTTCCTCCCATCATCTCTTCCATCCTCCTTCCCCTCCTCCTTCTCCACCTCCTCCTCTTCCTCCTCCTCCTCCTCCTCCTCCTCCTCCTCCCTTTCTCCTCCTCCCCCTGCTCCTCCTCCCCCTCCTCCTCCGACTCTTCCTTCTCTTCCTGTGCTTCCTTATGTTTGTTCCTCCCTCCCTCCCTCCCTCCGCTCCGCCTGGCGCAAACACGGGTCTGCCTGCACACCTTTTGCACGGGTGGGTGGCGTAACCTTGTGATAGGGCCCGCACCACCTCCGCCATTACCCACACGTGTCTTCCTCCTCGCCCTCCTCCTCCTCCTCCTCGTCCTCCGCATCCTCCCCCCCCCCTCACCCCTCACCCTCCTCCTCCTCCTCCCCCTCCTCCTCCTCCTCCCTCCTCCTTCTCCTGACCCTCCTCGCCTCCTCCTCCTCCTCCTCCTCCTCCTCCTCCTCCTCCTCCTCCTCCTCCTCCTCCTCCTCCTCCTCCTCCTCCTCAGCCTCTTCTTCTGCCTCGTCCTCGTCCGCCTCACATTCGGGGCAACGGCAATAGGGTACCGGGCTGCCCGCGCCGCGCGCTCTGCCGCCAGCCGCCCCGCCGAGCACGAGAAGCAAATATGTTTTACCATCGCTCATGGCAACTAGGTCGCCTAACCTCGCGCATCGCGCCCCGCAATGCGCGATTATCTTCGCGCCCTCGAGCAGTCGCACCGCCCACCCCCCCCTCTCCCTGGAGAAGAGCAGCCGCTCTGACCCAGGCCGCGACGCGCGAAGCGTGACTGCCTTCGCGCCCCAACGGGTGACCAGGGGAAGGTACACTTCCCCCCCTCCCCCACCGTCGCCGTCGCCGCCGCCTCCGTCCCTTCTTTGAGGCAGCCACGTGCGAGCAGTAGACAAGCCCTGCAGGTCAGATTTCTGGAAAGCCGACCAGGGTTCAGAGTTCGAAGGATGCCTGCAGGACAAGGATGAGGATGAGGATGAGGAGGAGGAGAAGGAAGAGAAGAGAAGACAAGGAGGAGGAGGAGGAGGAGGACGAGGAGGAGGAGGAGGAGGAGGAGACGGAAGGAGAGGGAAGGAGAAGGAGGAGGAGGAGGAGGAGGAGCAGGAAGAGGGCATGGGAGTGCGTGATCCAAAGATTTGCCGCCCGGTCAGAAATTGGAGCTGCGAGTTTTTTTTGTCGTTTTCGGCCTCTTGGGTCCTTCGCCGGCCCTCGTGGCGGGGGGATGACTCTGGCGCTGCTGATGGAGGAGGCGTAGGATGAGGAGGAGGAGGAGGAGGAGGAGGAGGAGGAGGAGGAGGAGAAGGAGGAGGAGAGGAGGGGGAGGAGGGGGATGAGGAAGAGGAGGAGGAGGGAGAAGAAGGAAGAAGAGTCGCATCTTCCCCCATCTCCCCTAACGGGCATGTCCTCGCCACTGCCATCCGTTCTCTCCGACGCCCTCTGCCGTTCCACCTCCTGCCTCGACGAAGTGGCTGCGACCTTCTCTTCCTCCTTCGCCTCCTCCTCCTCCTCCTCCGCCTCCTCCTCCTCCCCATCCCCCTCCCCCTTATCCTCCTCCTCCTCCTCCTCCTCCTCCTCCTCCTCCTCCTGCGCCTCCTCCATCAGCAGCGCCAGAGTCATCCCCCCGCCACGAGGGCCGGCGAAGGACCCAAGAGGCCGAAAACGACAAAAAACTCGCAGTTCCAATTTCTGATCGGAGCGTCAAATCTCTGGATCACGCACTCCCACGCCCTCTTCCCAGCTCCCTGTCGTTCCGGAGGCGGAGGGGGGAGGAGGAGGAGAAGGAGGAGGAAGAGGAGGAGATGGGGGAGGAGGAGGAGGAGGAGGAGGAGGAGGAGGACGAGGAGGAGGAGGAGGAGGATTCCTGAGCTCGACGTCCTCCTCCCTCGGTCGTCCGAGCGCGAGGTGCGCCCGCTCGCGGACGTCGAGCTTCCCGAACTCGCCGTCCGCATCCTTCGCCTCGGAGCCGAGCTGTACGAGCTCGACGCCCCCCCGAGGGCCTCGCGCACCAGCGGCGGCCGCAGTGCCGCCAGCTCCCGGAGCCAGCGCCGTCGCCGCCGCCGCCGCCGCCGTTGACGTCCTTGAAGGCCCGCTTCAGCACGTAGGCACGCGCGCTCAGGATCTCGCATCCAGCCGTCGTGATGAGGTCGGGCGAGGCCTCCAGCATGCGGTCGAGCTCCATGCAGTGCAGCATCATCTCGTGGCCGATGTGGTTATTGTACAGCGTCTTCTGCCTGACCCGGTCGGTCGCGAACTTGCTCATGCCCCCATACTTGCCGTATGTCTGCACCAAGAGCTCGGGAGCAACGCGCGCTGCTCGCCCAGGGGGCAGCTCGAATGTGGGCGCAACCTTCAACTTCGTCAAATTCTCCATCAAGGGTCCTTGAGAGACTGGCGCAATGGGCCAAGATTGACACCCGTCTCCTCCAGCACACACGGATCTGAGTGGATCGTCGGAGCCTCGGATGATACCGCCGTCGCCGCTGTCGAGCTCTGGTCTCCAACGGCTGGCTTAGCTGATGACGGTCCGCCTGGATGGTCTTCTCGAACTGCTGCTATCGGCCCATCATGCAGTCGACGTGCATGCTCATGCCCAAGGACGAGGGGAGGCGCCCCCAGCCCCCCGCGCACGACTCTGGGCTCTATGCCGAGGAGTCCGACCGACGAGGGCTGCCCGACCCAGACTCCTCAGAACGGCGGTCGCGACGATCGCGCTGCACCTCGTCCAACAGATCCTGCATCATCTTCTTCATCTCCGTCGCCTCCTTGCTGCCCTCCGACTCGGAATCCGAGGCAACACCGTGCCCCGCCTCCCCGTCGCTGTCCACGTAGCTTCCTGGAGGCGTGACCCCCCCGATCCTCGGGGGGCGTCGGCGACGCGCCCAGCTCCAGAGTGCAGGGGTGAAGGCCAGCACGAACGAGAGGAACAACAGCGGGAGCTCGAGGCGACCGTCTTTGTACAGGTCGTGCAAGCAGGCACGGAACTCGTCCAGCCCCATGAGCAGCGAGTGAGTGTCGCCCATCTTCTCCGCAACCAATTTCGCCCAGCTCCAGGTTCGAAAGTACACCGCGGCCCTCCAGGCGAAAAAGAGCAGCCCACCCGTCGCACTCATGCGCATGTCGGCCACAGGAAAACGGCCCCACCGCGAAGCCACGCCAGCCCAGAGCCCCAAGAGCGCCAGCGCGCGGCGCCGAACTCCATACTCAACTGCTCCTCGGTGCCCGCCTCCAGTACCGTCGTCTTCTGCTCGGCGGACCGGGGGGGAAGTGGGCGCACGCGACCTGAGGGTGCCGCTTCGCCGTGATCCTGGACGGATCCTCGATGTCCACCTACCCGAGCGCGCGGTCGGGGCGGACGAAGATCCAGCGGGTGTCGCCATCAGGGCGACTTCGCCCTGGCCACCCCCGAGATTCTGGCACACGCAGCTCCATGGGCGCACCGTTGACATCGACAGCCCAATGTACTCCCCGAAGCTGAGACGAGGGATCACGCGCTCGTAGCGCTGGAGCTGGTCGGTCTCGTTCGCGGGCACGAACGGGGCCTCCAGGGCCCAGTCAATGAGTCCTGTGTCGCCAAGGAACGAGAGGGCGAGCCCTATCAGGAGGGTCCGGCGCCACGTGGGTGGTAAGCTTTCGGCGAGCAGCCGCTCGCGGGGTGGCAGCTCGTGCGGTTGGGGCTGGTTGCAGACCCCCGCGGCGGCTTGGGCCACAAAAGGCACGACGCGTCCGTAAGGTGACCTCATGTACCTCAGCAGGACACGGCCCCCTCCCCCAACCAGAGCACGGATGAATTAACTTTGGAAAGCGATCACCATGCTCTCAGAACATAGAACCTGTGTATTAAACCAAGGATGCATCAGCCAGAAACGTTCTAAGAACGTTGCGTGAAGCACAACAAGGTAGAGCATTACATGGTGGGCTTGTGGGCAGGTCAGGACGCTTCGTTGCTGTTTGACTCTGGTAACGCCCGACCCGCCAGACTCAGCGCCCCGCAACTCTGGCCTGGGCAAGAAGAAGCTGCCGACGCGTATCGGGTGCCGGCCCGCCCAGGCCCAGCGGTTGGCTCGGGCGGCACTGTCCGCCTGCTCGTTGCCGAGCTCGTGGCGCCCCGAGCTGCGCGTCATGGTGACATCGCTCTGCGCGGCGGGTCCTTCGGATCTCAATGCACCCACATCTGGTGCGTGCTGAAGCGGGCCCCACCCTCGGGCCCCAACTTCAATGTTCGGGGCGTTCGACGCGAGGGAGTGCGAGCCGCTTTGAAAAAAAACGCCTGCATTTGCAAACCGCGGCCTGCACGATTAGGTGAACTTTGAAATTGGGGGCGCGGGGGGGTTCTTCCGCCATCTTCTGGATGTTGTACGTGGGCGTTTTGCTCGAAAACATCGGTATCGATATCGCCCCGCTCACCGAGGAGGTGCCAAGACGGGCGCCAGACATGGGCACGGGCGGACGCGCGCGCAGCGGCATTTGCTCGGCCTCGCTCTCCCAAATCTCTCCGGTGAGTCGTGCAACGCGCACGCCCCCAATTAGGCTTTCGTAACAGGTCGCGCTCCTTGCCGTGCCATCATCCGTGACAGCTTGGCCCACCGTTCTTGCCGCTTGTTGTAGATGGGCTGGACACGTCGCACGGTAATGGCCCCGCCATGCGCAGATTGAGCATGCTTGGCCACGGCCCGAGGATCGCCAGCAGCAAAGGCACGCAAAGAGGGCCCCAGCCAACCTCCGCGGGCGTTGGAGCCATCCTCTGACGTGCGAACGAAGGTGCCCACTCGGTCTGGTGTAGCTGCGTCAAGCTGAGATTGGGCGACACCTGCAGCAATGAATTCCTCAAGGGGGTGGGATAGGAATGTGCCCTTCCTTGTTCGGACGCCACTGGACCTCATCTTGAGAAGGACAAACAGAGCGATGTGTCATCAACTCGCAAAGTAGAGGTAAAAGGTGCAATGCGTACACGGATGAGATGGGATATGCCGGGCGGTTGTGGGCAAACGTCGCTGTTTTGGGCCGCTGTTGCCCTGCACCAAACAGTGAAGCCTTGAGCAGAGACGCTGCGGACTTGAGCCAAAATGACTGCGGAATCTCCTCCGCATCCCCATCCCTTTCCAATGGGCAAGGAGCACCGCTAGCCTACTATACAGCAAACGATGGGCTACGTCCTGCGTCTGTCATTTGGGGATCACTGTCGTCTAGGGCGTCCTATTTGGTAGATAGCAGAAGAGTCAACGCAATGAGAAGAGATGGGTGCGAGGGGTAGGATGGCAGATGCGGCGCGAGCGCAACTAGCCTGCCTCCCACCCCTCTCCTTCCCTTCCTCCCTCCCACCCCATCCTTCCTTGGACATGTCTCCTTTGCTCCCTCCATCGCCACCCCTCGCTTTCCTCCTCATTATCGTGAGCCTTCTCCCCCTCGTCCGTGCCCCTCCTCCTCGTCATTATCCAAGACGCCATCACCATCAACCTCCGTATCTCCCCCTCATCATCCACACCATTCTCCCCCTTCTCTGCTCTCCCCGCCTCAGCACTCCTTCTTCCTGAGTCCTCCCTCCTCCTCCTCCTCCTCCTCCTCCTCCTCCTCCTTTTCCTCCTCCTCCTCCTCCTCCTCCTCCTCCTCCTTCCTGCGTGTTCCCGCGCAAGTTCGTGCAAAGCATGTGATGGCGACCCTGATTTCTCGAAAGGCGAGTCTGAAGCAGTACACGACGCATCTGCGTCGGGAGCCACATCGTCAAATCCGGTCGCGCGCGCACCCGCGATGCGATGGCAACGATCGGGTCCAGCCAAGAGGGGGAGGGCTACGGCGCGCGCAAGCGGGTAGGTGGAGGGGGGAAGGCTTCTTAGAAGAAGGTTTTTTCTTAGAAGGCGCCAGCCCTTCCATCTATATGCAAGGCCCACGCCGTCCAAGAAGCAGGGGTGGTTCCAAAAAGTCTTTTTCCCTCCTCCCCTACCGCCCTCTGCGGGTGGCTGAAGGTTCAGAAGAGGGGGGTGCAGATCATGGCCCGAGGCAAATGCGCAGACGAGGGGGGGGAAGGAAAGCAATGAAAGATGACGATTCCACGGGTATGATGGCCCCGGCCATGATACCCACCCTCTAAGCCCTAGTCCTCCCCCCCTCTTGGACCCCTCCGAATCTCTGTCGGGAGCTACGTCGTCAACTCTGACCGCGCGCGCGCGCCCGCAATGCGATGGTAACAGCTGCTGAAGGCCGCGAGAGGCAGCCGGGACTTACTGAGACGGCGCCACGCCCCCTGCCAGGAAAATGCGGCGACAGCAGTCGGGGGGGCCCAAAACCACAGGGACACCGAGATTTCCTCCCAGTAGGAGAGGAGGGTTAAGGAGGAGGAGGAGGGGAAGGAGGAGGAGGGTTAAGGAGGAGGAGGAGGAGGTGGAGACTAGAAGTGTAAAGGGAAAGTGAAAGGACAAACCTTGTCAGTAAGCGGTGTCTACGAGCGATGTAAGCCGAGTTTCATAGCGGGCGCGGAAAGTGATCACTTGAACCGAACGGCAATGGTGATCACCCCCCCACCTGGCCAAGGGAAAGGTAACCGACCGTTCGAGTATGGTGCTCAGGCGCGCTCGTCGTGCCTCGATGGTAACCCGTACGCAAACCGTCCAGACCACCACCGAGACACAACAGTCTGGCTACACTAAATCGCTATCGCACTGACAGGCAGAAAAAAAGGAGTTTTACTGACCGCCCCCCCGTTAACAGTTGACTTTTTCAGGAGTCGTGCAAGGGGAAGCTTGCCTCGATGCGCTCCTTAATATGAATCGAGCGACGAGGGGCATCAACACTAGGGCCGGTGGTGATCCCGACCAAGGTCGCCCTTCATAAACAGTTGACAGCACAGCAGACGATTAGATGGAGCAAGGCCTCAGCAGGAACTGCTACTCCATCAACATAAGTGCTGGGAGCAGCGCTCACTAGCGCGCTCAACTGTCGCCTCGTCCGCTCCTCCACCAACATAATTGGGGGGGGGGAGCAATCCACTCTCACTGACATGCTCTATCTTCACTTCATCTCTGTCCTGATGATCTGCCGCTCGGACGTCGCGCTCGCGAACGTAACCCGTGAGTTGCGAGCGTCGGAGGATTCAATCGTTCGGGTCGCACTTCTCCTTGCTGGTGAGACCTCTATGTTGAGAGCTCGGTGCAGCTTTCTTCGGCTTCTCCTCGCTCAGCTTGACAATCTGGTGGTCGTAACTGAGCTTGCCGTCCATCGCGCATAAAAAATCAAGTCGTGGCTGCTGTTCCCCTTCGTCGTGGGGTCGGCGCGCATGTCCCTGGCGTCGCGCCACAAGGCGTCGCTGACCTGTTTGGTGCGTAGCGGATCTGACAGCCATCAGAGGCGCCCGGACATGCTTTTCTTAGATAGTGGTCGCACAGGGCCCATGGCCAGGGCAGAAAACGCGGTCGCGCCGTCGACCTCCAGAGCCGATGGTACGGCATAGCTCCCTTCCTCCCTCAGCCTTCTGAACTCCCCGGCTGAAGCAGGTCCGCGAACCGCCTCGTGGAGGGACAGGGGGTGGGCCGGAAGTCCGCCAGCTGCTCCGCAAGCGGCGAGCAGCTCCGAGCCGAATGTGGGCCAACGCGCAAGTTTGCGCGATCGGCTCGCAGCGTCGAGCAGGTGGCAGACCTCCTTCCCGGCACTGCGGCACTTGACCAGGCGCATTTTCACGGCGCCTCGCGCGCCGCATCCCATCTCCTCCTCGAGCTCGAACGAGCCATCGCTGTGCGCGCATAGTCGTCTGGTGCACTCCGTCACTGCGACGGCGACGCGCGCCTTGATCTTCTGCGGGGCAAGAACCGCAGCGTTCAGCTGCGTCGCGCGCCTGGCTCTCTGCAGCGCCGCAACGTGCAATGCGACGCGGTGTTGCGCGAGCAGCGCGCATGCTGCTGCCGTGAGGAGGGAGACAAAAAGGTCTGGGAGCTGACCTGCTGCCGGACCGTCGTCCATCGCCTTGGCCAGGTCGACGTGCCCGATAGGGATCAGGGCGTCGATGTGTTCGCCCTGGTCGAGCGTCACTGTTCCATCGGCACAGCGGCGTTGGTTGGTGCGCGTCGTCGAAGACGCTCACGACGTGGCCGATCAGCTAGCCCGCGTGCTCCTTGGACCCCGCGATCTTCAGATCGCCAACGTGCTTGGACAGCGCGAGCACTAGCTCTGAGCCGCCGGCGCCATGGGCACCGGGCGTCTCGCGCATGACCTCTAGCCACGGGTCCCGCCTCGTCGGCTGGGCGTCGAACTCGGGCGAGCGCGTGACCCTTGCGAGCTTGGTGGAGAAGGCTCTGGGCGCACCCTTGCAGCCCGTGCACGGCTTGGTGCAGCGCAGGCGCTCGGTCCGCTCGTCGAAGGACTCGTGGCCTGGCACCTGCCGGAGGAAAGCTGCACTGCCGGGCGGCAGGGCGAAGTTGACCTCGTGGGGTGCTTCGCCCTGCTTCGGGCTGGGGGCGCGCGGGCGCCGCGGGCGTTTTTCCATGCTCCCCAACGCTCCCCCCGCAGGGAATGGAGGGGCAAATCGGAGCCTTCGGGTTGGGATGGAGTGGTTTGGTGGGTGGTGACCTGCATCTCGGCATAGGTCATGCCCGGCAGGAGCGCCTTCTTGACGTCCACGGCGACGCACGCCTAGTCTTGGCGACGCGCCGCCGCTGAGGGCGGCATGCGCTGCGGCGCCCGCCTCGCTGCCCCAGCGAACGCCTCGATGGTTCTGGCGCCCGTGTTGCGCAAGCTCCTCAGCGCCAAGCGGCACCGGATGATCCCGACGGTCTTGCCGTCTGATCCCTTCAGGTGCTTCCACTTGAAAACATGTCTGGCGCCCATGACGTTCCGGACGCCTTCGAGTGGGCGCCACTCGAAACATTTGCACGTGACCCAGATGGAAGCTCCTCGAGGATGGCTGCGGCGACCACCTTCGACAGCCTCGACACCTCCTCTTTGGTCAGGAGGTCGGCGTCGCGCTTGACCATCGCGGTCTTGGCGGCATGCACCTCAAGCGCGGCTGTCGTGGAAGCACCGGCAAAATAGTTGCTGGGCGATTCCTCGCTGCAACGCAGGAATTCTTCGCGCGCCCCCGGGTCCAGGTACAACTCCACATGTTATCCTCCTCCGCCCTCCTCCTCAAGCGTGGCGTTGACGTCTACGGAGGCGCCGCGCAGGTAATGGAGACACTGCGCGTGAATGCTCTGGCGCTGGTGCTGCGTCTCCAGATGCTGGGGCCACTCGCGTGGCATGCGGCCGAAGCTGGCCGCGGCGTGCTCGATGGCAGCTGAGATATGTTGCTGACTGTCAGAGCTCTCCAGCTCCTGCAGCACCTGGGTCAGATTCTCTGCCCCCTCGACTTCCTGCCAGGTTGCCTACATCACCTGCTGGATGTGGCTGGAGAGGTCGCTGTCGGCCTCTTCTAGTACGACCGGTAGTGCTGATGATGAACCTCCCTCGGTGACGCTGGCGGTGTCCTCGAGGACATCGATGACATTATCATCGAAAGACCCGTCTTGGCCATGCCAATCGTCTGCTGCCAGCAGCTGTTCGTCGCCCAAGATAAACTGGATGATGCGAGCACCCTTCCACTGCTCGCCGATGATTGGTGGGTGTCGAACTTGACGCCGTCCAAGCATAGCTGTTGGATGTCGCTCGGATTCGGATGGGGATCACCAATTGACCTAGCTGCGGCACGGCCCGGCCAGTCGCCCACAGACTTCTCGCTGCGTGCAAGACGCGCTGCACAAACGTCTGGTAGCTGAAGGCATCTGCGGAACCAGTGGCGCAGGGCATCGAAGATGTTGGGCGTTGCCGAGCCTGCTCGATCAGCTGCGCGCCCTCCCAGTGGCCGACGGCCCCGGACCTGGAGCCTGGCGCGACGTGCTCCAGGTAGTCCCTCACGCGATCCCAAGCCAAGCCTGCTCGCGCCATGCTGGTGCCCACGTCGTCGAAGACGGCGCCGATGAAAGCCCGTGCGTCCCGCTGTCTACGGACCATCTCGGCCTGGCGGCACTTGACTGTAACCTTGCGTCTTCCACAGAAATCATCGCACTGGGCCCTGCCCAGCCCGACACATCTGTCGCGTCAGGAGGCCTGTGGATCTCCGCCTGGTCGCCCAGATTCAGCGGCGCGTGTCCGGAGGGCGCGGCTGACGCGGGAGATCTAAGTGGCCTCGATCATGCGTTGCAGCGCAATCTCTCGGATGCACCACTGCGTTCGGCAGGGCTGCACATCGCCGCCAGCAGCGGGGCCGGCACCAGCGACATAGTCGCCGGATACCTCGCCCTCTTCGTCTGCCACGAGTTGTGGCAGCATGGGGAGTTGCCAGCCGAAGACGACTTCGCACGGCATGACGCCGCCAACGTGGGTGAGGCTGTTACCCGCGAAGGTCGCGTTCGCCAGCATGGAGTCGAAGTTGGCCGCGATGCCTTCGCGCTCTAGCTGCTCCTCTGCAGCGCGAAGTGCATGTCGTAGATGGCACCTCGTCGCTCTTTGAAGTGAGCGTGATGGCGCGGAGCTCGGATGTCAACCTGCACGCCTCGCCTCTTCATCTCCGCCACAAAGTGCGCCGAGGTCGCGCCGCCCACGTCGTCCGCGAGGAAGGTCTCCATCGCGCCGAACAACTGGATCCACGAACGGTCGACCACAACCAACGGCGCCGAGTCATGCTTGCCTGCGATGTTGTGGCCGTTGTGCCACCGCGAAGCGCATCATATAAGGCGCGAGATCATGCGATCTGGAAGATCTCGCAGTCGACGTGCTGGTTACATCGCGCCGTAAGGCGGATTGTAAGGATAATATAATTTGTCGGTGGTAGCCACGCACGGCACCCCCTACAATTGTTGACCACAGTGGGGATGAGGTCGAGGCTTGCTTGTGGCATGTTGGCTGCTAGCAGAGCTCAGGCCACCTCCTCCTTAGCGGCGAGCCACCACTGGAGGTGTATCCTGCGAAGCTCTCGCATGCGTGTCTCGCGCGAGTCGCGACGCAGTGCTCGCGCCGACGTGGCGATGTCCAAGCGCGTCCAGTCTGATGGCGTCGGGTTGCCTACTGCTGCGCCGGCAGCGTGTGGCGCTGATCGTCTGGGCACCGCGCCAGCTACTGGTCTGGCTCGTAGCTGCGGTCCGCCCTGAGCCCCAGCGCCAGATGATGAACTGGCTCCTGGTGCACGTGGTAAGACAGCTTCGAATGCTGCTCCGAGGTCGGCTCCGCCAGGTAGTTGAGCTTGCTGATAGCTAGAATGGCGTGGTCCTCCGGGGCGTGCTGGCGCTCGCGGGCGTTGGCTGGCGCGCGTGCACGGCCGCGCGCGAGGGCCCGCGAACCTGCGCTTGTTGAACTCGTGGGCGCGCGCAGGGCGGTCGCGTTGCTTCTCTTCGCGGCAGCCGGGGCGCTCCCAATGCACTGGGGCGCTGTGGGGATACCGGCATGTGGCCAGATCTCTGGAGTGCATACGCGAGTCCGCTCCAACGTTGCGCTTGCAAGCCTTGCACGAGTAGCGCGCGCGCGCGCGCTCGGCGGCCATCGCGCTCCTGATTTCACGCCGGGTGGCCCCGGAGGCCACTGTTCGGAAGGCTGCCGCTTCGACGTCGCAATCGCGAACACAGTTCGCGAGATGCGAGCGTCTCAGGCGGCGGTGTAGGTCCACTGTAAGCCTTGGACGAGCCGCTCGGCCATTCGCCATGGCCAGACCTGGGCGTCGGTGCTGATGTGGTCCGCAACGTGCACGTGGACGCGCCTGTTGGTGCGCCTGACCTTCACGAACTGCCCGAGGATCTCCAGGGCGTTGGAGACCAGGCTGGCGCCTTCCTCGAAATACCCACATGATGATCTCGAAGCCCGAGTCGGCACTGGTCGAAGATCACTTTGCGTACGCCTGCTACTACCAGCAAGCACCTCTGGCCAGGGCGGCTCGTCGCACAGCCGCGACCGGCCGGGCTGCTGGTCAACGAAATAGCCGCCGAGCAGCAGGTGCAGGAGTGCTGCGCAGCCGCAGAATCGGCCGCGCGGGGGCGCGTCCTCGTAGGAGCACAACCCGGCGTGGTAGTTACGTTCGCAGTTAGTCGTAGCTCGACGACCGAAAGGCTGACAGGCGGGAGCCATGATGGCCACAAGGGGCCAGTTTTGTCGGATGCATCTCCCCGCGGCTCTCTGCTGGCTCTCGTCGTTGAGGCCACGGCCCGCGACGAGGTCGAAGTTGGTGCCCGCCCTGAGGTGGCTGCGGACAGCAAGTCAGCGAGTCCGCGCCTCCCCGCAAGAAATCTCCATGATGTCGGCGCCGTGGTCAATGGGGTGAGGTAGGTGACGAAGTGGTGAATGTCGTCAAACTCGGTGGGCTGCGACGTTCGTTCGAGCACTCGCATGACGGCGACCTGATGCCGCGGCCGATGAGCCCAGAAACCACCAAGTCGGTAAACCTGAGGCGCGGTTGCCGCGGAGGTCACGCGTCGGCGTAGCCCGGCTGGCCAATGGCTGAAAAGCCGAGAAGATACGGGGCCAGACCCGTGAGGTCGGTGTCGCAGTCGTCGCCGCGGTCTTCTACGACCTGCTTTCGCGCTCTGGGCATGTGGCCCTCTCTGATCTCTGCTCCCTGGCGCGCGCGCTCTGCCGCGCGGTAGGCGCCGACAAAGTAGTCGCCGGACGCCTCCCGTGGTCGGTCAGAAACCTCGCCCTGCGCGCGTCGCGTGGTGTCGCGCGGCTTGGTGCGCGGCTTGGCGTCGCGTCTGCGCGTGGCCGTGAAACTGGAAGATGCGTTCGGGCCTCGCGTGCAAACAGCCGACGCGCCTCGTTGAAGGCGCGCCTTCCGCGTCGCACCCGCGCTGAACGAAGCGGAACTACAGTTGGGCGCGCGACGCGAGAATCCGCGGCGCATCAAAGCCGCGCACGCCCTCCTATTGAAGCACGTCCACTCGTCCGTGTGCCCCCCAAGCTTGATGTCGCATTTGCACAGCTGGTTGCTGATGAATGCTCCGGCCAGCACCGTAACGCTGCGCTGCTGCGTTTGGCCTCTAGGACCACGGGCATGCGGCGGGCCCTGTGATGAGTCAGGCGGAGCGCGCGCGCGTCGATCATCTGTCTCACTGGTGGTCCTTTTCCAGTTGGCCGCGGCGGACGAAGATTTTGATCCTGGTGCCGGAGCGCTCGGATCGCGAGCACCGGTCGGGAAGGAAGTTGAGGATGAGGCGCACCTCGGCCCCCCTGGGGTCCGCAGGATCTACTTTTCAGATCCGGCCTGTTGGATCAGATCCTGGCGCGCGGAGATGATGTTGTAGATCCAAGGCCTGGATCAGATCCTAGGTTTGGATGAGTGTCATGTTGGGTTGTATAACGATGTGCATGCTCATTTTACCTGTTCATATTACAAATATCATATGATTATATACACACAATAAAAACGTGTAACATATAGTGTATATATATGTATATATATGTGTATATATAGTCATATATATATGTTTTGTTTACTATATATCATACATATACAACGATCTATATGACGTTATGTCTGTGTAGAGCTTGTTCTGTGCATAATATAGCATCGCTGTGTGTAAATTGCACGCAGTATGCACTCTACGTGAGTGTGGATGGTATTATGTGTAGATGTGTACACGTGTGCAGTGCCACGGTATGCGTATCATTTTTCACACCAGCGCCGCTCGCAATGTATTCGTTCATATGATACACCAAACACCTGTATCAAAGCGTACCACACATGTACCATGTGAATTCGCAGGTGTAGCGCTTTGCACAAACACATTGGTTCGGCCACCTTAAAGGAGCGCGCCGTGCACAGGGGTATTGGGCGAAAGCAGCAACAAAACAGCATCACCACATCGTTTGTCAAACTGTACTCGCATTGGTTTACTTGCTGCTTGGTTGCATTTGCTTTACTTTACGATTTTCTGGCAATGTTTGTGGAATGCGTTATTGTTGCTTTGGTCGCGGGGCGGCGTCGGAACTCGGCGCCGGGGCGGCAGACGACCGCCCGAGCCAAGCAGCGAAGGGAGGCGGCGTTCCGTGCCATTGTTATGTTATGAACATCGGCTTGTTTTTCTGATGTTGATTGTTTTGGTTGATGTTTGTCTGTTCGGCTTTTCGGGCCTCCGAACGCCCAAGACGGCCCAAGAGGTTCATCAGATCGCCACGAAACGGTAATGGGCCTCCGAGAAGGCCCCAAAACCCAAGGGTGCTAATAGACGGCCCAAGGCCCCCGCCAAGACGCCCCAAGAAACCTCAAGAGGTTTTCAGAAGCCTGCTGGAGGCAGGCGTCTTAAGAGGTCCCGTGTCTCCCGAGAATCCCCTGAGAATTTCCCAAGAAACGCCCGAGAGGCCCCTGAGAGAACCCACGGCCCAGGCACGGAGGCGGGATAGACCGAAGGCCTTGATATATCAGCGCGCCCCAGAACACGCAGTGAGAAATCTCAACGCAATCATTGGGATGGACCTGTGACCACCCCGAGCTGATCGAGGCTGACCCATTGTGTCATTTATTTCGCCATTGCTTCCCTGTCGCCTCCGCAACTTCAGAGCGCATGCACGAGTCGCCAAGTGCGCCCCCTCAGAAAACTCAAGGCGCCAAAAACTTGACGACGCAGAATGCGCCTCCGTTGAAACTTGAGCTCTGGCTGGCAAAACTGCAAAACGCACATCCGCAATCCAGTGGTATCATCTCATGTCCCTTCCCCTCCCGAACCTCCCTCGCCACCCCTATCGATGAACGTCTGCTCGCCGGAATTGCACTCCTGCGCTAAACGACCTGCGATGCCGCCTCGTACGCATCGCACTCGGCAGGAGGCGCATAATCTGGCAGCGTCGGCTCCTCCGCTGCTGGCAACTGCGACTCAGCATCTGGCAGCTGCGAGTCAGGATACGGCTCACCAGATTGCGTCTGCGAATCTATTGCCCCAATTTGGAGGCGCAGGCCGTTGATCTCCTCCATGATGCTGCGCTCCTCGAGATGCATGGGCAGGGGCTTGCTAGGTGAGCGGCCTTCTTGAGCCGCGGCGGATGGGGAATCAGTCTTCTCCAGCTCCTCGGCCGTCGCAGGGATGGTTGCGGCTGGCATCTTGGGCGCGGTCGGGGGCGATGGTGGGTCCAAGCAAATGATATCACCCTTAGGAACGGCAGTGGTGGCGATGGCACCGCCTCCGTCGTTGCCCGCATTGGACCCCACCCCCTTGTCGGTTCCGCTGGCTGCTGCTTCTGGTTGCTTCATTGGCTCCGCTCTGGATACCTTCGGGTAACTGATTTTGATGCCGTCACCGCCTGGAACGTAGAGCGCACGATGCTGAGGAATCGTTGGTGCCGCACTGGACGCGCCGTCGTCAGAACGCCCCTTCTTGCTGGGCGGCTGCTGGTCTGGAGCGTGGTACCCTCGTTGTGCGAGCTCCGCCTCATCTGCATCGTGCCTGCGGAGTTCAATTGTCAGAGGGAGGTTGAACGTGAAGTTCAGCTCATCCTGGGTGCCTGGCGGCGGCATCGTGACTCGTATGCGGAGAACTGACTCGTGCATTGTTCAGACAATGGTTTAGTTGAACTCTTGAGCCGATGCTGGTACCTACAGGACCCAGTTGGACCCCAATGGAACCTCAATGGAACCTCACTGGAATCTCAATGGTAATCTCAACGCTGAGTTTTATCAAGGTCCCATCAGAACCTCAGTGGAACTTCAATGGCAATGTCAAGGGTGAGCTGTCGCAAGATCTCACGGGAACCTCAGCGGGACCCCAATGAAACCTCAACGATTTCTCAACGCTGAGGTTTCTCAAGACCTCAGTGGGACCTCAGTGGTACTTCAGTGGGAACTCAATGGAATCTCAGTGCTGAGATTTCTCAAGATCTCTGTAGGACCTCAGTGGAACCTCAGTGGAACCTCAATGAAACCTCAACGAAACCTCAACGATTTCTCAGCGCTGAGGTTTCCCAAGACCTCAGTGGGACCTCAGTGGGACCTCAGTGGGACATCACTGGAACTTCAACGAAATCTCAGCGCTGAGATTTCTCAAAATCTCAGAGGGGCATCAGTGGAACCTCAGTGGAACCTCAGTGGAACCTCAACGATTTCTCAACGCTGAGGTTTCTCAAGACCTCAGCGGGACCTGAGTGGAACATCACCGGAACCTCAACGAAATCTCAGCGCTGAGATTTCCCAAGGCCCCAGAGGGACCTGAGTGGTATTTCAGTGGAATCTCAACGGGATCTCAGCGCTAAGGTTTTTCAATATCTCTGTAGGGACTCAGTGGAACCTCCATGGAACCTCAATGCAACCTCAATGGAATCTCAACGATAAGTCAGCGCTGAGATTTCTCAAGACCTCAATCGGACCTCAGTGGGACTTCAAGGGGGCCTCTTCCACCCGCCCTCGTATCCTAGCTCGCCACAGGATCGAACGCCACATTTTCCTGTGACCCACGCGTGGGGCACTCAGCCAGCTCGAGATCTGTGCAAGGTCGCTTCAGCCTCTAGAGGTCCCGCTGGACGGGCGGGCTTAAATCTGGCACGCTGCGTAACCGGTGCTTAACCACTACGCGGTAGCTGCAACACCATTGCAGCGCCTAATGCACGATAGGGGCTAATTGGCAGAGATGGCAAAAACAATGTGTGCAGAAACAGCTTGGTTAAGACAGTCGTGTTTCTATGTCGGTTATGTTTGAGAATCCCGTTTGATTTGAACAGTTGTTTTCCAAAGTCGGCTGCTCTGATTGCACGTCACTGCTTTCCTAGGGCCTGCATGCAGCTCTCTGCAATCTTGGCGGCGAATTGCGTCGGGTATGCCTGGCTGGCCGACAAGGATTTGCGATTGCCAGTCGTCCGCCCCGTTTTATCTCTACGAGTGAGCCTCTTAGTGAGGCGCCGCTTCCTCCCAGTGCGCACAAGCTGAGATGCTGCGATGTCGCCCGGCATGTTGGTATATATCTCGAGGCACTTCAGGGTAGGCCCTCCGAAATTTCCAAGGTTCGTCACGTACCTCTTGCAGTTGTGATATCCTAGGGCAGTTGCCATCCATGGAGCTTGAAGCAACAGGGACCCGATTGGCTGCTCGATTGCAACGAGGGCGCCTCGGAGCGTTATGAAATATAGCAGCCAACTCATAATCATGCTGGAAACACTGCCGATCAGTACCCTTTCATCGTTCTCTTTACCTAAAATACCGCCTCCTTTGCAAAGGCGATGGAAGGTGCCTCGAGACAGGAACGACAGCCAGGTCTTACACTCGGGCGAAAACCAAGCGAGGCCACGCGGTTTCAAATGCGCTGCCAGCCACGTGCAGTAGAGGGCCCCCATGAGGGAATTCATATTTTCCCAGGGGTCGCGCAAAACTTCAAATCGACGCGCACATCCGCCCAACGACTCATTCACGATGGTCATTGCCTTCGCAGCGCCAGCGAAACCCAAAAGAAGATCAATGTGACGAAATTGAACTGGCGTGTCCCACGAGTGAGCTTCCGTCTGGACCATATCCAGAAGCTGGCACCTGTCGATGGTGTATGGCATGTACGCCTGGGGAACTCATGTTCTGCATCCTCCTCCTCCTCCTCCTCCTCCACCTTCCCCTACGACTCCTCTTCTGCTCATCATCCTCCCCGGGGGTGCGAGAGAGGGCAGGGAAGGGGCCGGAGACGGACAATGCAGTATACATGCGCCCCGATTGTTGAGGCATCGCCTGTTCATGCGGCAACCCCGCCTTCTCTACAATATCATAAGCTCGTTCTTGGAGCCACGACGGAATCAGCGTGTCAGCATCGTTGGTCATGAGATTTGGGTCCACGGCAGCCGCCATGCCAACTGACCTACTCGAAGTGTCAAGCAATGTTGGGAGCGTGTATGCATCGGCTGATGCCAAGGTCTGCTAGCAAGCCGAAGATTTTGAAAATGCGGAACTCGAACTTGATCCGACTGGCCTTCTCGGCTGCGGTACGGAGCGTCATATTCAAGCCTTCGTCTTGCCAGACTGCGTAGAACCGTGGATTGCCGTGCCATCGAATCCTAAAGATCTTAAGCATTTATATTCGCTGTCTGGCAACGTACACTCTAACCCACCCGTTTTCAGATAGCACTCTCTAGGTAAAGCCAGCTCAGGGTTATATGCTTGATCGACCTACCAATACGTCGGAGGGTAGTCATGGGGGAAAGGTGTTATTCGATTCGTTAGAATGTATTGGGCTAGTGGCATGCCATGGGGGTCCAAACTTTAAACCTCATCCACTGTGTTGCTTACACCAGTGTGCCCCCCCTGCTGAAAGCACGCGTGCAAACAAAAAGATTCCTCCTGACCATGTGTAAGGCGAAATGGTGCTTGGGCTGAAAGTCGATATTCGCTGCATCACACCTAACCAGATGCAGTTGCATCAGGTCAAACAACTGCTGCAGACCACGGTTCGATACTCGCACGTCCTCCCTCTTCAGCACCGCAAAGAATTCTATGATGGCTTCCCCTGCCTTGAGGAGATCGTGGTAATGATCAACTCGTGGATGTTTCTTCAATACATCAACTGCGAATGGGAGAAAACACAGTGTCTCATAAGCTTTCAAGCGCATTGGCGCCCCACCGAAAGGGGAGCCGTCAGCTTGTAAAGTGGGTTCTCCACCCAGCATGCTTGACGTCAAATCGGAGAGCCGCTCACCCCAGTCAGTCCCCTCGTGATCGTACCACCTGAAAAGTTCCTCCCGTATGCGTTTTATATTCACGTCGATTTTCACCTCCTTCCCACCCCTAAGGTAGCAACTCTGCAGAACAATTCGCCATATAATTGTTGAAATGAGCTTCTGGATCGGGCCAAAACACAAAGTGTGCATGGTGTCGATTGCCATTGATGTCGTGGGTTCGATCCCTAGCTGACTGCAGAAAATCGGGTTTCTTCTAACTGCGGGACCTGGCAGAACCATTGAAACTCACCCAGCGCATAGACATCTCCCCCACTGCCATCTGACAAAGGCCAAGGATACCTGACCCATCTCCCCCCTTGGGTCACGGTTGGGGGGGAGATTCAAACGACCGGAGAGTTTCAATGGTGGAAACTTTTTCGGGTCCGAAGCGGATCCCTGGGAGTTCTCCAAAACATGGTGGTGAACGGTGTCTTCCTCGTAAACACGTCTTTCACATTCATCATATGATCCGACGGCACCGCGACGTCACCTGAGCAACGAAAACAAAGGGGACTTACGCGCGACGACGTGGCGACCTTACGCGGTAGCTTACGCAAGCCGCCAGCGAGGCACGCCGCGGGGAAGAAGAGGCGCTTGCGCGCGTTCTTACGCGGACGGCTTACGCTTGAATGCCCGCGCGGTCTACCCCGTTTTTATGTCGCTCACACCTGGTAAGAGAGCGTACACAGCCTCATCTACAGTGAGCCCGTACCCATTCCGACCTTTGTGATAAGAGCATCTCCTTACTAACAGATTGCGAGCTGCTTCGTCCTGTATGTGGATCGGGTGCTCGCAAGACGTGCAAAATCGCTCGTAGTATCCTGCCTCCACTGGCTCCCATGGCCATTCCCCATCGAGTTGCGCGCTCTCCAAGTGCACATGCATGTCACTTTTACTGGCGTTGCAATACGGGCAGCAATTGTTCGCACTTGTAACTGACGGCAGGCCATGGGTCTTGTTGGCGTCCGCCCAGTCCCCTTTTATCCACACAACCTCCGCCCTGAACCCCGGCATTTCTCCATGTTCCTGGATCCTTTGTTTCAAAACATGGGCATCATCGACGGGGTCACCATTCCGGCGCAACTGGGGTCGACGTCCCGTTGCCAGAGCCTCCAGATTCCATTTGAGATACCGTAGGATAACCCAATATGTGCACCACCCCTTGCACCCGCACGAGCAAAACTGGTTTTCTCTCAATGAACACACGAGGTGGCGTTTCTGGGAGACCATGTTGACAACCCAGACCCCGAGTAACGAATCTGTGTTTGAATTCAAAGCTGATGTGTATCGTACACCGTCGGTGTAAATAGCTAGGGGTATGGGTTCGGGATGCCCTTGTGACATGCATTGTCTGTATATCGCGTGCTGGTAGTATGCATCTGGAAGACTCAGGCCGTTTAATTCGGTAAGCACCGATGGGTCCCCTTGAACCTCGTCCCACAAAGATTCATGCGCCAACGACATTCTAGTGTCTATTGAAGTCACAGAAGTATCTTTCTTAGTTGGCCGACACGGAACGTTTGGATACTCGAAGAGTTCTGGCATCTTGAAGATCTTGTCCAAGCGAGTGCAATACTTACCACTTTGCAGGTTAGGGGGGCGGGCGTAGTCGGAGAAGTCCCCCCCCCAACGCCCCCGCCATCTCCGCGTAGTAACATGCGACCGAGAAGTCTTGGGGGGATATCTTTCCCACCACATACAAACGCTTCAGAAGGTCCAGCAGCTTCGAACCGCCCTCCCTCTTTTCGGCAAGCTCCTCTGGAGCCCATGCAAAACACCTAGCACGGGACGTGGGGGCATGTTTTCAAACACTTGCGCCCTGCTCGTAGATGGCCCGCTCGTACTCTGGAATATATCTGGATATGTTCACCCTGGGGCGGTTGGACGGACGCATGGCTCTCTGCGGCCGAGCATCCCCCCTCCCCGACTTCAAAGACTTGAGCTGCCGCGCCTGCGGTCACGCAAGTTAAATGGGCATAACCCGCAGCAGATGGAGGGCAGAGCGAGAAAATAAAGGTGCGCGGACAGCATCAAAGCACACGGAAATCGCACCAGTGTGATCTCCCACGGCCCCTGCGGGATCTCACAAGGACGTCCATAACATGTGCAGGGACATCAGTGAAATCTCAATGGAACCTCGCTGGAATCTCGGTGGACAGTCAGAGCTGACATTTATTATGATATGGGGTCTCACCAAAGCCTCAATTGGGGGAACCTCAACGTTCACACCCGATACGCATACATCACATGTATAATGTACCAATGCGCAGGTCTGCATACGTAGATGTACGTGAGCACGTAAACAGAATAATGGGGTAACCCATTGTGCACATTCGCCTTGGCACGCGTGAGAGCATGCACCTACGTGCACATGTTTACCGCAGAGACGTGCCTACATTTGGGCCCAAACACGCACACACATACCACATACGTGTAGGCATGCACGTGTTCAGTAACATGGGTTCCGCTCGTTCTGACCAAAAGCGTGCCGAGCAGACAGGAGATGAGGGAGTGCAGGACTAGGCGGGGGAGAGGCAGCTGAAACGCGCACAGTCGAGCACCAGCACACTCACACAGTGATCCCAACACCCCAGGGCTGGCACTCCCAAACACAAGTTTAATGCGACGGCCCACGAGGGCCTCATGATGGCTTAACACGGCCCCCAAGAAGATTCAGCGGTAGGGATCATTGCGCTCGCGGGCACGGCAAAAGCGCGCGGTGACAAGACCGCGCCCCAGCGGCGGTCAGCCACCGTCGAACAGCCCGAGGATGCCAGAGGCTCCTTTGGGAAACGACAAGCGAGGACTAGAAAGGGGACTGGATAGGACCGAAGAGAGACCGGAGAGGGGACCAAGGAGGGGACCGGAGAGGGGGCCAGAGAGGAGGAAGGAGGTGGAGGGGGAGAAGGTGGATTGTGAGGAGGAGGAGGGAGATGAGGAGCAGGAGGGGGAAAGAGGCGGAGGATGAGAAGAAGGAGGAGGAGGAGGACGAAAAGGATGAGAGGGAGGTGGAAAAGCAAGGCGATCTCAGTGACGTCCCAGCTGGAGCGATCTAACGGTTACCTGGACACGTTCGAAGGGGTCCTCACGGGTTCGGTAGCGTTCGGGAGGTGGTCAGGGCGTCCTGAGAGGCTCGGGGGGGTCCACAGAACCTCAGCGAAACTTCAACGGAACTTCAACGGTAGTTCACCGGTTGTCTCAACGTTGAGTTTTGGATGGTTTTCCCTGTGTTTTTACACGGTTTGAGCATACTTCAGCGGTAACTTCAGCGGTCGAAGTTCAGCGGTACTTCAGCGGTCTCTGGGAGGCCCCAGGGAGGGTTCGGACGGCTTCGGACGGGGTCGGACGGGGTCGGACGGGGTCGGACAGGTCCAGATTGGTTTGGGCAGCCTTGGGAGGGTTCGGAGGGGCTCAGGAGGGTTCTGGGCTGCTCGAGAGGGTTCGGGAGGGCTCGGGGGGGTGAATTCCTGAAGGCCTGAAGGGTAGGAGGAGCCCGATATTGTGCCAGAGATTCGAGGTCCCGACCTAGTGTCCTGAGCTGGGCGCAGCGTGCACGATGACCTGCATGCGGTCGACGTCGTAGCCGCGTCAGTCCTGGCAGGCAGCAGAGAGAGAGGGAGAGGGGGTGTGGAGAAGGAGAGAGGGAGAACGAGAGAGAGAGAGAGAGAGAGAGAGAGAGAGAGAGAGAAGCGCTGGGCACAATGTGGAGTGGCCAGACGGAAGGAGCAAGAGTGGATGTGGACGTGGAGTGGAGGTGGGTGTGGACAGGCGTGGGGATGGAGATGTGGACGTGGAGATGAAACAGTCCTTCGCCCACCTGAAGGCCCTGAGCACCCGCCCAAGCTAGCTCACGCCGAAGATGCAGACGTGCTCGAAGTGGAGCTCGTTGCCTACGCAGGGGCATCCGGCTTCTTGGCGCGCTTCTTGGCTGGCGCCTTGGTGTCCTTGCCCTCCTTCTCATTCGCCTGACGAATGCTCTCGTTCTCGCGGGCGGTGATAGTGGCCATGAGCATCCTGGTCTCGGACTGCAAGGCCAGCAGCTTGCTGTTCAGGAGCTTCGGGAACTCCTCCAGTTTCTTGTCGAACTCCGTGACGAATTTGTTCCTCACCGCATCCTGGCGCAACTGCGTGGTATCAGTAGTCGCGAACTTTGGAAACAGCGGGTCACGCCGCATGGCCTTGGTGACATCGTCCATGGCATCATGGAACGGCTTGATGATGGGAGGATTGTTGACGTGGGCCAAAGCAGGGGTGGACGCCTCCGAGATGTCGAGCTTCGGCGGCCGACCACGTTGTACCGTAGTTCTGCTTGGTCTCCTTCGCTGCCTGCATCCACTTGGCCAACTCGGACTTCTCCTTCTTCCTGCTCCCGCGCGCCGCCGCGGCGGCGGCGGCGGTGGCGGCGGCGGCCTCTGCCGCCGCGGCGGCGGCAGCCTCTTCTGCAGGGGCCCCTGCTCCGGTGTTGCCGCCGCCTCCAAGCTCTGCAGAAGCCTCTGCCTCTTCCTCCTCGGCACCCGCTGGCTGCTCAGCCTCTTCGCCCTCCACCGCGGAGCCGTCATCCTCCACCTCTGCCTCATCGCAAGGATCTTCGGCGCCCGCGACCTCGCCCTCATCGGCGATGATCTTCCCCTTGTCAACGTCGCCTGTCTTGGCAAGCTTGGTCGGGCGGCCATCCTTAAGGCGGTCATCCAGACGGCGGCTTTCCTTGACAGGCGTCGAAATGGATGGGCACGGCTGCTTGCCGATGATCGGCGCACGTGTGCGCGCGGTCGCAGCGGTAGAGCCCGTGCCCTCAGACGAAGGTGCTGCCGTCGATGTACCCGAGCGTGCGCTCTGCGGTGCCCCAGGCTTCTGCTCGCCCTCGGCCTGCATCGCGTTCAGCGCGGACAATGCCTCTTCGGTCAGCTTCAGCTCGCCGACCTGAAGGCCGTGCTCACAATTCAGAGATGGATGATGATGAGGAGGAGGGGGACAAGGAGGAGGAAGGGGGGAAGAGGAGAAGCATCTGAGGAGAGGAGAGGAGAGGAGGAGGAGGAGGAGGAAGAAGAGTGGCGGAGTGGAGGAGAGAGTAGGAGGAGTTTCGATGAGCAGGTGGAGGAGCGCGTGAATTCTTTAAAGAGGACGGTGAAGAGGGGATATGTGTAGCATGAGAGGGAGAGGAGGGGAGGAGGAGGAGACGGAGTTGGGTGGTTTTGTAGGAGCATGCGACCTTCTTGGCATCGTTCCAGCGGTCCTTGGTCAGCGTCCAGGTCTTGGAGGCCTCCTCTGTATATCCATCTGTCTGAAAGAGGAACTGCGACACGTTCTTCCAGGTTGACCAGCGCACCCAGTGTCCTAGGGGTCCAATTCTACAAGTTTCGATCACACATTGAGCTGGCCTGCGGGTTGAAACCAAACCCAGTGGGGTCTCGATGATATATGGTTTAGTCCCGCACGCAAGCCCTCGTCGACCCGTCCCGCCACGGTGTGTTAGAACATATGTATACATATATATGTATGTATATATATATATATATATATATATATATATATCCTCCAATCGCCAAGCACTTCAGCGCGTAGAAGAGCGCGATCCTGAGACCCTGCTCGCCGCCCCCCTCCTCCTGCTGCATGCGACCCAGGGTGAGGTACCGCCTGTCGGCCCAGCGCTTGGACGTGTGCTGCTCCTGGAGCGACTGCGTCTCCTCGCGGCATCTCAATGGTATCTCAGCGCTGAGATTTCTCAAGACCTCAGTGGGACCCCAGTGGAACCTCAGTGGAACCTCAATGAAACCTCAACGATTTCTCAACGCTGAGGTTTCTCAAGACCTCAGTGGGACCTCAGCGGTACTTCAGTGTAAACTCAATGGAATATCAACGTTGAGAGTTCTCAAGATATCTGTAGGACCTCAATGGAACCTCAGTGGAACCTCAATGAAACCTCAACGATTTCTCAACGCTGAGGTTTCTCAAGACATCAGTGGGACCTCAGTGGGACATCACCTGAACCTCAACGAAATCTCAGCGCTGAGATTTCTGAAGACCTCAGAGGGACCTCAGTGGCACTTCAGTGGAATCTCAATGGAACCTCAACGAAATCGCAGCGTTGAGATTTCTCAAGGCCTCACTGGGACCTCAGCGAAACCTCAATGGAACCTCAACGAATGGAACCTCAATTGAATCTCAGCGCTGAGATTTCTCAAGACCTCAGCGGGACACCCGTGGAACCTCAATGGAATCTCAGCGCACAGGACCTCGTGGGACCTCAGTGGGAACTCAAGGAGACTCCTAGCGGTGAGATGTTCAGAGGCTCAGTGGAACTTGAGCGGGGAAGAAGTTGATCTTCGGAGTTGTATTTTCATGTCCTCGCGCTGTCCTTGAGCCAAGCCTTGTGCTTTTTTTCTCGAGCCACCTCGCGCGGAAGTCATTCTGGGCAGTGCGGTCCCCCTTCAGATCCTGGTACTTACGCTTGTCTTCCTGGGATTCCTGGCTCTTCCCGGTGATGCGCCTGTCCCACTTCCCGCCCGCGGGGTTGCCCTTGCCGCCGCGCGCCTCGGAGCGGCACCCGACCTAGGGCGGGCCGCCCCTCCCCCCCTCTGACCGGTGAAGGGGGAAGTGCGGAGGGTGATGATGAGGAGGAGGATGAGGAAGAGGGGAAGGGTAAGTATAGAAAGAGGGTGCGGCGGTGAGGACAAGGGAGGGGATGAGGCGGAGAGCACGCCCGCCCTCGCCTCCCCCCTCTCCCCCTCATCCTCCCCGAGCCCCGCCCTGGCCCAGTAGGGCCGCCGCCATTTTGTCAAAGAACACTTTGAGCTCCTGGTCCCTCTTGCTCAACTGCGGGGCCGCCACCGCTTCCGCGAGCTCCTGTCCGAAGATGCCCTCTTGCGCCAGCGTCTCCCGGCATCGAAGCGAGCGAAGGTTGAGGCTGGACGTGGACGGGTGGAGGAGGAGGAGGAGGATCGAGGGGGAGAATGAGGGTGACGACGACGACGACGACGACGACGACTACGGTAAGCCACCGCTATCGCTCCTGACGAAGGAACTTGTTCTTCAGGTCGAGCGTGAGCTTCTTCACGTCGAGGCCCTGCTCGCTGATCATCTTCTCATCCTCGGCCTCGATCGCGTCCTCCAAGGTATCGTGCGTCTCGAACTGGACTCGGAGCCAGTCCTCCCCATGCTTGAGAACCAGCACTGCGTCCTGGCAAAGCTCCACCAGTCTCCCGCCGCGAGCCGCCCCAAGAGCCAGTGAAGCTGCAACCCAAGGGGGGTGGGGGCGAGAGATCTGGCGGTGGCGACGTGAACCTGGACGAACCAGGATTTGGCTAGCGCGGAGGATGAGGAGGAGGAAGAGGAGGAGGAAGAGGAGGAGGAGGAGGGGGAGGAGGAGAGAGCCCTGTCGGTCCTCGGGTCCCTCGGCGGCCGCATCGTCGCCTGCGGCGCCGGTGGCGGCGGCGCCAGCGTCGACGGCCGTGCTTGGATCCCCTGCCGGAGGGGCCATGCCAGCGGCTACCTCTGGCCAGGCGGGGCCCGAAGGTGTTGGCTGCGCCCTCGTGGCCTCTGGGGCCTCAGGGAGCCCAACGGACCCCTCAGAAGCCACATCGGCCGCAGGGACCCCGGCGGGCTCACGGGGCCCGAGAGCGTCCCCCACGTGTATCGTCTCCGCATCGGAGTCCACCTCTTGCTTGGCGGCGACGCAGCGGGCGGGGGGATCCATCGGGGTCTCACGTGGCCAGAAATCGGGTGCTCGCACTGGGCGCTTGCAACCAAATTGCTGCGGCTGTGTACACGGGAACTAAACTAAAGACGAGAAGTTGTTATCATCGTATTGTCGCCCTACCCTTCCTCCCCCTGCTCCCTCCTCCTCCTCCCTCACCCTCCTGCTCCCTGCCCTCTCCTGTCGAGTTTGATGCGTTCCAGCACTGCGACCCCTGACCGACAATTCGCCAGGCCTTGCAACGCCAGCGCCCCGAATGTGCGAGTTGAAACCCCGTGCGCATAGGGCAGCACATCACGAGGATCGATTCACGAGCTCGCGCTTTCAAAGCTGCTTGACCTATTACGCGGCCCTCGAAACAAATGAGAGACGTCGGATCGGAATGGTGATCCTCGTCGATCTTCAGGCCGCGTTGCCCTAAATGTTGCCAGGCGGCCCGTCCTCCGAGTCACTGTCATCGATCATCTGCGTCGCCGCGGCGTCCTCGACGCGCTCAGCGCTGAGCTTTCTCAAGACAGCAGGGGGACCTCAGTGTTTTAAGACCTCAGTGGGACCTCAGTTGGAACTTCAGCAAAACCTCAATGGAAACTCAGCGCTGATATTTCTCAAGACTTGAGTGGGACCTCAGTGGAATCCCAATGGAATCTCAGCGTTGAGATTTCTCAAGACCTGAGTGGAACCTCAGTGGAACCTCAATGGAACCTCAACGATTTCTCAACGCTGAGGTTCTCAAGACCTCAGTGGGGCCTCAGCGGGACCTCAATAGAACATTAGTGGAATCTCAATGGAATCCCAGCGCTGAGATTTCTCAAGACCTGAGTGGAACCTCAGTCGAACCTCAGTGGAACCTCAACGATTTCTCAACGCTGAGGTTTCTCAAGACCTCAGTGGGACCTCAGCGGGACCTCAATAGAACATCAGTGGAATCTCAATGGAATCCCAGCGCTGAGATTTCCCAAGACCGGAGTGGAACCTCAGTGGAACCTCAATGGAACCTCAACGATTTCACAACGCTGAGGTTTCTCAAGACCTCAGTGGGACCTCAGTGGAACCTCAATGGAACCTCAACGATTTCTCAACGCTGAGATTTCTCAAGGCCTCAGTGGGACCTCAGGGGGGCCTGAATGGAACCTCAGTGGAACCTCAATGGAATCTCAGCGATGAGATTTCTCGAGCCCCCCGCCGGAGCTGCCATCCTTTATCATCACGTTTGTGTCCCGGTGAGCAGCGCTCCTGGTACGCCTCGGTCTCGTAGGGCGGAGCCTGCTGCATCTGCGAGTAGACCTGTGCACGGACGGGAGAGGACCCTGCCCTCGTGCTCTCGTCCCTCTTGCCGCTTCCTCCTCCTCTTCCTCATCCTCTTCCGTCCTCCTCGCCCCTTATCTCCTCTTCCTCGTCCTCCTCCCCTTCTCTTCCTCCCCCATCCTCTTCCTCCTCCTCCTCCTCCTCCTCCTCCTCCTCCTCCTCCCCCTCCTCCTCCTCACCCTCCAGAGTTCGTGGTCTTCCCCCCACTTTCCCAGCCCCTCCTCTTTATCCTCCTCGCCCTTGTCTTCATCATCCGTTGCCATTTCGGCCCCCCCTCATCCTCGCCAACCTCCTCCTGCTTTGCATCCCGCCAAGCTACCTCGCCCGCCAAGCCAACGGACGCCGCGACGATGGGCTTGGCGGCGAACGTCTCGGCGGCGCACTCGCCGTCGGGATAGCCGCCCTTGCTGGCGAGCTCGCTCGCGGCCGCGGGGCGCTTTATCGGCGGCGCCTTCTCCTGGGACGTCGGTGGCAGCTTCCTCTTCTTGGCGCCGCTAGGGGTCCAAGCGCCCGATGCGGCATCCGACCCTGCGGCACCGCCCGACTTAGCAGCGCCCGCCGCAACCTCCGCCTCTGCGTCCTCGACCTCCTTGATCCGCTTCTTGAGCACGACCTTCTCCACCTCGGCGTCGTCCTTCTCGAGCTTGTACATGGACATCCGCTTGCAGATGTCAATCATGCCATTCAAGATGTCCTCCTGGCCCTTCTCACTCGTGATATCAGTCACCACCAGCTGCAGCTTCTGCTGTGCCCCCTTCATCACGCAGAGCATGGAGATGTTCCGCTGGTTCTTCTGGAGAATCTTCCACGTCTCGCCGTCCTCGTTCTCGATCGTGAAGTGCGTCAGCGACTTCTGCGACGTCGGCTCTGCAGAGTCGCGCATCGCCTTCAGCTGGGTGTTAGTCAGCGCGGGGATAGTCCACGCCATCTCGTCACTCCAATGGGCTACAACATTATCTGTGGGCTCGGCTTCGGGATCCACCTTGAGCGCGAGGGAGCTCTCCGCGGCGCCCAGCGTGTCGTTCGGCAGCCGCTTCTGCCGCTGAGCCACCTGCCGGTGATGGCCCGTCTCTCCTCTCATCCATCCCCCCGTTTTATTCCCTCCCCCTCTCTCTCTCTCTCTCTCTCCCTGCCCCCTTCATTCCTATCCCTCCCCTTTCGAAACGCCGACGTACCTCGTCTTCGTCGTCGCTCTGCTCGATCGCGTCGTCGCGGTCACGCTCGTAGACTGATCCGAGGTCCGATGGGAGAGCGAACTTGCTCGGCTGGCTCCAGGCGTCGTCGTCGTCGGAACGCTCCTCTCGGGACCCGTCCTCCACCTCATCTCACCCCTATTTCTCCTCTCCATCATCTCCCCCATCTCCCCTTCCCATTTACCACCTGCAGCTCCGCGTCGTACTTGAAGGCGTAGTGGTCGGGGTTCGGCAGCTCCGCGTCGTCGCCCGCGCCCTCCATGAAGAGCTGGAGCCACTCTGGCACATCCCTGTCCATGCTGTGCTGCTTGATCAAGGCCTGGTCCACGTCTCGACGCATGGCCCGCAGCCTTTCGGCCATGCTCGCCCCCCAGGGCTTCGCCTCGCCCTTCTTGAGCTTCCACTCGGGCTTCTGGGCGGCCACCTGCGCGAGCACGAGCTCGAGCGGCTTCTGGCCGATGCCCCTCGGCACCTTCAAGATTATGGCGGTGTGCTTCTTGATTTCCTCGATGTCGCGACGGCCTGTGTTCTCCTGAAGCGAGACGGGGGGGGGGGGGCACCGTTTTCCCCCTCCACCAGGTCTTCCCGAGGTGCCTCTTTATTGCCCTCCCTTGCCCCCCCAAAAAACTTATCCTATCCCTCCTCCCGTCCTCTCTCCCTTTCCTATCCCTGCTCCCTCCTACCCCTCCTCCCTGCCTCCTCTTCTCCTCCTGCACTCTCCTTCCTCCTCTGTTTTTGGAGTGCTCAGTGTCCTCGCGGTACGGCGCGAGGCTGCGCGTCTCCAGGAAGGGCAACAGCGAGTCCGAGAGGCCGACGAACTCGCTCGGCTTGCTCTTCGGGGCCATACCCCGAGATATCAAATCAGAGCCCAATATATCAGCGAAAACAACTCCTGGAAAAAAAGCCAACACGGCTATACGAGGATGATGATGATGATGAGGAGGAGGCGGAATACAATTCACCATCCATCCGTGTAGCCGTTGTCAACTACGAATGAGCACGGAACCCCACTTTCTGAAAATGATCCTCCATCCATATAGCAAAAGCTCTAAATCAATCAGCGTGGGCCACCGGTGTTGAACTTCGCCCCCCTCTCGCCCTCAGTCCAATAGCTGCTGGAAGTTACCAGCTGGGGCGGGTAAAGAGGGCGGTTCTGGTTTTCTACACTCGCTCCGCCTCCCCGCCACGCCTTCCCCTTCCCGCCCGTTACCCCTGAGGCATTGTGCGTCCGATAGACCCCGCATACGCGTATGCGCGCACGCGCGGCCCCGTGATGTTTCGAATCGTACCATACGCACCCGATTCGTATGATAAGCTGTACATATACGGACATTAGCCATGGGGGCTTGTACGCATTCTGTATGTTCTACTAGAATACGCATGCATGCAGCTGTGTGTTAATGTATATATGTACACATATGTATATATGCATGTTATTATAGGTGTGTGTCATAATGTTGTAAATGTATGTACACATATATGTATGTATACATATATATATATATACACACGTATGGATGTACACATGTGTGTGCGCGTACATGTGTAATTCTATGGTAGTGCAGGCACTAAACGCATGCGCGATTATACATGTTCAAGTTGGGCCTGGATCTATAATTATAGATCCAAGCTCAATTATAGATCCGAGCGTCCAGATCTATAAAAGTATATTTGAAGTTGGCGGATCTGAAAAGTAGATCCTGCGGACCCCAGGGCCAGACCGCGTCGCGCGTGATCCACGGCGCGCTGTCGTGCAAGCTGGGAAACGCGCTGTCGGACAAGGCCACAATAGCAGCTTCGAAGTTGGCGGCGCGCGCGCGACGTCGAAGCCGTGATCCTGCAGTGCCAGGGATGTGTCCCGCCGCCCTCTCCAGGGCCCGAGCGGAACGCCCAGGTCCTGCTGGCCGCCTTTGCCGCGGCAGCCTCGCGGGCTTGCCGGTCCTCCTCCTAGTGACCTAGTGGGGCAGCTCCTTGGAGTCGGCGCCATAATTGCCGAGAGACCCTGAGGACGCTGAGCTGCCTCCCTTCCTCTGGATCGGGTCGTATAGAAAGCCTGTGGGTCGACGAGAAGTCGGAGAAACGGTTAGGAACGACCGCCGCATCGTCGACGATGCGTTCCAAGATGAGCTGGGCGATTCGTCGGCCCTGCTCGGCCGCGCGGGGTCGCAGGGAGAGTTGGCCATGATCACCTTGATTTCTCCGCGGTAGCCGGGGCCCACCGCGCCGCCCGCGACGTCGAGACCTCCGAAGGCGAGTCCCGAACGCGGGGCCGCCTGAAGGCGCGCGCCCAGCGGCGCGAGAGCGGCCGCGCCCGTAGACGCCAGTTCCCGACCATGCGTCGGGGCACAGACGCCCGCGCCGGCGCGCAGGGCGTAGCCTGCTGCCCGCGGCGTGCCCCGCACTAGTGCTTGGGCGTTGGGGCTCAGGAGCTGACCGTGGAGCTTCTTGAATTCGCGGCCGTCGCTGGCGTCGTCGTCCTGGCGGTTCTTGCCAACTGCTACCAGCGTGAGCTGCTTGGGCGGTAGTCTCCAGGAGGGCGGCTGGAGTCGGTCAAAATTGTCGACTGGGGCGCGTCGATGGCCACGCGGCGCCGAGTCTCGAAGTGGACGGTGCCCGTGCCCCAGGGAACGTCAGACGCTCGTGGGCTGCGCCTGTCTCCACCGCCCCGTTGTCGGACCGCGTGGACTGCGGACCGAGAATGGCAGGAAGATCGAAGCCTGCGGCCACCACGACTGAAGAGCACATGCTGCGCTGCGCGGTTACGCTGTCGCGGGTGGCCACTGCGATGAAGCAATGTACCTCCCAGCGCGCAACTTGTGACTGTGACGCGTTGCCGACTCTGACGCGGGCGCGAGCTTCGCCTCCTGGGCCTTGTCGGCCAGGCCCATGGCAAAGCGTAGACCCCAGAGGTTGGTCCAGGCGCCGGTGTCGACGATGACGCAACTGGCCGCCCGGGAGGTCGGCGCTCGCCAGGTAGCAAAGTGAATCGGTTGGTGAACTCGTGCCTGTATCTGACGAGGTAGGCCACCGCGGGAACGCAGATCGGCCCGGCGGCGCGCGCAGGCCCACGTGGTCATCGGACGGCACCGCCGCATCACTGTCGCACATTAAACTGGAAGCGCTGCCCCGTGACTGCGCGAGATCCTGCCGCGGTGTCCCGGGTGCTGGCGCGGGCCGAGGAGACCGCGTGATGTCCTGCAATGGTGGAGTCCGCTCAGGCGCGCCGTCGTCTGGCCCCGTGGGGCCAGGGTCTGCCGCGCGGGCCGGCGACATAGACATCGGACCCGCCGGGTCGCGATATGCGCCGACGGAGCGGAAGTCGGTGACTGGGCCTCGGCGCGCCAGGTAGTGCACCGCGTGAGAGTCGGTGCTCTGCATCAGCTGCAACTGGCATATGCCTGGCGCAAGATGCGGCGGCGTTGCAGGTGCACCACCCTCTCGCCATGCACGAAGGCCTTAACACGGATAAGACATTCTCCGTCGTCGCCGTCGAGCACTGCGACGGAGACAGGTGCTGCGGCCGCAGAGGCCGGCACAGGAGGGGGATTCGTGAGGGTTTCTGTCCAGCGCTGTGCGGCCTGGCGTCGCTGCCCGTCCTGAAGTCGTAGGATCTCCAGTGCTAGCTGCGCGCCGTGGAGCTCGTCGAAGTGCTTCCGTTCCGCGCGGCCGAGAGCGGCGCCCGCGCCGCGTTCGGATCGGCCGCCGCTCGACGTCCAAGTCTCGCGGCCGGCGAACCACATGGCCACTCTCCCAGATGGCTGGCCTACGTCGATAGGGACGCTCTGGTTGAATAGGGCCAGATAATTGGGGGACCCCCGCACTAACGGCGACGCCGCTGCCGGCGCGGACCGCGGCGGCCACGCGGAGCTCGATCCGCATGGCGCGCCGACGAAGGCTGAGACCGATGGCGCGCAGGCCCAGCTCGGCGACTGCACGTCGGAAGGTAAAATCGTAGGCGTGGCGACTCGTGCGTTGATGTCGCTCGCCGAATCACGCCCTCGAGCTGGCCCCAGTGGGAAGGCGCCGGCCACTCGGGTCCAGCGCGGTGGTGTCGGTGGCGGTGCTGCTGCTGATGCTTCTGGGATAGGCGCTGCAGGCGCGGCTGGCGCCGCGCCCTTCCCATCCTGCCGCGCGGGCCGGCAACGCCATTTCTGGGCCCGCAGGTTGGGCAGAGTCTTGCTGCGCGCGGGCTGGGAGAGCACGAGGAAGACAAGGTACCTGACCAGCTTGGCCAAGGGCTGTGGCCCGCGAAGCGTCGGACGACGCGCTTGGCGCTGCTGCTGCAGCTCGCCCCGGCGCTGCCGTAGCTGGAGTCGGCCGTTCGCCGCGCCAGGGGTCGGCGCTCCGCATTGGATCGCCATCGCTGGGGCCCCCAGTCCTGAGTTGGGGAGCCCCTGGCCATCCAGACCTCGCCCGCGCCTGGCGCGGGCCGCTGAGCGGCTGGCCCAGGCGCCCCCTGTTGTCCCAGATGCGCAAGCGGCGGGGATGTCGACGGCAGCGGCGGTGCTGCTGAGGGTGGAGCACTGAAGGAAAGAGCGCGCCCTCCCCGGCGGCGCCGGGAGTAGTCGCGCACGAGGTGCTCCGCGGAGTCGCACTCGCGGCGCTTGAGACGCACCCCGCCAGGGCCAAGTCCGCGCCTTGGCGGCCGAAGCCCGCGCCGTTAGTCCTGAACTCCCCTTTCCACTTACCCTTGCTTGCCCCGAAGCCAGCGAAAACTTCTCGGGCGTCACTATCGGGCAAATCGGTCAGAACGGCGCGGTAGCCTTTGCCGCGGCCCGCGCCCTTGCGCTCGATGGCCCTCGCGCGGCGCGCGCGCATGTGGCTGCTGAATCAGCGCAGTCGGGGCTTGGCGCGTCCGCGGGCTCAAAACTTGCGCGCGCCGCGCGATTCCGTTGGAAGGTCTGCTCGGGGTCGTCGACAGCAGCCCCTTCGCCGAGTGATCTGACGGCGCCGGCGCCGGCGCCTCACTGGGCAACCACTGCGGGGCGCGCCGCCTGCGTTGAGGCCGCAGCGTCAAATTCGGCGGCGGCCGACGCTGCAGGCGGGCTCAGCGGGGCCCGTGCCATCCAAGCTCGATCCGGCCGTGGCGCCATGGGCACTCCGAGCCTGATCTTTCTCGGGCGCGCCCATCAAGAACGCGCGGCGCCGGGTCGCGTGAGCGGCTGGGGCGAGGTTGCCGGGCGAGCCCCCGACCGCGTGCCCAAGCCGTCGCAGCCGGCCAATCACGCGCCGCAGCTGCTGAGCGATCGCGCGGCAAGCCACGTCGCAATGCTGCGATATCAGAGAGGTGGGCGCTCGACGCGCCCGCCGCAAGAGGTAGCTGAGCCCCCCGCAGCTGATCATGAGTTGACCAGCCTGCTGCGCCCTGCTGCCGAAGATGTCGAACCTGGCGATGAGGTTGTCGATGCGCCCCTGCGGCAGTCGGTTGAAATTCATCAGGGCCGATGCCGCTTGGGCGCGTTCCTACTCGCCTAGTTGGCCCCGCCTTTCGGCGAAGCTGCGCGTCGGGGAGGTCATGGGCGGCGCTAGGTTGCCGTTGTTGCGGCCTCCCTGGGTCAGGACAACGGGGGGCCACTCGCCCACTCGCTCGCGCGCCATGCCGGTGAGGCGGGACGAGACGTAGGCCGTTTGGCGGAGATCGTCGAAGTCGGCGTTCACCGCTGACCAGATCATGACCTCAGGAGGACCTCCCGCACCTAGCGCTGAAAAGGCACGCGAGCGTGCTGCCCCCGAGTGCGAAGGCATCGCGCATTGCGCAGCCGCCGGCGCTCATGCGGGCGAAGCAGCTGATGGCAGCGACTATGCCCACTGCGATGGCCTTCCATCCAGAGTGGAGCCCCCCCATGTTTCGATGAGGTGGCGGGGTCCTGGAGCCCACCAGCAGCGATGTTCGGGTAGACCGCCTTGGAGCCATCGTGGGTGGCTGTCCCGTGTATGCTCTTCCTCTTCAGCGCTATGGGCATGTGATTATGTCGTGCGGTCGGGGTGCGATCGGCACTCGGAGCATTCCACAACATAGTGATGGGAATGCTCGTCGCGCGTCACGATGGCACTGTACTGAGCGCGACCAACTGTACGATAGTCAAGAGGCGTCTGCGTCGGGATCCAGGTCTGCCAGGAAGCAGGAAGTGCGTAGGAGATGGTGAAGGTCGTCCACGGGGCCGAAGATGAATAGTCCCAAGTTCGTTTCACGGCCCCCCGAAGTGCTGACAGTCAGACCCTCCTTCGTCTTCCCGTTTTTCTCTGCCCGGGTCTCCCCAGGCTCTGGCAACATAGTCGCCGGGAGCTCGGGACGCTTCGCCAACGCCAAGGACGTGAACGTCCGACACCCTCGGCTACATGCACAGGCGGACGCAGTGGAGGCGTCGTGTCCGCTGCCTTTTCCTCCCAGGATTCCTGCAACATAGTCACAGCAAGCCCGGGACCCTTCTCCAGCACTGAAGATGTGAATGTTGTGTCGAACAACTGTCTGACATCTGAGGCTGCACTCACAAACGAACGCACTGATGGCGGCAAGTCCGCGAACTGTTCCAACATAAGTGGGGCCAGCCCGGGAGGGGGTGCCGAGGGAGGCCAATCCTATGGTAGAAGTCACTGTGGGTGTAGACGTGCAGGTACCGTTCAGTCCTACCTTGCAGTTGGGCGGGTGATGCCCTGACAACCCCGAAAGGTGCGTCGCCTGCCCTGGCGAGCCCTGGCGAACTGGAAGGTCAGCACGACGGCGAGTATAGAACGGAAGCGTGGATACCGCATTGACGTAGAGCGGAAACGTGAAGAGGTCAACGTTGGTGTAGAGCGATCGCAGCCTGGGCGAGGGAATGCCACGCAGGCCATGGCTGCAAGTGTGGAAGGGGGCCGAAGATCCGCTACCAACTAGACATGCAAAGCGGAAGGTGAATAGGCGAATATTTCCAATAAGCTGTGCCTAAGAACGGTGTATGGCGAGTCTCGCAGAGGGTGCGGAAAAAGATCACTTGAGCCAAACGGCAATAGTGATCACCCCCCGCACCCAGCCAAGGAAGAGGTAACCTACCGTTCGAGTAGGAAAGGGAGTAGGAAGAGGAGGAGGAGGAGGAAAAGGAGGAGGAGGAGAAGGATAATGTAGAAGATGAAAATGAGGAGGACTTGGGAAGACTGAGGAGGACTGAAGAGGATGGCCCAAAATCTCACCATCCCTGTGGTTCTGGCCCCCACGGAGTAACTATCCGGCCAGCGCGCCGCGCCTCCGTCAGGGACCCCCGCCCCGGTGCCGACGCGGCGCTTGAAATGTGACTGGCGCGCTCGTCATGCCGACGCGCTGCCGTCGGTCTGAGGAGCACCGCGATCGCACCCCAGCTTCGGACAAGTGAAAGAAGGCAAGGCTAAGGCGGACTCGGACAGCCTGCCTCGAGACCGCCGCAGCGCTCCGTGAACCGCGCCACGGAGGCCGCGGTAGAGGAAGGGGGCCCTGTTCCTTCGAAAACGGGGGATTGCGGAGAACCACTGAGTTCGCGCGTGCGTCTTTAAATGCCTTGCGTGCTCTGTGGAACAATGCTCGCCCTCCTCTAACTCCTTATGTCCTGCTCCTCCTGCTCCTCCTCCTCCTCCTCCCTCTCCTCCTCCTCCTCCTCCTCCTCCTCCCTCCTCCTCCTCCTCCTCCTCCCTCACTCCTCCTCCTCCCTCCTCCTCCTCCTCCTCCTCCTCCTCCTCCTCCTCTTCCTCCTCGTCCTCCTCCTCCTCCTCCTGCTCTTGCTCCTGCTCCTCCTCCTCCCTTTCTTGAGACCCCTCTCTGCCCCATCCTCCTCTTCTTCCTCCGCGTCGTCCTCCTACTCATCCCTATTAAGGATGCCATGCTCTTGCGAACGTCCCACCCACCCACTCGCAACTTGGTTTGCAAAACCAATGCGGTGGCGATTCTGATGCGTGCTTGGCGTTGGCTGGTGCGTCTTTGCGGCCGCGCCAACCCAAGCACGCGCGCGCAGCGGCCAGCTAGTTTGGCGCGGCCGACGCGGCCGCGGTGGCGCTGACCGCTGGGCGCATCCCAGCGGGCACTTCAATGCGAGCCCGCGACTTGGGCGGACGCGGTATCATGGCAACGTCGACAACGGAAGACACGATGATGATTGTAGCGGTGCTGGTGGCGATGTTGACAACGACGACGGCGCGGCCAGTGCGGGCGCCGATGTTGATCACGCCGACGACGATGACGGCGTCCTCGCGTCGGTGATGAAGGTTTCGGAAAGAGTTCGACGTGCGCGCGCGGCCGACGCGCGAGTGGCCCGCATGGTGTTATTTGGCACGGATCGTGCCCCCCCCCCAGCACCCGCGCAAGGGCGTGTGAATGATTTCGGCATGCTGAGTCAGAGGCCCGTGTGACAGAATTCAACGACAATGTTGAAACAAAAGACCGATGGTTGTCTTAAGACTTCGCAAGGGCGCGGACGCACGTTTTTGTGAAAACTGATGTTGTGAAACCATATGTTATGTTTTTTTTGTTTTTACACTCGGTGTTGACATCGCTACGACACGGAAAGTTCTTGACGGATTTCGGCATGCGCGCGCGACAACGCGCGCGTGTGCACTTCGTCAATGTTTTTGCACAGGGTTCTCGCAACGGCATGCGCGCAAGGGCGTTCGAACGATTTCGACATGCGCGCACGAAGCCCGTTTGGCAGCATTTCCTGAACATTCTGAAAAACTGATGGTTGTCTCAAGAATTCGCAAGACCGCGGAACAAATGTTCTGGACGCTCGATTTTGAAATCCTTACGAAGCCGGAGGCTTTTGAAGGACTTCGGCACAACGCGCGCGCATGCAATTCACTCTGTTTTTTGCAATGAATTTTTGAAAACTGATGATTCGTGGTCAACGAATGCGCGCGCGATTTTTACCTAACAGCGAAGACTGATAGGTTTCTCATGGGGTCAAAAGAAAGCATCTGATGACTCCCCAAGGGGATCTGGGCGGGAGCCGGACAGGCGAGGGCCGGGCTCGTTTTAAGCAAACAGTCGCACACTTCGTGCTCTTCGACCTCCCAGAACTCCATTCCCGGGCCACATTTTGAATGCCCGGAACCAACTGTAGGCCACTTCGTGCTCTTCGACTTCCCAGAACTCCATTCCCGGGCTACATTTTGGATGCCGGGAGCCAACTGTAAGCCACTTCGTGCTCTTCGACTTCCCAGAACTCCATTCCCGGGCTACATTTTGGATGCCGGGAGCCAACTGTAGGCCACTTCGTGCTCTTGGACTTCCCAGAACACCACTCCCGGGCCACATTTTGAATGCCCGGAGCCAACTGTAGGCCACTTCGTGCTCTTCCACTTTGCCAATGTTTCTACTGCTACTACCACTGCTCCCATCACTCCTACTCGTTCACTCCACACACTACAACTACTACTTCACTGTTACCACTACTACCATCACTACTACTTCTACTGCTACTACTACTGTTACTATTACTGCTGCTGCTGCTGTTGCTGCTGCTGCTAGTGTAGCCATTGCTACTGCAACTACTGGCAGTGCCACTGCGACTGCCGCTGATGTTGCCACTGCGACTGCCACTGCGAATTCGAATGCGACTGCGAGAACACCAGAATTCTACAACAGCGCTCTTACATGAATACCACAGGCAATGTTTCCAGATATGCTTCTACACATCGCTGTTAGGTTGCTGTGCCGGGATAATTTTTGCAGAGGGTGAGGGGGGGATGCCCGCTCGGCTGGGATGGTATGAACTCAGATTTAGATGCACATCCCCAGGGGGTACCAATAAGTCTGGCCTCTGGAGGGTGGTGGAGTCTATTCTCCTTTTAGAAAAGAAAATCTATGTAGTGGAACCTGCGACGCAAAGAAATCAAACGAAATGCAAAACAATGCATTGCAATGCATTGCAATATATAGCAATGCAAAGCAATTCAAAGCAACGCAAAACATTGCCAAGGAATGCGAAGCAATGAAAAGTAACGCAACGCAATTCAAATCAACGCAGTGCAATGCAAACTAACGCAAAGCAATGCAATTCTATGCAAAGTAATATGAATCACTGCAAGATAATGCAATGCAAAGCAATGCAACGCAATGCAAAGCAATGCGACGCAACGCAATGCAAAACAGTGCGCTGCAATGAAAACAATACGTTGCAATGCATCGCGATGCAAAGTAATGTGAAGCAATGCGATGCGATGCAAAGCAATGCAAAGCAACGTGGTGCAACACAATGCAGAGCAATGCGAACAGATGCGAGCGGTGCAAAGCAATGTAACGCGATGCAAGCGAAAGCAAAGCAAAGCAGTTGAATATGTGCAAAACAATGCAGAGCAACTCAAAGAAATGCAACGTGCGAGCCTCGCACAATCCTAACCGTAGCCACAGACGGCGGCGACGGGTGGACACAAGCTGGCCCGACCGACAACCAGGCCAAGTTCCTTCAAAGCAAAGGCTCTCTGGTGCAAGACATGGTTGGGGAGCAAATGCGATCTGAAGGGTCCGGGGGCGGAATATCACCTCCAGGGGGGCGAGAAACGATACAGTTTCGCCGGATGGAGAGGGTCGATATTTGCTTCTCACGGCTAACGGTACCGACCTCTCCTGGGGTGCGCTCTGACCAGGACTCTGACGCGAAGCCCGCCGCGGCGACGAAAGGAGGGCAGCGGCATCGGCATCTCCCTTCCTCTGCGAGGACGAAGAGGGCGAGGTACCCCGACGGCCACGGCGGCGAGCATCGGCGAGCGCATCGTGTGCCTGTTGCGCCGCGGCTCACTGCTCCGGCGTCGCGGCGCCAAATACGACTGGGCTTGGTGCCTTGGCTGTCAGGTCATACAAACTTGGCTCTCCGGCGGCCTTTCGGGACGATCGGGGCGCCCCCAGCACACTCCCGGCGAGGCGCAGCTGCTGGAAGGCATCCCGAGGAACCGCCGAGAACCGCCGAGAACGCCTGAAAACACCGAAAACTTCGAATTCCCTTGAACCTCCCCCCCATAACGTTGCCCCTGATCAGGGGTCTAAAATCAATTCCTGGAACTCTCCTGGAGTGCGTTCTGACTCGAATTTCGAAGCGGATCCAGCCGTGGCCACGAGGGCGCCCCAGGACGATCAAAAACCCCAGGAAAGCAAACCTCGAAGCGCCGAGAACCACCGAGAACGACGTATCGTCAGTTCGAGGAGATCGTACCTTATTTTTCGGGGGAAGCCCGGGGGATCCGGTGGGCGGAGAGGGAGGTGCCAGCCTATAAACTGACCTTTTCGCGGTGGGCAGCCCCGCGCATGCCCGCGCGAACCAATGCTGCGCATGCAGCCCCCTCGGAACTGCGCAACCGACAAAACCAAATGATCTGGGGGGAGCGGGCCCGAGATCCCGGGCACTGCCAGACCCTGGCAGAACAGTCCCCAGGTCAATGCGCAATTCCTAAATGTCTCGACCCATTCCCCAGGACCAGTTTTTCATCCTGAATCGACTTTTGACGGTCCCGAGGCCCTGCGAGGGGCCCCAGAGGCCTAAAATAGCGAACCCCTCCAACATGATTTTTTGGTCATGACTCGAGGGGGTCTGGGTATCGCCAATTCCAAGTCACTGTGCCTTGGCCTCCTCGCCGGCCATCTCCTCGCCCGCCAGCGTCCTCGCCGCCGCCAAGGCCGCCGGCCGGGCGGTCTGGCGCGGCATCGCCGCGGCATCGTCGGCCATCTCCTTCGGGGGGGCGTCAAGGGTGGGGTCGGGGCGACCCTAGGCTGGAACCTTAGTTGGAGCCATGGTTGGAACCTAAGGAGGTTCGAGCCTGACATAGGTTGGAACCATGCTTTGAACCTAGGTTCGGCCCTCACCTAGGGGCGAACCTAGCTTGGGCCTGGGTTCGAACCCAGGTTAGAACCTAAGTTCTGCGTCGATCCCCCTGACGGGGGGGGCACAGCGGCTAGTTTCGGCTCTGAGGCGGAGCCCAGGGCGGTGCAGAGGTGGGGGTTGGGAGGAAAATCGCTCTAGACAGCTCGTGCAAGAAGACAGTGTTAGCATCCAGCTGGGTTCGTTACCCAACCCCACCTTCCCAAACCCACGACGTCATTTTTCATAACGTCGACCCACAGAGGGCTCGACCCATTCCTCAGGACCGGCTTTCTCATCCGGAGTCGTTTGCTGACGGCCCCGAGGCCTGGTCAGGGCCCGTGGAGTCCGAAAATTGTGAAAACCCCTCCCGTTGTGATTTTTCCATGCCTCGAGGGTGCCTGGGCTGGGATAACCCCCACCCCATCCCCCTTCCCACTCCCCTTACCCCCCTCTGCGCGTGGCCGATCTACGAAACTCCCAAGACTCCTCGCCCGCCAGCGTCCTCGCCGCCGCCAAGGCCGCCGGCCGGGCGGTCTGGCGCGGCATCGCCGCGGCCTCGTCGGCCATCTCCTTCGGGGGGGCGTCAAGGGTGGGGTCGGGGCGACCCTAAGTTGGAGCCATGGTTGGAACCTAAGGAGGTTCGAGCCTGACATAGGTTGGAACCTAGGTTGGAACCATGCTTTGAACCCAGGTTCTCATCCCGAGTCGTTTCTGACGGCCCCGAGACCTGGTCAGGGCCCCTGGATGCCGAAAACTGAAAAACCCCTCCAGTCGTGATTTTTCCATGCCTCGAGAGGGCCTGGGCTGGAATAACCCCCACCCCACCTCTGCGCGTCGCCGATCTACGAAACCCCCAAGACTCCTCGTCCGCCAGCGTCCTCGCCGCGGCATCGTCGGCCATCTCCTTCGGGGGGGCGTCAAGGGTGGGGTCGGGGCGACCCTAGGCTTGAACCTTAGTTGGAGCCATGGTTGGAACCTAAGGAGGTTCGAGCCTGACATAGGTTGGAACCATGCTTTGAACCTAGGTTCGGCCCTCACCTAGGGGCGAACCTAGCTTGGGCCTGGGTTCGAACCCAGGTTAGAACCTAAGTTCGGCGTCGATCCCCCTGACGGGGTGGGGGGGGGCACGGCGGCTAGTTTCGGCTCTGAGGCGGAGCCCAGGGCGGTGCAGAGATGGGGGTTGGGAGGAAAATCGCTCTAGACAGCTCGTGCAAGAAGACAGTGTTAGCATCCAGCTGGGTTCGTTACTCAACCCCACCTTCCCAGACCCCCGACGTCATTTTTCATAACGTCGACCCACAGAGGGCTCGACCCATTCTCTCATCCCGAGTCGTTTGCTGACGGCCCCGAGGCCTGGTCAGGGCCCGTGGAGTCCGAAAATTGTGAAAACCCCTCCCGTCGTGATTTTTCCATGCCTCGAGGGGGCCCGGGCTGGGATAACTCTCCCGCCTTCCCCCCTCGCCCTCCCCGTGCCCCCCTCTGCACGTGACCGATCTAGGAAACCCCAAGACTCCTCGCCCGCCAGCGTCCTCGCCGCCGCCAAGGCCGCGGGCCGGGCGGGCGGGCGCGGCATCGCCGCGGCATCGCCAGCCATCTCCTCGCCCGCGAGTGCCCTCTTGGCCTTCCTCTTGGCCTTCTAGGGAGGAGGAAGACGACGAGGAGGACGAAGAGAAGGAGGAGGAGAAGGAGGAGGAGGAGACAGGAGGAGGAGGACCAGCGTAAACCCAAGACTCATCAACGATGCTGGAATACACCCTCCCTGCAAGCTCCCTCTTCACAGGCCCCTATAAGGGTTCATTGCCACGGAAGAAATTGCCCCTTTGAGGGACAACCGTACGAGAATCCTGAAGCGCACCAAATCACAATTTTCAGGACTTCAACGCCAAGAGTTCCTCCAGACGGCCAAGATGACCTTCAAGATGCCCACGTGCTCCCCGAAGGCTTTCCAAACCGATTCGGGGAACACATGGTCCGATAGCTTGGCAGGTCAGGCCTCAACATTTGGCCACATAGGCGCTTCCAAAAAGGCAGGGGGCGGGCGGCCGGGGGCGGTGATTCGCCGTAGGCGTCTTCGATAGGTTCCCAATTTTTCTCCATTGACCTCCTCCTCCTCCTCCTCATCATCCTCATCCTCCTCCTCCTTGTCCTCTTCCTCCTCCTCCTCCTTCTCCTCCTCCCCCTCCTCCTCCTACTACTCGTTGCCCCCCGATCTCCTCCTCCACTTCCATCTCATCCTCACCATTCCTCCTCCTTCTTCTCCTCCTCCTTTGCCTTGTCCTCCTCCTCGTCTTTTTTCCCCTCCCCTTTCTCCTCCTCCTCCCCCTCCCCCTCTTCCTCCTCCTCCTCCTCCTCCTCCTCGTCGTCCTCCTCCTCCTCCTCCTCCTCCTCCTCCTCCTCCTCCTCCTCCTCCTCCTCCTCCTCCTCATCATCATCATCATCATCATCATCATCATCATCATCATCATCATCATCATCATCATCATTATCATCATAATAATAATAATCATTAGCATCATCATCGTCATCTTCATCATCACAATCACCATCACCATCACCATCATCACCATCATCACCATCATCAGCATCAGTATCAGCATCAGCATCAAGACAGCCAAAGAGGTCGCCCCGAAAGGCCCCCAGAAATGCCTCATGACGGCCCAAGCGGGCGCCAAGACGGCCCCAGAGGCCTCCAAGACGGTCCAGAAGGCCCCAAGAAGGCTGCAAAAGAGGGCCCGGACGGGGGACCCGAACGGAAATTTCGGGCCCCCGGATCCAAGACGCATCCAGGACGTCCCAAGAGGTCCCCAAGAGGTCCCCAAGAGGCTCCAAACAGGCACCCAGAGGCCCCAAAAGGCTTCCAAGTGGCTTCATCATCATCATCATCATCATCATCATCATCATCATCATCATCATCATCATCATCATCATCATCATCATCAGCAGCAGCAGCAGCAGCAGCAGCAGCAGCATCCTCAGCAGCATCCTCCTCATCATCACCAGCATCATGATCTTCAGCATCACCATCACCATCACCATCATCATCACGATCAGCATCATCATCATCATCATTCACATCATCCGCATCAGCATCATCATCATCATCATCATCATCATCAGCATCATCAGCATCAGCAGCATCATCATCAGCAGCATCATCATCATCTTGTTTCTCCCCTCGCACTCCCCAACCCTCCCTCCTTTCCCTATCACCCTCCTCCACCCCCCCTCGGCATCCTCCGCACAATCCCTCTCCTATCCTCCTCCCCCCTCTCCTCGTCATCCCCAGTCCCCTTCCTCCCCCGCATTTTCTGTGCCCTTCTCGACAGTCATCCAATCGGTCTCGAACCGCGCGTGGCCGCGGCCGCGAGGATGCCCCGCGAGTCCCCCGAGAAACGTCGCCGCCGCGCCGAGGCGGCGCGGACCTCCCACGCGCCCTGGGGCGGCTGGCCCGTCGCCCATGGGAGGACGACGACGACGAGAGGCCCACCGCAGGCGCCGATGTCGAACACCAAACATCTGAGTGCAACTGGATGTAACTGCGTGTAACTGGGTGTAACTGAATGAAACGTAGTGTAGCCTAGAGAAACTCACTGGGAGTGCTGGGTTGTTACAGGGATCTGGGCGGGAGGCTCCCATACACCAAATCACACGTAGCACCCATCGCAGCCGATGGCACTACGCGCTACCACGCGCAAATTTGTGTGACTGAGCGTAGGTGAAGAGAACTGAAAGCAGCCGAGCGTAGCCGACTATAGCCCGAGCGTAACTGAGTGTAACTGAGTGTAGCGTAGTGGGACCCAGCGCAAGCCAGCGCCACTCGGAGCAACCTAGTGTAATTGAGTGCAACTGAGTGTAACTGAATGTAATTGAGTGTACCTGAATCCGCTCGCGCCGACGCTGGCTGCGGCCACAATGGAAGTCCTTACGGATAAAGTCTTGTATGGGGCATACGAAGAGATAATTTGAAGTGAGGGTGCATTGCAGCATCGTTGATACGCCTTGGGTTTACACAGGTCCTCCTCCTCCTTCTCCTCGTCCGTCCGTCCCTCCCTTCCTCCCCCCTTTTTACTTCCTCGCCCCTCCTCGTCCCTCCCTCGTAACTTCCTTCTTCCCTCGCCCCTCCCTGGTCCCTCCCTCCCTCGCCCCTCCCTCGTCCATCTCTCCCTCGCCCCTCCCTCCTCCGTCCTCCTCCGGCGCGCCTGGGCCTTCGCTCCCGGCTGCGGGGAAGCCGCCTCCAGCGGGACCTCCTCGGGCGCGAGGGGAGGAAGGGCAGAGAGGAAAGGGAAGGCAGGAAGGAAGGACGAGGGAAGGGAGGAGGAGAGGAGGAGGAGGAGGTGGGAGGAGGGAGGAGGAGGGGCAGGATCGCGGGCTGGGAGGGGGGCAGCCCTGTGGAGGGCCACCCTCTGAGAGGGCAGCCATCTGATATCTGGGGGCCACCATCTGAGAGGGTCACCCCGCCACCCCCTGGCAGGGTGCGGCGGTCCTAACTCTCAGAGGGGCTGGCTCCCCTCCCACAGGCCCTCTGCCCTTCCAAATGGCTGCGAGCCGAGGGGCGGCGGCGGCCCTCCGAGAGGGCCACAAGCGCGGCGGGCAGGGACGGACCTCCTCGCCCTCCTTGCCCCTCCCCCCCCGCCCTGCCCCCTTCGCCCACCTCGCCCCGACTCCCCTCGCCCTCCTCTCCCTGCCCCTCCCCTTGCCCTCTTCCCCCTTGCGCCTCCCTCCTCGCTCGCCCTGCCTCCCATCCCTGGCCCTCCTCGCTCTCAGGCTTGCCTGCGCCGACCCCCCTCCGCCCCCCGCCCGTTTCTCCGTCCCCCCCTCGGGAGGGGCAGTGACAGCGCCTCCTCCTCGAGCCTCATCTCTCCTCCTCCTCCTCCTCCTCTTCTTCTTCTTCTTCCTCCTCCTCCTCCTCCTCCTCCTCCTCCTACTCCTCCTCCTCCTCCTCCTCCTCCTCCTCCTCCTCCCTCCTCCTCCTCCTCCTCCCTCCTCCTCCTCCCTCTCTCCTCTCCTCCTCTCCCTCGATCCTCCTCGATCCTCCTCCTCCTCCTCCTCTCCTCCTCTCCTCCTCCTCCTCCTCCTCCTCCACCTCCTCCTCATCCATCCTCTTCGATCCTCTTCGACCTCCTCTCCTCCTCCTCCTCCTCGATCCTCCTCGATCCCCCTCGATCCTCTCGATCCTCTCCTCCTCGATCCTCGCGATCCCTCCTCCTCCTCCTCCTCCTCCTCCTCTCGATCTCCTCTGCAACTCATGAAGCGACGGTCGAGCTAGCCACATCCTCCTCCTCCTCCTCCTCCTCCTCCTCCTCCTCCTCCTCCTCCTCCTCGCCTGACTCACCTTGCGGCGAGGCGAGGCAACGCCCGCGCACATCATCCTCCTCCAGTTGCTTGAGGTGCTCGAGCCGGGGGCCGCCCGCGCGAGGTCGACCATGCTCGTGAGGCGTCCACGACGGGGGGTCGCAAATCATCGGGGGAAACGAAAAAGGTACCGATACCGCTGCTCGTCCTGGAGAGCTCTCGCCACCACGGCTGTATTGTCTTCGAAATGCTCGTAGGAACGCACCCTGGGAGAGGTCTGGGGAGTCTCGGTATCGGTGCCTTTTACATGTCTGTCTCCCTCAAGCATGGCCCGAGGCATGTGCACGGACGCGGGAAGACCAATGGGATGCCTTGCAGGACGAAGAGCGGGCCATGAAATCCGGAGAGGTCTCATGACCCCAGCCGTGATGTCCACACACCCCGATGATGTTCCTCCTGCTCCTCCTCATCATCACCATCATCGTCATCATCGTAATCATCGTCGTCATCATCGTCCCTACCATCACCATCATAATCGACGTCATCGTCATCGGCATTGTCAGCATCGCCATCATCATCGTCATTGCTGTCGTCACCATCACCATCCTCACAATCATCGTCGTGACCATCGCCGTAATCATAACTAGCATCATCACCACCACAATCATCATACTAATACGAATCATCATCATCACCATCATCATCATCATCATCATCATCATCATCATCATCACCATCATCATCATCCTCATCCTCATAATCATCATCATCATGATGATCATCATCATCATCATCCTCGGCATCATCATCGGCATCATCATCACCGTCATCATCGTCATCATGGTCATCATCGTCATAATCATCATCCTGATCGTCGTCATCGTCATGATCGTCGTCATCATCGTCATCATCATGATCATCGCTATCATCATCATCATCGTCATCAGCGTCATCAGCGTCATCATCATCATCATCATCATCACCATGATCATCAGCGTCCTTGTCCTCATCGTCATCATCGTCATCCTTGACACTACGATCGTCATCACCATAATCGTCATCGTCATCGTCATCATCGTCATCAGTATCATTTGCATCACCACCCGCATCATCAGCATCATTACCATCGCCATCATCGTATTTATCATCGTCATAATCATCATCAGCACCATCACCACTGCCACCATCAGCATCACCATCATCGTCATAATCATCACCATGGACCATACTGATCATCATCAATACCACCACCGTCATGATAGCCATCATAGTCATCATCATCAGCATCATCATCATCATCATCAGCATTGTCATCATCGCCATGGCCATCAACGTGAACAGCATCATCCTCAGCAGCAGCAGCATCGGCATCATCGTCATCATCGTCATCATCATCATCATCATCATCGTCATCATCCTTGTCAGCATCTTCATTATCATCGTCATCGTCGTCATCATCGTCATCAAAGCCAACATCGCCATCATCATCATCATAATCGTCCTCATCATCATCACCACCATCATCATCATCACCCTCATCATCGTCGCCAGCATCGTCATCATCATCGCCAGCATCGTTACCGTCATCGTCACCAACGTCAGCGTACCATCAGCATCATCATGATCATCGTCATCAGCATCATCATCGTCATAATCGTCGTCATCGTCATCATCGTCATCATAACCATCGTCGTCATCGCCATCATCATCTGCATCATCGTCATCAGCATAATCATCAGCATCAGCGTTATCATCATTGTCATTGACATAATCCTCGCCATCGCCGTCATCATCTCCATCGTAGCGACCGTCATCATGGTCTATATAATCACCATCAGCATTATCGTCAAAATCGTCACCACCACCCTCGTCATTATCATCATCATCAGCATCAGCAACGCGATCATCATCACCTTCGTCGTCATCATGATCGTTATCGCCATCATCAACATCGTCATCATCTCCATCATCGTCATCATCATCATCATCATCATCATCAGCATCATCATCACCAACATCATCAGCACCGTCATCACCACAATCATCAACATCGTCATCATCATTATCATCATCATCGTCATCATCATCATGATTATCGTTATCATTGTCATTATCGTCATCATCATCGTCATCGTTATCACCTTCATCATCGTCATCACCATCATCATCATCAGCCTCGTCATCATCAGCAACGTCGTAACCATCAACATCGTAATGGTCATCATCACTATCAGCATCAGCATCAGCATCAGCACCAGCATCATCACTATCATCGTCATCGTCGTCAACATCGTCATCCCCACCACCATAATCATCATCATCAGCAGAATCACCATCATGGTTGGCATCGTGGTAAAAATCATCATGATAATGATGATCCTCAACATTACCATCAGCATCGTCATCGTCGTCAACATCGTCCTCATCATCGTCAAAACCATCTCCCCCGTCATCATGATCATCATGGCCGCCATCAGCATCGTCATCGTCATACTCAACATCATCGTCAGCACCGGCGTCATCGTCATCATCACCATCGTCATCATCGTCAACAGCATCGCCGTCGTCATCATCATCGCCACCATCATCATCATCATCATCTGCATTATTGACTTTATGATCGACATCGTCATCATCATCAGCATTATCATCATCGCTGTCAACATAGCTGTCATCGCCATCATCATCACCGTCCTCATCATCATCGTTATCATCGTCATAATCGACATTACCAGCACCGTCATCATCGTCGGCATCGTCATCAACGTCATCATGACCACCATCATCAGCACCGTCATGATCGTGAGCATCGTCGTTACCATCGGCATCCTCATCATCATCATCATCATGATCATCATCATGATTGCATTACCGAAATTATAGGATCATTATCATAATCATCACTACCGTCACTCTCATCATCATCATCATCATTATCACCCTCACCGTTACCACCATAATGAACATAACATCACCATCATCACCATCATCATAATCATCATCATCGGCATCAGCACCACACTGGTCACCATCATCATCATCGTCATCATCATCATCACTACCATCAGCATCATCTCTTCGTAATCATCATCGTCGTCATTGTCATTATCATCATCATCACCGTCATCGACATCGTCATCGTTCATCGTCATCATTGAAATCAATATCGCAATCATCATACGAATCGGCAACATCATCATAATCATCGTCATCAATGTCATCATCGTCGTCATGATCTTCACCGTTGTCATCATCATCATCGTCGCCATCGCCATCATCATCGTCATCACCATCGTCAGCAGCAGCATCATCATCATCATCCTCATCATCATCGTTATCATCGTCAACATCATCACCATCTCCATCACCATCATCATGGACACCATCGTCAACATCATCGTCATCATCATCCCCATCTCCATCATCACCATCACCAATATAACTTTGACAATCATCATCATCGACATCATCAGCATCATCATCATCGTCTTCATCATCAGTATCACCATCATCATTATCGACATTGTCATCGTCATCGTCGCCATCGTCATCATCATCGCCATCCATCATCATCAGCATCATCGTGATCGTGATCATCATCGTCACCATAATCATAAACACCACCGCCACCATCATGATCGTCATCATCACTGTCATAATTCTCATCACCAACGCCACCACCATCATCATCACCATCATCAACATCATCGTCGTCATCGTCACCTTCATCAACACCAATCACCATCATTGTTATCATATTCGTCGTTCTCGCCATCCTCGACGTCGGCGTGGTCATTATCATCATCATCGTCATCATCATAATCGTCATCGTCATAAGCATCATCGTCATCATCATCATCATCATCATCATCATCATCATCATCACCATTATCATCGCCATCGTCATCGTCATCGCTGTCGTCATTATCATCGACATCATCCTCATCATCGTCACCATCATCGTCGTCGTCATCATCATCACCATCATCGTCATCGTCATCCTCGTCGTCATCGTTATCAACGTCATCAACGTCATCGTCATCGTCATCATCGTCATACCCCTGGTCATCGCCCCACACTTCGCTTCCCTGCGGACATGTGTAACGAACCCTTGTGGCAACCTCCGATGGCCAACTCTTGCACTCGACCCTCGGCGGTCGAGGGAGGCGGTCTCCCGAAATCATCGGCCCTTGTCGGGCCTCCAGAGGCCTCCGGAAGCCTCTGGGGTGCAGGATCCAGGGCGGCAGAATGGCCTCTGGGAAGGAACGCCGCTCCCCTCGCCCTGCCCCGTCTGTCTGCCGCCAGAACACCCCGCGGGCTTGCCTGCACCGATGCTGGAGAAACAGGTAACTTACGCATGAGTCCTCGGAGGTCCGCACGGATCTTTTGGGTCGGCGCTGGGCCCTCCTCCCCCAGCGCGAGGAGCGGGTCAGTGGCTCAGCGCCGACCGACGGAACCCGCGGGGACCTTCCAAACTTTCGCTATGTCTCTCCTCCCCTCCTCAGGGCCCCGGAAACGGGGACTTTGACAAACCAGGGTGCGGCACGCCAGAGACAGCTGCAGCCGCGGGTTGAAGCACTATCCGTCCTTCGTTCTCTCACGCTGGATCTGGGTCAGCTAACTTTGCACCTCGCGCCTCGCGATGCGCGACGTGCGGTTATCTTCGCGCCCTCGCGCCGCCCCGCTGGCGAAGGGCAACTGCTCTGTCCCCGACCGCGACGAGCGAGGCGGGGAATATCTTCGCGCCCCTGGGACGAGCCCGGACATCGGCATGCTGGAGAAAGCTGCAGCCGTGGCGTAAGCTTTTTCCGTTACGGTCAAGTACTTTGGCTCAGCGTGTCGCTCCGCCGGCCCTGGCCCACCCATCTTCGGCGCGACACGCTGTCCACCACTCCGTTCCCGAGCGTCAACGGCCCGAGCTGATCATAGCCTCCTGCTCCGCGGAGCGAAGCGGCACGCTATCCGCCTGCAGTGCACAGCGTGTCGCCGGGGCCGCAGCCGCGACACGCCAAGCACACATACCCGACCGCTGTCGTTCTCGCACACTGTCTGAAGTCAGCGGGCGCAGCAGGGTGCAAGAGGCGGTCAGGCGCCGGTCGGACGAGAGGCGGGGCGCGCCGAAGCAGATTAGGGCACGAAGCAGAAGAGGAAGAGACGAGCGAAGCGAGCAGAAAGAGTCGCTCAGATCGTGCAGACCATGGCGGGGTGCCGTCGAGAGAACTTGCGAGCTGCGTGCGAGCAGGTGAGGGCAGGGCCAGCAGCTGGTGAAATCAAAGGGTACCGATAGCGCTACTCCCCAGACCTCTCCTGGGATGCGTTCTGACCAGAATTTCGAGGCGAATCCAGCGGTGGTGACGAGGGCCTCCCAGGATGGCGAACAATGGGGAAAACGGGCGAAGGATAGCTTTATGGGTACCTCTTCCTCCTCCCATATTCGTTCTCTCACGGTGGATCTGGCAGGATCACGCTGGCGGCGGGGTCGCCGCCGGTCGACACGACGCGAACCTACCGTACCCGCAGGTAAGATCCTGGTCTGCAGGTCCCCGTGGCCCCTTGCCTGCTCCCCCCCGTGCGGTCCTCCGCTGGCAGTGCGGTCTGCGCTATGGCCTTCTTGGCCTTTGCCTTGGCCTTCCTCGAGGAGGGATCACAAAGGAGGACAACGAGGAGGACAATGAGGAGGACAACGAGGAGGAGGAGGAGAAGGAAGAGGCACAGGAGAAGACACAGGAGAAGACACAGGAGGAGAAGAGGAGGAGGAGGAGGAGGAGTGAGTGAGGAGAATACGCAGGAGGAGGGGGTGGGCGGAAGAAGGATAAGGACGAAGGGGGGAGGAAGAGAACGACAAGGAGGAGGGAAATGAGCAGGATACCGAGAAGGAGCATGAGGAAGGAGCAAGGGGAGTGGGGGGAGCAGGAGGGGAGGGAGGAGAGGGACGACGAGGACGAGGACGACGAGGGCGACGACGGGTTGGCTCTCCTCGCGGGCCTGCCGCCCGGCTTCGGCGGGCTGCCGTATTCTGGCCCCAGGCTCGCGGGAGATCCATACGGTGGCGAGCCCATCAGCGACGCCTTCGGTGTTCGTCGTCGTCGTCGTCGTCGTCATCGTCCCCTCCCCCCATGTTCTCCTCCTCCCTTCCTCTCCTCCCCTATCGTAATCATCATCAGCGTCCCTTCCCTCCCTCCGTTCCTACCTCATCCTCATCCTCGACTCTTTGCCGTCCCTCCATCCTCCCTCCATCCTCCCTCCATCCTCCCTCCATCCTCCCTCCATCCTCCTTCTCCCTCCCTCCAGCACCACAAAAGCCACGAGACGAGCAAGCCAGCTCGTTCCTCAATTCGCGCGCCACGCGCGTTTCGGATAGCTACAGATGAGCAGTCACCGATCGCCCGACACCCGAGTCTCGGGAGACTCCTCCACGGCGCTGCATCCTACGGCTGCAGGGCCGCGGAGGGACCCGACACTGGCGCATCCGAGCCCTGAGTGGCCGCCGCCCCTATTTTCAGAAAAAACTCACCCACGGCTCTGAACCAGCCGCCCGCATTTCGGGACCACCCCTGCCCCACCCCCCACCTTAAGCCTTCGGCTAAAGTGCGGCGCGTCCCGAAGCACACTCGACGTCAGAAAGAGCAGGAGGAGGAGGAGGAGGAGGAGGAGGAGGAGGAGGGGAGGAGGAGGAGGAGGAGGAGGAGGAGGAGGAGGAGGAGGAGGAGGAGGAGGAGGAGGAGGAGGAGGGGAGGAGGAGGAGGAGGAGGAAGAGAAGGAACAAAATTCTTCGGAAACGCCTCTGCGCACACCTGCCCCATGCAGACCTCCGAAAGTAGATCGACACTGCGGCCGCTGGACCCTCTTCTCGCATCCTCGGCTGCCCGCCCGCCGCCACCGTCGGCACGACCCTCGGCTGTCAGATCGCCCGCTCTCCCACCCCCCCGTGGGCCCCGCGCCTCGCCCCCCCCCCCCCCGGGCGCCTCCCGCGCGGCCCCCTCGGCGAGGGGCAGCCGCTCTGGCACCGGCCGCGACGGCGAGAAGATCGCGGTTATCTCGCTGTCCGCTCGCCCGCTCCCCCCCCCCCCGTGGGTTCCGCTGGCCGCCACCGTCGGCACGACCCTCGGCTAGACCCGCTCGCCCGTTCCCCTCCCCCCCCCCCCCTCTGGGTTCCGCCGCTGCCACCGTCGACGCGACAGTCGGCTGCCCGCTCGCTCGCTTCCCAAACATGCGCCGATATGACTCGGTTCAGTCCGCGGCCCAAGAAGCCCCGACCCCTTCCCCAGGGGGTAAGCTCTTGTGCCCCCGGACTCAGTTTGGATGGCCCTGGGGCCCGAAAGCGGCCCCCGAGGGGCCAGAACGAGGAACAACTGCCATGATTGAAAAAACAGTTCGTCGGCGAATGGCTCTGGGCTCCGAGGCCCCTGGGAGTTCGGGCCGCAGCTCGGCTCTCTGGCGGCCGTTCGGGACGACTTTGGCACCCGCGGCACGTTCTCGGCGAGGCGCATCTGCTGTCGCCCGAGCACCTCGATCCCGTCCCGTCCAACCCGGTCGCTCGCTCTCCCTCTGGGCTCCGCCGTTTCTGCGGGCGGCGGCCGCGCCTCTGCCGCCGCGCTGTCGGGGTCGTGCTCGCGGGGGCTGTCGCCGTGGCTGTCTAGCAACGACGCCTGAGGCGCCATGCGCGGGGCGCCCGCCAAGAGAGCCCTGGTGCGACATGCCATCTCACATCGTCACTATCCACCCTCCTCCTCCTCCACCTCCTCCTCCGCCTTCCTACCATCCTTGTCCTTTCCTGTCCTTTCCTTGCCTTTCCCACATGAGCGTGTTCTCGTTTTCCCATGCTGTGGATCGCCTTGCGGACTCCCACACGGGCGTGGGCGGAGGTCGCGCTTGCGCCCGGGCATATGCCCGATCCGATGCAGGTACCGGTATAGCCCCCCATCTGCTGGAGTGTCCCTGCTCCGCACAAGCGGCAGCACTGCGTGCCCAAGCTGCCTTCGCCACCGCTCTATCCCCAAACATGCACTTCTCGCGCAAGAGCTTGCACGGTCTCTCGGCGGACTCGAGCCTCCTGTGGTCGGCGATGCCGAAAGCCCACCCGCAGGAGGTCCGCCACTCTCTGCGCGCGATGCGCGTGGATCCCTCCCCGACCCGGTGGACGATGCTGGTCTTGCGGCTGTCCACGAACTTGGTGCTGTCGACGTAGAGACGCTTGAAAGCTTCGCGCAGCAATTGGACGAAGGTCTCGAAAGAATGAACCTTGGTGGCGACTTGGTGGCAGAGGCTGCCGGCTGCGTCACGACGAGCCCCGCGAGCCAGACGCGCTCCCCCTGCCGGCTCGGCGGCGCACGCCCGCTTGGGCAGGCCCCTGCTCGACCCCCCTCTCAAGCGGCGCGCGCCGATGGGCCACGTCGGATGGCAGGCCCCCGGAAGCCCGCGCGGCCCCACTTCCAGACGAGACCGAGAGGCGCCTCCCGGGCGCGGCGCAAGACCGCGTCCGAGCCCCGGAGCCCCGAGAGCTGGATCGCCCAGACGTCGAATCCTGCCCTCGCGAGCCCCTGTGCCCCAGTGGCGCGGAGCGAATGGCCTGTCCAACGAACCTCGCCGTTGGGCCCGTGCGCCTCCATGCCCAGCAGCCGCGGTCCGCGTGCTGAATGCTTGCGGCGACGGTCTGCTTCGCGCATGCCCGCCCGCGCACGCCTGGGAACGGCGGGAGGTCGAGGTCTGGCCGCTCGCCCGCGAATCGCTCTGGGAACTCCCTCTTCAGACAACCGGCTTACGTGGCCAACGCGCGCGCAAGGCAAATGGCGGCCAAACGGTACCCCCCCCCCTGGCAGCAGCGTCCGCGAGCGCGCGCGGCGCCGGGGGCCAAGTGGTCGGCCAGCGACGCGGGGAGGTCCCAGGCGACCTGCAGCGAAATCCCAGTGCCCGACGGCGTGACCTGCGCTGCGCGCGTCGCGGACAGCTCGACCTCCCTGAAGAGCCCCCACGAGCCCGCGATGATGAGGAGGCGCCGGTTTGCTGGGCCTCCTGGCTCCTGTGGCTCGTGGCCGCCTGGGAGGCGGCGCAGCGCATCGAGCGGGAGAACGGGCGCCTGCGCGGCTGGCACCTGGCCCCGCCTGCAGGACACGACGGCGTCTTTGACTGCGCGCCGACTCCGGCTGCCGGAATGCAAAGCCGCGCCGAGTGGCACTTGCCTGCCTTGAGGCTCGCTCCTCGGGCGGCCACTGTCGGGGTAGTCAGCGGGAACAGCTCCATGCGCCAGAAAGCCAGGGGGCGCCCGCGCGCGCGGGTCCGCGAGGCCAGAAATTTCGTCGAGGTCGTCGCGCACACCGACTTGGCGAATCCGGCATGGCCCCGCGTCTGCTGGTGTGCGTCATTGGCATGGACCCGCGTGTGCTGGTCTGCCGGTGGACCCGGCGTGGATCCGACTTGGCGAATCCGGTGTCTGCTGGGTGCGTCACTGGGCAATCCTGGTAGCGCCCTGCGGACTGCACCCTGGCCGCCGCCCGCCGCCGACGCCGATTGGGCCAAGGTTTCGCCGTCGCCTGACCTCGAGTCTTCAGCTCTGCCCCTGCCCCCACACGCGCCAGGCCCGAGGTGCGCGGGGCAGGCGGCAGGGGGGGGTCGCCCCCGATGCCCCGCGAGGCGCGGTCGCCCTTGGAGCAGGGCGCGCTCTCTCGAGAGGGCGCGCCCCAGGCCCGGGCGAGCAAGCGCGGGCGGGGGGCCCCCTCCCATCGCGGGGCCCGACGGGGGCGGTCGCCAACGACGCCCCGCGATCCCGCCGAGAACGGGCGGCGGCGAGCGGAGCCGAGTCATGACGCGGCCGGCAGATGAGCATCGCAGGAAAACCCGCGCTCCGCCGCGCCCCGACGGCCAGAAGTTTGAGCCTGAGAACACCCTGCGGCAATGACGGGACGCGCCGATCTCCCCCCGTGGCCTCTCGAGCCGGGGAGGCGCGCGAAAGCGGAGCTTAACTGGCCGAGCTAAGCCGGGGGGCTAGCCGCTAGCGAGAAGCGCCAATGTCTCCCGATGGCCCGTCAAACCAAGGACGCGCGCGGCGAGGAGCGGCGGGCCCCCCCTCGCGGTCAGTCAAGCCCCCCCTTCGTCCCCGCATGAGTCCGGGCTGGGGATGGAGGAGGGGGGGGGGATGCGCCGCTTGTCCTTGGCACCTTTCCCGCGGCAACGCGCTGCCAGGCGTTCCTGGAAGGCTTTCCCGGAACGTCTAATTATCCCGGCAAAGCAACCTAACAGCGATGTGTAGAAGCATATCTGGAAGCATTCCCCTTAAGATTCGGGTGAGAATCCAGTTGTAGAATTCTGCTGTTCTCGCAGTCGCAGCCTCAGCCTGCCTCGGCTTGCCTCGGCTTGCCTCGGCCTCAGCCTCAGCCTGCCTCGGCCTCAGCCTCAGCCTTAGCCTGCCTCAGCCTCAGACTCAGCCTGCATCAGCCTCAGCCTGCATCAGCCTCAGCCTCAGCCTGCCTCAGCCGCAGCTTGCCTCAGCCTCAGCCACAGCCTCAGCCTCAGCCTGCCTCAGCTTCAGCCTCAGCCTCAGCCTGCCTCGGCTTGCCTCGGCCTCAGCCTCAGCCTGCCTCAGCCTCAGCCTCAGCCTGCCTCAGCCTCAGCCTGCATCAGCCTCAGCCTCAGCCTGCCTCAGCCGCAGCTTGCCTCAGCCTCAGCCACAGCCTCAGCCTCAGCCTGCCTCAGCTTCAGCCACAGCCTCAGCCTCAGCCTGCCTCGGCTTGCCTCAGCCTCAGCCTCAGCCTGCAGCCTCAGCCTCAGCCAGCCTGCCTCAGCCTCAGCCTCAGCCTGCCTCAGCCTCAGCCTGCATCAGCCTCAGCCTCAGCCTCAGCCTGCCTCAGCTCAGCCCTCAGCCTCAGCCTCAGCCTGCCTCAGCCTCAGCCTCAGCCTGCTCAGCCTCAGCCTCAGCCTCAGCCTCAGCCTCAGCCTGCCTCAGCCTCAGCAGCCTCAGCCTCAGCCTCAGCCTCAGCCTGCCTCAGCTTCAGCCTCACCCTGCCTCGGCTTGCCTCGGCCTCAGCCTCAGCCTGCCTCAGGCTTCAGCCTCAGCCTGCCTCAGCCTCAGCCTCTCAGCCTCTCAGCCTCTCAGCCTCTCAGCCTCAGCCTGCCTCAGGCTCAGTCTCAGCCTGCCTCAGCCTCAGCCTGCCTCAGTCTCAGCCTCACAGTTGGCTCCGGGCAATCAAAATGTGGCCTGGGAACGGTGTTCTGGGAACACGAAGAACACGAAGTGGCCTACAGTTGGCTCCGGGCATTCAAAATGTGGCCTGGGAATGGTGCTCTGGGAACACGAAGAACACGAAGTGGCCTACAGTTGGCTCCGGGCATTCAAAATGTGGCCTGGGAATGGCGCTCTGGGACTGGATTCCTAAGGATTAAGAATTCGCAAGGATTCCTAAGGATTCCTGGGGCTGCTGGTTTTGTCCGGTTTTGTCCGGGTCCCGCCCAGATCCCCCTGGGGCGTCAAGATTCTTTCCTTCCCCACTAGAAGCCGCCTATCAGTCTACGCTGTTAGATTAAAACCACGTGATGGGAAAGCCTTTCCCGGGACATGGTTTCCTGGGCCCCCCTGGGGCCCCTGCCCGGCCAGGTTCGGGGGGGCGCCGGGGCGGGGCGAGAGCGCGGCTGCGCAAGTTCTTCTTCGACCCATTCCTCGAGTTCCCGCTTGCAGGCGAATGTAGAAAACTATCCTGGCAAAGCAGCCGAATAACGATGTGTAGAAGCATATCTGGGAGCATTCTTTTTGAGATTCATGTAGGAGTCCTGTTATAGACTTCTGATGCCTTCGCAGTCGCAGTCGCATTCGCAATGGCAATCGCAATGACAACGGCAGTCGCAGGTACAGTCGCAGTGGCAATCCCAGTAGATGCAGTAGCAATAGCTACATCTAAAGTACATACAAATACATACACACTACATGTAAGTACATACATATTATACAAATTAAAACGTCCTGGACCCCCGCCGCTTAGGCTCCAGAGTCCAGACGCCATGAAGGCAAATCTTGAAACGTCCTGGATCCCCGCAGCTGGGCCTCCAGAGGCCGGAACCACTAAGAAAAACCTTGCGTATCCTTCCTCGAACTCCTCCTTCCTCCTCCGCCTCCTCCTCCTCCTCCTCCTCCTCCTGCTCTTCCTCCCTCTGAGCACACCGTGGCGCTCGACAGGAGGCATCTCTCCTCCTCACTGCTCATGGGCTTTCGGATGCATCAGCCTGTCTCAGCGTCTGCCTCAGCCTGCCTCAGCCTCAGCCTCAGCCTCACTTGAGTTCCCCCATATCAGGCGTGGACCCGCGGCACCCCCGACTGAATTCCCCCATATCAGGCGTGCACCCGCGGCCCCCCCGACTGAGTTCCCCCATATCAGGCAAGCACCCGCGGCACCCGTCAGCTGAGTTCCCCCATATCAGGCGTGGACCCGCGGCACCCCCGACTGAGTTCCCCCATATCAGGCGGGCACCCACGGCACCCCCGACTGAGTTCCCCCATATCCGGCGCGGATCCCCGGTTTCCCCCGGCATCCCCCGGATCCTGCCCACACCTCCCGAGGGAATCAGGATGCTCTTTTGACCCCACTAGAAACCTATCAGTCTTCGCTGTTAGGCAATAGTGCATCACAGATCTGGCTCGCCGATGAAGTGGCCCGGAAAAGAAAACCCGCCATCGTGCCCATGTTCCTTGACACGTTGTGGCGCATGAAGGACAGCGGCGCCCATCGTCGCAGCCCATGCCATTCCTGCAAACGGGCGTCTGCGCGGGGTGGCCTGGGGGCGGCTCTTTTCCTCGGCGCAATTTCCGGGCGCGCCCCTCGGCCCATTGGGCGCAGCGCTCGCCAGCGCCGCGGCGCCCGCGACCTCGGCGACGGACTGGAAAACGCCGGTTCACAGACAAGATGTCGGGGGCGGAACCCGCGACCAGGCCTGCCAGATCACGATCTGCAGTTCGGGCGCGGGCGCGCGAGCGGCCGGCACATCCTGCAATGCCGGCGGCGAAGGGAGGGCATTGCCGTCAATGTCGAAAGTGCGCCCGCTAGCTCGCTGGCCTCGATCCGACGGTAGATGCGATCCGCGCGCGCCCGTCGGAAGGCGGCCTCCTTCCACGAAAACTCCCTGTGCGCTCAGATCTCGCCGCCCTCGGATGAACGGCGCCCCCCGCGCTAACGGCGCGCCCCGCGCCGGCAGGGCGACCGGCAGAGCGACGCACTGCCAAGGTGCACCACTCGGAATTGCCGACCTCGGCGTTGAATCGCTGCGGGAGCTCGCCCTGCCGCGCAAACGCGAGGCGCTCGCGCGGGGCGCTTTTTTCGAGAGGGCTCGCGCCGCCCTCCCGAGCGGGAAAGCGTCGAACTCCACGTGGGGCGGCGTGGCTGGGAGACGGCGCAGGTCCGGCCCATGGCGCACCTCGCGGGCGAGAGGCATAACGGCGCCGCCGATGCTCGAGCGCCCGCGCCCATGCCGCGGCCGCGGCGAAGCGGCGAACTGCGACGGGCCACGGCGGCGCCTCTGGCCGCGCCGACACCTGCGCCGGCTCGGCAGCCGCCAGGGCCGCCCAGAAAGATGCCGCGAAAAGGCGCGCCCCTGGTGCGCGACCTGGGAATTGCGCGACACCTTGCTCGCGGCCGCGCGAGCCAAGCCGGGGGGGGCCGCGCCGGGCCCCCCGCAGAACGGCCGTCGCCTGCAGAGACTCCAGCGGGGGGGTCGCGCAGGCCGCGGCGCCGCGCAACTCGAACTGGATGCCGATCCAAGCGTGGGCGCCCTCGGCGAAACTTCCCCCCTGCCGTGCCAGCCCCAAGCCGGGGGTTGCAAGGCAGCTGCTCATGGGCGGGCTGGGAATCCAGGAGAGCACTAAATTGCATGAAACATGAAAGAACATTAAATGCAGTGAGAGAAATGAAGTACATTTCCCCTATATAATCACGCAGAAACCGCTCGCTGGATAAGCGAAGTGGCGCGCGGCAAACGCGAAACGCAACTGCGCGCGCCCGCCAAGGAGTGATCCACCCTGGACAACTCGAACGCCTCGCTTGCAAGTCGACGACGCAACCCCGCCGAATCTGCATATCTCCGACGCCGCATCTGCGACGGCAGCGACGGCGGAGGCAAAGAAGGGGGCGGGAGCAGCAGCGCAGCCACTAACAGGAGCGACGGCACCTGGAAAACGACGACGGGGGTGACGAAACCCGCGCGCGGAAAAGAGGAGGGGGGGCAGGCGCGCGACATCGCCTGGATAATGGCAGTGGACGAGGAGGGGGTGCAGAGGACGGATGGGGGGGCGACTGGAGCATGGATGGGGGCGGCGGCTAGAACAGCCTCGGCGGGGCCGCTGAGAACGGGCTCTTGGAACGAGAGGGCAAGGCGATGAGGCGGGGGGTGATCAGCGGAGGCGGGCCCGGGCCGCGCGAAGCTACAGGCCGATTCGCCGCTGCAAAGGGCCACGGGCCACCCGACATTTCTGCGATGGAAAATCTCATATGGCCACTGTGCCATCATCGCGCGAACGCCGATGGTAAAACGTCCTGCGTGCCCCCGCGCGCCGATGACGTCAAGAGCGCGCCGCCGCGGCCCGCGCGGCTGCCGCCGCTGCGAATTGCGAGCGCGCCGGCAAGAACGCCCCCCAGACTGCCGCCGACGACGCTGACCTTCCTGTTCCTCGCCCCCCCCCCCCCCCTCCCCTCAAAGCCCCTCCCCCTCCGATCGCGCCCCCGCCCTTCCCTCTCGCGCGCTCTTCGTCCTGCCTGCCGCCCTCTCCAATTAACCCCGTTGCCCCCCCTGGCCGTCTGCGCCGCGACCCCGATCCACGGCGCCGCTCGCACCTTGCCCAGCCCGCGCCGATTGCGCCAGCGCCTCGGGCAGCACATTCGAGGGCCCCGCAAGTTGCTGCAACATGGCCGCCGCGACCCAGATGCCCCCCGGGCTCCGCGCCGGACGCTGGCGCGATCGCCGCCGGGCCTCGATCTGCACGGCCCCCGGGCGGCCGCGATTTGATTAGGTGTGTTCGAGGTGCCCCGATCGAAATGCACAGAAAATGCCAGAACAAAATTCGCCGGCCCAACGGGCCAGGGCGTGCTAAGATCTCCGGTAACTGGTTAACAGTATTAACAGTATTTCTAGTTCGCGCGCGCGGGGCGGCCCCTGGGGGTCCCCCGGCGAAAAGTACCCCGACCAACGCCCGACCGCCGCCCGACCGCCGCCCGACCGCCGCCCCAAGTCTACTCAGAGATGGTTTTCCTTCTGGGTGCGGCCTCTCAGGCTCCCCAGAGCGCGCTCAGAGTGCCCCAAGAGGCCCCCAAGACTGCCCAAGAGGCCCCCGAGACGCCCAAAGAGCGCTCGAAGACGCCGAAGATGACCCCAAGACGGCCCAAAAGGCCCCCAAGACAGCCCAAGAGGCCTCCAAGACGCCCCAAGAGCCTTCCAAGAGGCCTCCGAAGAGAGCCCCAAGAGGCCAAAATCGTTGATTTTCATTGTTTTTTTCGATGTTTTTTGTGTTCTGGCTTTTTCGGCTTCCGGACGCTCCAAGACGGCCCAAGAGGCCCCCAAGACCGCTCCAAGACGGCCCACGAAGCTCCCAAGACGGCGCCGAAACGACCCAAGAGAGCCCTCAAGACGGCCCAAGTGCCGCCCAAGACGGACCAAGAGGCCCCAAGACGGGCCCAAGAGGGACTCAGGAGGGATACCGAGAACTCAAAAATGGAGCCCTCCGTCCCAGAAGGCGCCCAGGAGGTCCCAAAGAGGCCCCAAGAGGCCTCCAAGAGGCCCCAAGATGTCGCCAAGAGGCCCCAGGAGACTCCCAGGAGGCCCAAAAGAAGCCCCAGAAGGCTTCAAACATGTCTCCCAGGCGCCCCCGAACGGCCTCTCAACAGACCCCAAGAGGCCCCCCAAAGAAGCATCTTGACGACGACTCTATTTCGCCCCATCGAGAGACGACCCCCAGGGAACTGCTTCACCATCAAAACTCCCCACGCAACGCGTCCGAACGACACCCGCCCCCAAGAGCGCAACATGGGCAACGAACACACAGACAAAAACCAGCGATGCCACATCACGGGCCGGCGGAATGAGCGAAGCGATTCAATAGGCCCCGCATTCGCAATTCCCGAGGGGGGATTTTGCGCGCCCATGTGAAATAAATAAGAATTGCGCGGCCGCAATAGGCGAGGCGCCCACCGACTCCGCGCGCGTGTGTCTCGGATATGTTTCGTTCAATTTGTTGCCCATTTATTCCACAAAGAACATGGCAAACAAACGTGCAAAATATGTGGCCGGGTGGGCGCCTATTTCTCCACCAAAAAATGGTTAGCGAATGCGCGAAGAATAGGCTTGCCCCGATCGGTGAAACTTCAAGAACAATAAGCACGAAATGACGCGCGCCCCGGGGCAGCCGGCGGGGACGAAGTGGAATGGCGCGACGCCCGCGGGAGGCCCGCGACGGAATGCGGCTGCCCCGCGGAGCCCTGCCCCCCCCCCACCACTGCCCCGCGCGCCCTTGGGTTGAGAGCCCGGCCGCCCCCCGGCGCCGCGCGGGCGGGGGGGCGGGCGGGGGCGCGACGCCAGGCGAGGGGCGCAGCCGCGCGGCTCAGCAGACGACGTCTGCGCCGCGCCCCCCCCCGCGGCAACGCGCCCGAAGAAGTTTCGCCGACATAAGGCGGCGCCTCGAGGGCAATGATCCCGCGGATAAAATGCCGCGGCCCCGAAGGGGGCTCCAGCCGCCGCCCCTGATGGG
>CAUYUJ010015901.1:100000-105000 GCA_963575745.1 Prorocentrum cordatum | reverse complement strand
GCAGGCCGAGGGGCAGGCGAAACTGGAGGAAAGGGAGGAGGGAGGGAGGGATGGAGGGGGGGAGGGAGGGAGGGAGGGAGGGAGCGAGGCAGGCAGGCGGGAGGGAGGCAGGGAGGGAAGGAGGAGAAGGAGGAGGAAGAGAAAGAGAGGAGGAGGAGGAGGAGGAACAGGCAAGAAGAATGGAGGACGAGATGGAGAGAAGGGGATGATGATGATGATGATGATGATGATGATGATGATGATGATGATGATAATGATGATGATGATGATACTGATGATGATTATGATGAGTATGATGATGATGGTGATGATGCTGATTATGCTGATGACGCTGATTGTCATGACGTTCATGGTGCTGATGATGGTGATGATGATGATGATGATGATGATGATTGTTGTGCTAATGCTGCTGATTACGATGATGGTGATGATGATATTGAGGATGATGCTGATGATGCTGATGATGCTGGTGATGATGATGATGATGATGGTCATGCTGATGATGAGAATGGTGATGCTGATCAACGTGCTGATTATGATGCTAATAAGGGTGATGCATCTGATAATGATGATGATGATGATGATGATGATGATGATGATGATGCTGATGATGATGATGATCGCCGTGCTGATGATGATGCTGATGATGATGCTGATAATGATGATGGTGACGATGATGTTGATGATGACGATACTGAAGGTGATGATGTCGATGACGATGGCGATTATGGTGATGATGCTGGTGATGATTATGATGATGATGGTGATGACAAGAATGGTGACTCTAACGCTAACGAAGATGTTGGTGATGATGATGATGATGATTGCGATGATGACGGTGATGATGATGAGTATTGTGACGATGACGATCCCGATGCTTATGCTGACGACGATGATGCCCATGATAGTGGAGATGCTGATTGTGACGGTAACAAATGCGATGATGATGGTGATGATGATGCTGATGATGACGGTGATGATGATGATGATGATGATGCGGATGATGATAATGATGATGACGATGATGATGATGATGATGATGATCGTGATGGCCATGCTGATGATGAGAATGGTGATGCTGATGAACGTGTTGATTATGATGATTATGCTGATGCTGATGTTGCGGATAATTATGATGCAGACGTGTATGGTGATGTTGATGACGATGACGACGATGATGACGATGCTGATGAAGATTGTGTTGATGACGATGGCGATTACGATTATGGTGATGATACATACGACGATGATGACGATTACGATGACGACTACGATGTTGATGCTGGTGACGATGACGATGACGACGACGCCGACGCCGACGATGACGAGACTGATGATGATGATCATACTGATGATGATGATGATGATGATGATGATGATGGTTTTGATGATGGGGATGATGACGACATTGGTGATAATGATGGGGATGATGATGCTGCTGATGATGATCATGATGATAATGACGATGATGATGATGATGGTGATGATGATGATGATGACGATCATGATGCTGATGATGATGACTTTGGTTTTGGTGATGAGGAACATGATTATGTTGGTGGTGATGATGATGCTGGCTATGATCAGGAGGAGAAGCGGGAAGAGGGAGATAGAAGGAAAAATAAGGAAGTGGAAAAGGAGGAAGAGATGATTAATGGGAGGGCACAGGGAGGGGGCTGGCAGGCGGGCGCAACTTCTTTGCCCCTCCCGCCGATACTGTTCCTCCTGCTCACTGGGCGCATGCCCTGGCTGTCGTCTGAGTGGATCGTGCTCCGTCTGGTGTGTGGGAACCGCCCGAAGCGCATGTTGTCGAGCGTCGCCTGCCGGTTCCGCAAGTAGTCGTGCATGGGGTGAACCATGGAGTGCGCCTCCTTCGGGGAGATTGTGCTCGATCGGACGATCGGGCCGTCCGACCGAGTTCTGGGCTGCTTCGAATCAACGAGAGCGGCGCGGCACTGAAAACTAATACAGCCGTGCTGCGGTCACTTTGTGGGGGGTCGCAGCTTGTGATCGCGATTGAATCATGCCTCCGTGCTCCCAAGTCCCGACCCTAGATCGTCCCCTTACTCCTACTCCCATATCACTAGCTGTACTGCACGACCCGCTGCACTCTAAGAGCAGCTGCGCGCGAACACATGGCGGTACCAATTGCACTCACATGCTAGGTGCACTCATGTGCACTCTGGCCGGAGGGGTCCAGTCGCAATGCGAGCGCGGAATAAAGAAACAAATCCATGCGCCGCCGAAAGTCCCGAGTTTTAACGGGTCGCCGCGAAGGTTGACCCCCCGCGGAAAGAAGAAAAGAAATCCGGCCGAGGGGGTTTGGGGGTTCAGGTATGAGTCGCGGGGGCGAATACGAAGTGCGGAACTGTCGCCAGTTTCGTGGCCGCCTGGAAAGTCCCGCGGAGTGGAGGTCCATGGGGACCCAGTTGGGACCTCGCGAACCCCTGGGGGGTTGCGAAGTGCGGAGGAGGGGGAAGATGGAGGAGGAGGGGGAAGATGGAGGAGAGACAGGGGGGGAGAGGGGCTCACTTTCCGATCGGCCACTCGGGCTTCCTTGGGAGGTCGTCGTCGTCGTCGTCGTCGTCGTGGTCGTCGTCGTCGTCGTCGTCGCGTCGTCGTCGTCATCGTCGTCGTTGTCTTCAGGTTTCCCTGGGAAGTAGTCGTCGTCGTCGTCGTCGTCGTCGTCGTCGTCGCCGTCGTCGTCGTCGTCGTCGTCGTCGTCGTCGTCGTCGTCGCTGTTCTCGTTGTCGTTGTCGTTGTCGTAGTCTTCGTCGTGCGGGGACCCAGTTGAGACCTCGGGGCTCCCAGGAGGGCTGCGAAAAGCGCAACTGTCTCCACTTTCGTGAGCTCCTGGGAGGTCCCGCGGAGTGGAGTTCCGCGGAGTGGCTCCCTGGGTGGCTGCGATCTGCGCAACCGTCGCAACTTTCGAGAGCTCCTGGGAGGTCCCGCGAAGTGGAAGCCCACTGGGACCCAGAGACCTCGCGGCTCCCTGGGGGGCTGCGATGTGCACAGCTGTCGCCAATTTCCTGGGCTCCTGAAGGTCCAACGGGGTGGAGGTGCACGCGCACCCAGACGAGACCTCGCGGTTCCTTGGGTGGCTGCGAATTGCGCAACTCTCACCACTTTCGTGGCCTCCTGGGAGGTCCAACGGTGCGTAGGTCTGGGAGGCTGCGAACTGCGCAGCGATCGCCATTCTCGTCTGTTCCTTGGAGGTCTATAGCGGATTGGGGGCCTACGCGGAACTAGACGAGACCTCGCGGCTCCATGGGTGGCTGCGATATGCGAAATTGTCGCCACTTTCGTGGGTTCCTGGGAGGTCCACCAGAATAGAAGTGCACGCGCATTCAAACGAGACCTCGCTGCTCCCTGGGCGGCTGCGATCTGCGCAACCGTCGCCAGTTTCGTGGGTTCGTGGGAGGTCCAGCGGGGTGGAGGTGCACGCACATCCAGACGAGACCTCGCTGCTCCCTGGGCGGCCGGAATCTGCGCAACTGTCGTCACGTTCGTGGGCCTGGGAGGTCCAGCCGGGTGGAAGTGCACGCGCATCCCGACAAAACCTCGCGGCCCCGTGGGTGACTGCGAACTGCGCACCTGTCGCTACTTGCGAAATCTCCTGTGAGTTTCAACGGGGTTGTGAACGCGCATCCACACGGTGACCTCGTCGCCCCGCGGGTGGCTGCGAACTGCGCACCTAACTCTACTGGGGGGTCCAGCGGGGTGGTGTACGCGCATCCAAGCGAGAGTTCGCGGCTCCCTGGGCGGCTGGGAAGTGTGCAACTGTCGGCACTCTTGTGGGAGCCCGGGAGGTCCAGCAGAGTGGAAGGCAGCGCGGATCACTTCGGAACCTCGCGGCCTCGTAGAGGGGGCTGAGAACGGCGCAACTGTCGTCACTTTCGCGGGTTCCTGGGAGGCACGGCGGAGGTGAGAGCAGCGCAGATCACTTTGAGCTCTCGCGGCTTCTGGTATCTGCGAAGTGTGCAACTGTCGCCTCTTTCGTGGGCTTCTGGGAGGCACGGCGGAAGTGAGGGCACCGCAGATCATTTGAGACTTCGCGGTTCCCTTGCGGGCTGCCTTGCGGGCTGCGAGCTGCACACCCGTCGCCACTTTCGCGGGCTGCTGGAAGCACGGCGGCGTGCAGGGCGCCCAAATGGCACGCGTCCACGCGGCGCGTGGCGCCGTCGCGTCCTTTCGCGCGCGACGCTGTCGCATCACAGAGCACAGAGCGTCGGAACGTCACGTAGCGCATGGCGCTGTCCTCAATGGCCCACTCCTGCGCAGGTGCGCGAGGCGCGTGGCCCGACAATGTCAAGCGGAGAATTTCATAGTGCTGCATACATATCTCGCAATCTATTCATTTGTATGGAACGTTCATATACATAGCCGCTTTGCGTGGAGAAAATGTTGGGCACGTCTCGAGTAATTGCAAGGTCAGCCTTCCTCGGGTTCCACGGCTTCCCCAAATCCCCCAAAGAAACGCCAAGCAATGCTAATCAACGCCACGGAACGCCAAGCAATGTCAAGCAATGGCAAGCAATGCCAAGCAACGCCAAACAATGCCAAGCAATGCCAAGCAACGCCAAGCTGCGCCAAGCAAAACAATGCCAAGCAAACAATGCAATGCCAAGCAATGCCGAGCAATGCCGCTTAGGAAGCGTTCCCCTAGGTGGGGTCACGCCGGGCTCATGTTTTCGAGGTGGCGATTACAGCAGCCGCGTTGCGGCGGAGCTTGGTCTGGCGGCGGCGGGTTGAGAGGGCGGCGGCAAATCCGATTCGCTTCGGGCTCCTGCGGCCCCAGAACTCCCGAACCCTTCCTTCCCCAGGGGGTAGTTTTCCTTCCGTCCTGGGACTGCTTTTGGACCCGGGTCTCGTTTAAGGACCCCAGACGCCGACGTCGAGAAAAACCTGCCAGGATTAAAACATTGACACCGTCGGAGGTCAGCTCCCGCGATCCTTGGCGTTCAGCACCCCGTCCTCCCTGGCCTCCTCGATGAACTTCT
>CAUYUJ010015901.1:55000-92500 GCA_963575745.1 Prorocentrum cordatum | reverse complement strand
GAAATCGTCAACCTGGAATCGGCGATAATATATATATAATATATATATAATATATATTATATGTATATATATATATATATATATATATATGTATATACATCGGGGTTAGATCGGCGATTGGCCCCCAGTAGCAAGGCCGCATATTCCTGGGCGGGCTGCTGTATCGGGACTATCAGCGATGACTGGGCGATGGGGAGTCGATGCGCCCCTCCTGAACTTTCCCCCTCTGACGTTGCCACCGAGCTTAGTTGCTCTACCAAGCGTTTGGTTGTTCTCTCCCGTTTTCTACTTCTCGCTCTTGGCTCCACCAAGGCGTGTTGGGAACGGCCCCCGAAGACGCAACAGCCACGTCGCCAGACGCGTATAAACACAGCCGATCTGCGAAACCAGCCAAAAAACATGCCCTCTGCGGTTTTTCAGCATTTCTGCGGCCTGGGGCCTGGCGGAGTTACTGATGACGAAAAACGAATGCGGCCTGGGGCCTGGCGGAGTTACTGAAAAACGAATGGAGGAGGAGGAGGAGGAGGAGGAGGAGGAGGAGGAAGATGAGGAGGAAGAGGAGGAGGATGAGGAGGAGATGGGAGGAGGAAACGGAGGGGAAGGAATTGTTAGACATCCACTGCATGGCTGCGCGTGGCCTCGTCTGGCTGCTCGCAAAAAAAAGCTGCTCGCCTCGCAGGGGAGGCGCCCCTTGAAATAGAGGCGACGTCAAGGGCCAAAACCAGAAAGAGATCACCTCTAGCTAGGTCGCGAAACTAGCTCGACGCACAGATGGCCAACCGCATGAGCAACCCCAGGAGAGGGAGACTTCCCACAGATGCGGGACGCCCGCAGCTGGCAGCCGTGGGTGTAGCGGGGCGCACGTCGAGACCAGCTACAGAGACCCACAGCGAGTGGCCTCTCACAGGCACATCAGGCCAAGGGGCTGGACTACACCTGGACGGGGGCCAAAGCAACGCGACGTGGCCGAGGCAACGTGCGCGCAAGACGAGATTAAACTGGAGTGCGGACGTGTGGCTCATTCCGTACCACGACACCTCGAAAGGCAAAACGGGGAGACCTGGACACGGACGAGCCAGCAGCCCAGCATCCATGGGAAATGGCGCAGCCTGTTTCGCGGTATCCTCGCCACATGCTAGACACCGCCTAGCGCGGCCACTCCGCCATTCAGCAGGCTTTGCAATACTGCACAAAGCACAAACACATTGAGCCGCAGGAGAAGAGACGCAAGAGAGGTTCAGGAAAGAGAGGTCACGCAAGACAACTTGGCGGGGCCGCCTCCCAAACGGCGATGGGGGCGCCTCCCGTAGATGCAAGGCATCGCCCATCCTGTGCAGCACCCGTGGATCACCATGGTACTGGCTCGACAGTCAGGTCCTTGCTCCTGGGATGCCGACCCTTGCAAATCTGTTTGACGGACTAAAGGATCAGGCCAGCTCAGTCGTGGGTTGGCCGAGCACCTTCGCGAATGCACGAACGTAACCCAGGGCGGCATAGGAATGGCATTTCAGACACTCTGTGGTGAAAAGAGCCATCCAGACCCAAACAAAACGTTGCTTCGTGAGTAAATACTCGAAGAAAGGGACCATCGAGCTATGATGCGTCTGAGCAGACTTCGCCAGCAGGGGCAAAATCCCCCCTCCCCTTACGTGCAACTGAACAGTCTTGACAACGGTGCCTCAAGACCACGTGAGCCCACGCATGAGGGCCCTTGGGACTCCCGGGGGACCAGTCGAGCCCAGAGGAAGCCACAACGGGGGCACACTGGCGGCCAGAGCGCACGCCGACTTGGACGCTTTCATCCGGAAGGCGAGTTGTGGTAGCCATCTTCTGAAGCACGGGGGTGGGCAGCGGCCTCGAGTTTCGCGGCCTCGTCAGCCTCGTCGTTCCCCCGTGCGCAGCCAGCGCTCTCGAGCAGAGATGCTCGCCTCAAGCGGGTCTAAATGCGCCTCGACCTGCGCGACCGACTCCACGAACCTCCCCCCCCCCGACCAGATGCAGCAGCATGAGCCCAGCAAAGGGTTTCTTATCGCTAAGCTGCACCTTGTTCGGACTGGCGCACTGCTGCACCACGCTTGCACAGCCTAAAAAGATTGGAGATATCTTCAACCTGCATGCCTCCACGTGCGACGCCAGCAATCCCGGCGTGCTGGGGGGTCTAGTGAAGCGAAGCGTAGACGGGCCCAATCAGCCTGGCGAGCCGTCGGCCGTCATCCTTCAGAACCACAAGCCCGTAGCGTATGTGAGAGAGCTCACTGATTCATGTCGGTAACAGCTGCCATCGACATAGTTTTTGCCGAGTGAATGTGCAACCTGCCTGGGGGGGGGGCTCGTCTCGAAACAACTGCGCCTGCACATCCCCTTTCTTCCTCGGCGGGCCTCAGGAAGGGGCCCCAAGGGTGGGGCAAGAGGCCCTTCGCATACAAAATAGCTTCCACTGGGTCGGACATATCTGCGCCGCCAGCGGCTTGCTGAATAAGATCAGGCCTCACAAGCTCTTCGCGCAGAGAAGCCGCGCGCGGACAGCGCCAAAAAATGTGGTGATGGCCCACTGCGTCTCCAGCCTGGCCGCAAGGAGGACGTGCGTTGCAAACCTGATAACCCGTTTTCTCCGCTCGATCGTACGTCGACAACGCCTCACACACCAAACACCTGGTAGAACATAGGTACGTCGTTACTGCACAATTGTGATGTGCACAATCGCGAACTTGTAAAAACACAACAGCTGATCGTTTGTGCGCAATGGGCTCGTCGCCGCCGGGGCCCGCAGATTCGGCGCGCAAGGCCGCTCGAGTGCTGAATCCGCGGGAGCAGCGCCGCAGAAGCGCGGGAGACGCGCCTCGGGCCCCCCAACCAAGTGGGTGGAGCGCGATAGGGAGAGCAGAAGGCACGGATTCGGCACGGAATCGGCCTTTGCGTGCCGAATCCGTAAGGCGCGGGAGACGCAGATTCGGCGCGCAATGGCCGATTCCATGCCGAATCTGCGCCTCCCGCGCTCCATCTTGCGCCCCCCCCCCGTTGGTTGTGGGCCCCAGGGCGCGGGAGACGCAGATTCGGCACGCAATGGCCGATTCCATGCCGAATCTGCGTCTCCCGCGCTCCTTCCGGCGCTCCCCCCGTTGGTTGGGGGCCCGGGGCGCGGGAGACGGATTCGGCTCGCAATGGCCGATTCTATGCCGAATCTGCGCCTCCCGCGCTCCATCTTGCGCCCCCCCCCCGTTGGTTGTGGGCCCCAGGGCGCGGGAGACGCAGATTCGGCACGCAATGGCCGATTCCATGCCGAATCTGCGTCTCCCGCGCTCCTTCCGGCGCTCCCCCCGTTGGTTGGGGGCCCGGGGCGCGGGAGACGGATTCGGCTCGCAATGGCCGATTCTATGCCGAATCTGCGTCTCCCGCGCTCCTTCCCGCGCTTCCCCCGTCGGTTGAAGGCGCCGAAGCGCGGGAAACGCAGATTCGTAACGCGATGGACGATTGCGTGCCGAATCTGCGTCTCCCGCGCCCCGGGGCACCTGACCAACGGGAGAAGTGCGGGAAGGAGCGTGGGGAACGCAGATTCGGCATGGAATCGGCCATTGCGTGCCGAATCTGTGTCTCCCGCGCTTCGGCGCTCCCAACCTACGGGGCCCCCAACCTACGGGGGAAGCGCGGGAGACGCAGACTCGGCATTGAATCGGCCATTGCGCGCCGAATATGCGCCCCCTGCGCTTCGGCGTCCCCAACCTGCGGGGGGGAGCGCGGGAGGGAGCGCGGGAGGGAGCGCGGGAGACGCAGATTCCTGTCTCTCTCTCTCTCTCTCTCTCTCTCTCTCTTTCTATCTATTGTATGCTCTCCTCTCTCTTCCTGGTCTCACCTTTCTTACTGCGTATACAAATTATCATGCTTGTGTATGGTTGTTTTTCGGTTTGTGTATTTTCAATTGTTGTTTGTACAAATTCAATTGTTGCTGCATGAGTACGCTCTACTTGTTGGTAGAACCTGTGCCTTATCATAGATTCTGCATGACCTGAACCTTAACCAGTTGCGAACCACATCAAGACACCTTGCTCCTAGTAGACCTCGACCTGTTGCGAACCAAATCAAAACCCACCCACGCACCCACACCCCACACCACCCACCCACCCCCACCCACCCACCCACCCACCACCCACCCACCCACCCACCACCACGCACCCACCCACCCACCCACCACCCACCCCACCCACCCACCCACCCACCCACCCACCCACCCACCCACCACACCACACCCACACCACACCCACACCCACACCACACCCACACCCACCACACCACACCCACACACACACACACACACACACACACACACACACACACACACACACACACACACACACGCATGCACGCACGCAATCACGCACGCACGCGCACACGCACGCACGCAGAGGAATAACCAACACCAGCTTCGCGGGCAGCTTCGCGCTCAAGACTACAGAGAGAGAGAGGCAGCGTGCAGCATCGTTTTTGGCATGGCTGGCGGAATACTGGTGAGCTGGAGAGATTCCCAAAAGTCGCTGGTACACGTTACCTACTCGGTCATCCTCCAGGTGATCCGCTTCAAAGAAAGCCGTAGAGTGGAGACGGGCCCCGACACTTCGCGCCGCGTGGGTTCAGGACGTTCGACCACAGCGTGCCAGCATTCGCGAAGCTGGGGCCAACTCAAAGAAAACTGCTACGGCTACGTCTGCAATGCCCACACCGCGTCGGCGTTGCAAACAGTTGGAGCGACAGCAGCTAACCGGACTGGGCCACCATGACATATCATGGTCGCCGTCAGCGAACCCCTTGGCCACAAGGCGGAAAACTGCACCTGCTTCACGAAGCACTTTCGACGACTCAGAATCCGAAAGCCCATGGGTTTCCGAGCCGCAACACCAGTGAGGGCCCGTGATCCAGATGCGCCGACAATGCTGACTGAGAGCGCATGTGACCCTGATGTATTTCTTGGTAGTGCGCTTCAGGTAGTTGGCGCGAACCCCACGCTTAGCCGCTTAGCCCCTGCGGCGAGCGGCGCGAAGAGGTGCGCCTCCAACGTCGTCTATCCCAAGATTGACTGCACTATCTGTTTCAGGCCCAGCTAGAGGTCCAAAAAACTTACGCGTGGCCCTGGCGACTTCTCCACCGCACCCAACGAGGGCAGCCCTGTGCTCTGCGATCTTGCAACCGCACTCGCTGACTATAGCATGAAAAAGCGGCGCCATACCAATCCCCGGTCCGCGCGCTACCTCCGCCGCCGCGCCTGCAGTGGAGACTCCACCCTCGTTATGCACTGATCCAAATTACCCCAGTGCGACCCTACCTAGAAGTATGAGCCCCTAGGAAAGCAGCATTAGTTGCTATGCTATGCTATGCTATGCTATGTCATGCTATGCTGCGCTATGCTATGCTACGCTATGCTATGCTACGCTATGATATGCTGCGCTATGCTATGCTGCGCTATGCTATGTCATGCTGCGCTGTGCTATGCAAAACTATGATATGCTATGCTATGTTACGCTCAGCTGCGCTATGCCATGCTATGATATGCTATGCTGCGCTATGATATGATATAAGTTGCTATGCTATGCTTGGCTATGCTATGCTATGCTATGTTATGATATGATAATGCAGCGCTGCGCTATGCTAAGCTAAGCTAAGCTAGCCGTCTAGGCAGAGCCTCGGTAGGGAATTACACCCATGCTAAGCTATGCTATTCTCTGCTATGCTATGCTGCGCTATGCTGCGCTGTGCTATGCTGTGATGTGCTGCGCTATGCTGTGCTATGCTATGCTATGCTATGCTATGCTATGCGATGCTGCGCTATGCTATGCTATGCTATGCTGGACGATGCTATGATATGCTGTGCTGCGCTATGCTACGCTATGCTATGCTGCGCTCTGCTATGCTAAAGCTCAGTGAAGCTAAGATGAAGGTAAGCTGGCTAAGGTAAACCTGAATTAAGATGAATCTAAACTAAGCTAAGATGAAATAAGATGAGATAAGCAACGCTAAGCTAAAGGGACGTAGCTGGGGGAACCGCGGGGCGGATGCTGGGGGAACCGCCCGGGGCGGGCCCCTCTGCCCGGCCCTTTAAGCTCACCGAATAAGAACCCTTCTAGGCAGAGCCTAGGTAGGGAATAAAACTTGCTTCGGCAACGACATGGTCGAGAACGCTTCGACCGTGCAAACCGTCGCGAATCATGTAATAAAACAGCCACGGACAGTGGCCACGTTGGCCGCGTAGAACGGCCCCGCGACATGCCCAACTAGGCGCACGGAGCGAGCCGAGTTGCGCGCGACGAGCGCAATCTTGAAAGTCGGGTCGTGGAAACCAAGCTCGATGCACTGATGCCCCAGGCGACTCAGGCAGATGCCCTCGTAGAATTGGGACATCTCCCAGGGAAAAAATCCACCCCTTCCTGTGCGATATACCAGCTTCCGTCTTAAACCTCTAGCTCCAAAATTGCGCCCCTCGCCGAGGCAACGGCCTGGCCTGCGGGGAACGAGCGCGGGTGGCTGAGCTCCCAATCCAGCGCATAACAGCGACTGCGCCTGCCCCGCAATCTGCGCAGCGAACAGAAGCCACCGACGGGTCGCTAGCCGCCTGACGGCTTCACGAGCAGCGCGAGCTGCGCAACTTGCAGTTGGGCGGGAAGGGTTGCTATCATTTCCATAACCCATGCCACGAAACAAAGTACCTACTAACAATCATCACTCGTCCGAGGAGAATGTCGCGTATAAAACCCGCACAGCCCACAAGCAAGCTTCGGGGAATACTCCTCGCACAAACTCCACGGACAAGAAGGGCAGGGGCCCGCGCGGTGACAACTTGGCCCGAGCGACGAGGTTGCCTCGAAGCCGCCCGCAAATCCGAACCGAATTCGGCTTGCCCTTCAACCGAGGAAAGAGGGTCGGAAACAACCGCTCCATAATAGAAAACTCAACGTCGCGGAAGGTTTCCAGCCTGCCGCATGCCAACGGGTTGGATGAGAATCCCCCCCGAAGCTCAATGACTTCCCTGTGCCAACTTGGCCGACCTTTGGCGCCCTCAATCCTGGCCCCCGTCTTGGCCGCGCCGACTGCAGCCTCCAGCCGCGCTGGCAGGTCGGACAGATGCACCGGCTGGTCCTGACCAACTATTAAGACTCCGCATCTGGCCAACAGGGGGGCGAGGGGACCCATGCTCATCTGGAATGTCGTCATGACACCTCCTCGGCACTGTCGAGATCTTCAATGGGATCGGCAAGCGCGTCATCCAGGCTGGCCCGGCCGACCTCGACAGGGGCATCAGGGGCTCTGGAGGACTCAACCTGGGCACGTGCGTGACTTTCCCTTACCTGAAATGCAGCCGACCCCTCAAGTTGGGCCCCGCGCGCGAAATCCCCATTTTGCCGCGCCAGCTCGGGGCGGGGCGCAAGGCCAGCGCTCGCGTCGCAGGGCGGCCCCAGCGAAAGTTTCGCTTTGACTCCGGGCTCCCTTGGCGACGGCCGAGCCCTGGCCCACTTCCCGAGCGAGTTGGCAAACCGCCCGCAACCGAACAGCTCGGGGTGACGGTTGCAAGAGTCAGCCGTGAAGACGGGGTCCCAGCGCAACTGAGGCACCTTCCCCCTGGCCCCAAGGCAAGGGCGGACCGCGCGAGTAGCATCGGCGACCTCCACCCCCGCCAGACGCGCCAAACGATCGAACGCCCGAAGCTGTCCCGCAGCAGCGTCGCCGACAGCCCCCCCAAAGGGTCGCGAAATCCATGGGCCCCCGAGACATCCCCAGCACCTTGCCCCAGATGAGGGACCTGCGGGCAGGCCGGACAGGGCGCGGGGCAGAGACGGGCGGTGGCTTCGCGAAGCACATAACCTGCATCTTAAGGGCCTTGGGCCACGGGGCGAGCTGGGCAGGGGAGCGGGGGGTGATGCGAAACGTCTCAATCGCATCCACGGCCTGGGTTGCTCTGTAGATCCCCGAGGTGACAGCGGAGGGGTTCTACATGTTGGGACCCCAAAAGTTCTGCGCGCACCCCAGCACCTGGGGTAGGCCGCCTCCCGCGAGAGCGTCTCTGGAAAGCCCGTCGTAATGATGACATACGCAGGAGACATTTAATTGGCGGCCACCATCAACTCGTTTGCGTACAAGGTAGACACAGCTCGACCAGCTCTACCAGCATTCCGATCTGCCATTCCTTCTGAATAATGTAGGTACACCGATGCCAATAATAGAACGTGATCGGCCCTGCCAGGAAAGCGGGCAAACCATCCAACAGGGGACATCAGCTGGAACCGCGCGGTAGATCATGCGACCCTAGGAACGAGCGCTCGAGGATGACAAGGCCGCCTGAGATGCCTTCTCCATTATCTGGACACGCGGATGTCCGCGAGTTGTTTGTTCAGCCACTCCTCAGACGCAGCGATGCAGCTTCTCTGCGGCCAGCCTCAGACACGATATGATGCTCCTGTAAAGCATCGGAGAGTGACTTAGCATGGGAGAGCCATTCTTTACAGGAGCCCCGGGAGGTTGCACTGCAGGATTCTATGCGCTGTGGGCAGTATTCTGGCGAGGGCTCAAGCGGAGTTCTGACGGACGCAAAACCAAAATCGATCGAGCACGAACCAGGTCCAAAACTGCCCCCCCCCCCCCGACCTCGGAACCACGGGGCCAGGAAGACGCCTCAGAGAGGATGAGGGGCGCAGCGGCCCCTCGCTGGAGGGGGGCGTCAGCTTAGTACTTCAGCAGGGGCCGACCGCCCCGGCATCGCCATGGGCCCACCGCGAAATAAACCCCATCCATGTTCTAAGAACAGAACAATGTTCTGAAGATGAACCCAACGTAAAACAAAACATTCTCAGCGAGAAATGTTCTACGAAAATGTCGTGCAAACCACAAAGTGTGATTGGATCATTCGCCACTGCTTGGAGCACGAACTGTTACTCAGGTTGAAGCTGGGGGGCCCCTCAGGCAGCGCTACCCGGGCGGGGGGGGCTACCTCTGAAATTTGCGCGCTGCGTTGCTTGGCCCAATAAATGGCATCGGCGGCAGCGGGCGCATCAGCAGGAGGGCCGGCAGCACCGCCAGCGCTGGCGGGCCCCCGGCTGTGCCGGCGGCCGCTGGGCTGCCCCGGGATGCGCCACTGCCTGCGCTTCCCGAGCGAGCGCCACCACCGCCGCCCCCAGTCCCTTCGACACGCTGACGCTCGGCGCGTGGTCGAGACAGGTGCACCAAATGTCCTGCCTTGAACTCATCCGCCTTCTTTTGCACCTCGCCGAACGAAGCGACCGCCGCAGCTCGAAAAGCTGCGCAAGGCACCGGAACCCGTCGATCGGCCCCCCCCCCTCTCTTCCTTAGTCACCGTCCACCGCGCGCAGGCTGGCCGCGCTGATCGGGGCGTCCAAAACTTTTCCCGCGAGGATGTCGGGCGCGCCCAGCTGCGCCGCATGGGCGGGACCGCGAGGCTCAGTAGTTCTGACAGAAGCGTGTAGTTCCCGCACCAGCGCCGCGCGGGCGCCCTCGGCCTTGCTGAGGTCGTCGATGGCCAACTGTGACTTCCTTAACTTTCAGCACCCGCAGTAGATGCTCGTCGCACATGCTTCGCTGGCCTTTGCCACTGCCAGCCACGTAACTCACCGAATGCTTTGTTGACGCGCCGCTGCAGAGGGGCCTCTGCTGGTGCCGGGTCCTTCGTCTTTTGCTGGGCGAGTGCGCCGTGGCGCTGGGCGCCGTCGGCGTCGCCATGCTTACTTAGGGCGGCCGCGAGGTTCTCCAGCTCGCGCAACTCAGCACCCCCAGCGTCTCCCTTTCCCATCGGCGGCTCACTTTCGACAAGCGGTCCGCTGCTAGCGGCGGCGTGGGCCGCAGCTCGGGCCCCCGCCGACCTGATGCTGGCATTGTGGAGTCCGAGCGAACCGCCTGGCAGCGCTTGCAGTGCCACCATTGGCCTTTGCTCTCGCGGCAACCGCATCACGACCACTCGCCCTTGGGCGCCACATGCGCGCCGCGATTGGTGCCCTGCCCCATCTGCATCAGACCGACGACCCCCGAAGGGCGGAGGAACGCCGACTAGGATCGCGAGAAAACCCATGAAAAGGAGCCATGGCGACGTAATAACTTCCACGCTTTCAACCCCAAAGAGGCGTTCAAACCTGCGCACCGATGGCAACGGCGCGAGGGGCCCTGGCCAGAGAGGGAGATGCCCCCAACAAAAACTGAACAAGAATGGGCTCGAGGGGGGGGGGAAGGAGAAGGGGGAGGGGGGGAGGAGGGGGGGGAGGAAGAAGAGGAGGAAGAGGAGGAGGAGGAGGACCAGTGTAAACTCAAGAATCACCAACGATGTTGGAATACACCCCCCCCAAGCCCCCTCTTAATATGCCCCCGCAACGGTTCACTTCCACAGAAGGACCTGCCTCGTTGGAAGACAACCGTTTGAAGACCCTGAAGCATGCCAAAACATTATTCTCGGTATTCCGACGCCGCGGATGAACCCGACTGTTGCGTCTTGACGATCCTGAACCGTGCCGGAATGCCATTCCTGGGGCCTCAATTCCGCGGGCAATCGTAACTGTTGCGCCCCCAAAATAGTGAACCCTTCCAACGCACCGTTCCTGGTCCGTCGATCATGGGGATATGTGAATCACTTGCGATTTTGCGCCAAGAATGTGCGCGGCGCTAAGGCGAGAGCCACATTTGGAAAACCGCACTCAATCCGTGCAACTCTTGCAAATGTACAAAACGAATGTGCCGGCGCTAAAGCGAGAGCCACATTTTGGAAACAGCCCGCCCTCAATCCGTGAAGCTCCTGCAAAAATCCTAAGCGAATGTGCGCGGCGGAGAGCCACATTTTGAAAACGACCCGCCATCCACGTGTAAATGTGTTGCCAATGTTTAAGGTTCAGGGTCAAAGCGGTGAGGAAGTCTTAGACGAAACGCCGGGCCCGCCTTAAAACTGGCCTCGGGGTGCGACAGGGGGGGATTATTTGCGAGGAAAGGAATGGAGGAGGGGCGCCTGCCAGTCCGCACCCTGCCGACCCTCCGCCCGCCCGACCGCCGCGGCAAACGACGTCGGCTCTCGCCAATGCCCTCGGGGGCGAGGCCTTTCCTGCAGCGCCCCCGCGCGCGATTCACGGCGGGCTCGTGTCGCGGCGACCCGGGAGCTGATTTCTGACGCCGCAAGGAGCGGGCCTCCTCAGACTCACAATCGCTCTTGCGTCCGCCCCCCGTGCATTGTTAGATTTTTCGACTTCTGTTGTCCACGACCCCACTGCCTCGCGCCCTGGCTCAAGCCCCAGCCGCGGGCGCGCACTCCGGCCGTCGCATCATGGAGACCGTGGCGGCGCGACTGCGGCGGCAGCGGATGGCCGCCCCCGCCCGCGCCACCGGCGGTGCCGGAGCTGGCGTTGCGGGCGCTGCTGGCGCCGCGGTCGCCGCCGACGCCGTCTGCGCCGCGGGCGCGGCTGGCGCCCGAACAGCGACGGCGGCTGCAAGGCTGTGGGCGGCGACGGCCGCCCTCGCCCAGGCGGCGGCCACTGCGGCCCGCGTCGCGGCGCGGCAGCGCCCGCCACCCGTCCTGGGACGCAAAGTGATCAGGGAGGTGGCGGGGCCCAACGCGATCAGCTACAGCACTGAGACCACCGAATGCGAGCATGGAAGCAGTGGCAGCGGGCAGCGCCGCTGCTCATGGAGATGCCCGCGCAAGCACTCTCGCCAGCACAGCCTGAAGTGCTGGCGCGAGCATCCTCGCACCCGCAGCCAGGAGCACCGAAGAGAGCTTCCTCGCCGGCGCAGCTGAGAGCACCGATGCCAGCATCCCCACCAACGCAGCCGAGGGCAACGACGCCAGGACCTTCTCCACAGCAGCCAGGAGCACCGACGCCCACATCCCCGCCAGCACTGCCAAGAGCACCGACGCCAGCAGCCCGGTCAGCACCGCCTGAATCACTGGCGCCTGCATCCTCGCCTGCACAGCAGGGCGCACCGACGCCGGCATCCTCGCCAGCGCACAGGGGGGCACCGACGTCAGCATCCTCGCCAGCTCAAGCGAGAACTACGCCAGCATGCTCGGCAGCGCGGCCTGCATCACCGACCCCAGCCTCCCAGCCAGCATAGCTGGGACATCCGTCGTCAGCATCATCGCCCGCGCGCTTGGGAGCATCGATGTCAGCATCGATCCTCGTCAGCACAGCCAGGAGCACCGACGCCAGCATCGTCGCCAGCGCAGCCAGGGGCACCGAAGCCAGCATCCTCGCCATCACAACTGGGAGCACCGACGCCACCATCTTTCTCAGCACAGCCTGGGGCACCGATGCCGGCATGCTTGCCAGCGCAGCTAGGAGCGCCGATTCCAGCATCCCCGCCAACGCAGCGGGGAGCACCGACGCCAGCATCCTCGCCAGCGCAGCCAAGATTACCGACGTCAGCATTCCTGGCAATACAGCCTGGATCGCCGACGAAAGCATCCTCGCCAGCACTATCGGGAGCACCGACGCCAACATCCTCGTCAACACAATCGGGAACGCCGAAATCGGCGCACTCCGGCGGACTGGCGTCAGCATCCCCACCAACGCAGCCTGGAGCACCAACGGCAGCACCTTCGCAGGCACAGCCAGCAGCAACGACGACAGAACCCTCGCAATCACAATCGACAGCGCCGCCAAGAGCACCCGCGCCAGCACCGCCTGGATCATCGAAGCCGCCGCCCTCGCCAGCACGGCGGGAGGCACCGACGTCAGCATCCTCGCCAGCTCAGTTGGGGGAGCCGCCGCTAGGAGGTTTACCAGCGCAGCCAGAATTTCCGACGCCAGCATCCCCGCCAGCATAGCCGAGAGCACCGACGCCAGCATCCCCGTCGGCACAGCCTGGATCCCCGTCGCCAGAGCCCTCGCCAGCACAGCGGGGAGCACCGAGCGCGGACGTCAGCACCCCCGCATGCGCGGCCGCGAGCTCGGACGTCAGCACCGTCGCCGTCGCAGCCAGGAGCACTGATGCCATCGTCCTCGCCAGCGCAGCCGAGAGCACCGACGCCAGCATCCTCGCCTCCGCATCGGGGAGCGCGGACGTCAGCACCCCCGCGTGCGCAGCCGCGAGCTCGGACGTCTGCACCGTCGCCGTCGCAGCCATGAGCACCGACGCCATCGTCATCGCCAGCGCAGCCGAGAGCACGGAGGCCAACATCCTCGTCAGCAGGGCCTGGGCCCACCGACGCCAGCATCCACGTCAACGCAGCCTAGGCCACCGTGGACAGCATCCTCGGTGGCACAGCGGGAAGTACCGACGCCAGCATCCCCGCCAGCGCAGCCGAAAGCACCAACGCCAGCATAATCGCCAGCACAGCCTTGATCCCTGTCGCCCGCATCCTCGCCTGCGCGGGCGAGGCGCACAGGCGCCAGCATCCTTGCCCTCGCATCTGGGTCCGCGGACGTCAGCACCCCCGCCTGCAAAGCCGAGAGCCAAGAGCACCCACGCCAGCATCCCCGTCAGCACAGCCTGGATGACCGACGCCAGCGCCCGACATCAGCATCCTCGCCAGCTCAACTGGGGGCGCCGCCGCTAGGGGCTTCGCCGGCGCAGCCAGGAGTTCCGACGCCAGCATGCCCGCCAGCGCAGCCGAGAGCACCGACGCCAGCACAGCCTGGATCCACGCCGCCAGCGCCCTCGCCAGCACAGCGGAGAGCACCGACGCCAGCATCCTCGCCTCCGCATCGGGGAGCGCGGACGTCAGCACCCCCGCATGCGCAGCCGCGAGCTCGGACGTCAGCACCGTCGCCGTCGCTGCCATGAGCACCGACGCCATCGTCATCGCCAGCGCAGCCGAGAGCACCAACGCCAGCATCATCGTCAGCACAGCCTGGGCCCACCGACGCCAGCATCCACGTCAACGCAGCCTAGGCCACCGTGGACAGCATCCTCGGTAGCACAGCGGGAAGTACCGACGCCAGCATCCCCGCCAGCGCAGCCGAGAGCACCAACGCCAGCATCATCGTCAGCACAGCCTGGATCCCTGTCGCCCGCATCCTCGCCTGCGCGGAGCACCGCCATCAGTCCCGCCAGTGAAGCCAAGGGCACCCACGCCAACATCCCCGTCAGCACAGCCTGGATCCACCGACGCCAGCACCCACGTCCAAGCAGCCTAGGCCACCGTGGTCAGCAACCTCGGTAGCACAGCGGGGAGCACCGACGCCAGCATCCTCGCCAGCACAGCGTGGAGCGCCGACGCCAGCATCCTCACCAGCTGAGAAAGGAGCGGCGACGCCAGGGGCTTCGCCAGCGCAGCCAGGAGTACCGACGCCAGCATCCTCGCCTGCGCAGCCGAAGTTTCTGACGTCAGCACCTTCGCCATCGCAGCCAGGAGCACCGACGCCACCATCCTCGCCAGTGCAGCCGACAGCACCAACGCCAGCATCATCGCCACCACCCTCGCGAGCACCGCTAGGAGCACCGACGCCAGCAACCCCGCCAGCATAACGGGGAGCTCCGACGTCAGCATCCTCACAAGCACAGCCGAGAGCACCGACGCCTTCGCCCCCGTCAACCAGCCTCGACCACCGCCATCATCATCCTCGCCAGCACAGCCGGGAAGACCGGCGCCAGCATCCTCGCCCTCGCATCTGGATGCACGGACGTCAACATCCTCGCATTCGCAGCCGCGAGAACGGCGCGACGGCCGCCAGCAGCACGAATACGAACAGCACGACGGGCTCCAGCGTCAGCACCGCGGGCAGCACCACGGGTTCAAGCCGCACGAGCGCGAGCAACACGACGGACTCCAGCTGCAGCACCGCGAGAAGTACGTCGGACTCCATCAGCGCGACCACGCGCAGCACGACGGACTCCAACAACGCCACCGCGAGCAGCACTGCGGACTCGAGCATCGCGACCGGCAGCAGCATGGCGGACTCTAGCAGCACCACCCCGTGCACCATTACGGACTCCAGCAGCACGATCGTGAGCAGCGGGGCGAACTCCAACAGCGCGACTGCCGCCAGCGGCGCGACCGCGAGCTGCTCGACGGATTCCAGCCCTCTCCTGAAGCGTCGGGAGCCCAAGGAGGCCCTCGGACCAGTACGCCTCAACGAACGCAGCCTGGGGGCGCCCGATGCGCCCGCGCGCGGCTGGCGAGTCCTGCGGCGACGGCGGCGTCAGAAACCAAAGCGGGATGAACGGGGGGGGCGCCGCAGGCGACTGCTACGATCAGCGGCGTGCCCGGCGGCGACGGCGACGCCGCGAGTCAGCGGGTTTCCCCTGAACGTGTCCAGGCGCGCGGGGGTGCTATCAGTGGCACCCGTCGGCCCGGGGAACGCGGAGTTGCTCGGGCCCCCCGCCCCGCGCGGCGCGCCACCGATCCCCGACGCCGCGCTGCGGGCGCGCTCCTTCAGGGAGCCCGTCTCCCGGCCGCGCCTGCGCGCCTGGTCCGAGGCGACGGGTTGCCCTTGGCAGGCCAGAGCTTTCCGTCCAAGGCCGCGATGGCACGTTGGCCCCTCCAATGGCCGGCGCTGCGTCGGAGGTGGGGGAGGTTGAGGGGGCCGCGGGATCAGGCGCTGGAGCGGCGGCGGCAGCCGGCAACGCGGGCGGCGCCCAGGGCGACGACGCGCTGCTCGACATTGACCAACGCGCTGCCTGGGCCCAGGGGGCGCCCCCCGACTGCACGCGGCCCTGTCGGCGCCGCTGCATTCGACCCTTCTCGAGCATGAGGGCCCAACTTGACCGACGCGCTGAAAGCGCCTGGCCTGGGGCCCACTGCCGCGCCAGCGGGGGTCTGATTGCGGCGCCGCGCGCGGGGCATCAGGCGAGCCTCTGCGCCGCGGCTGCTTGCAGGCTGCGCCGTGCGCCCCTGGCGCGGCAGGCCGCCCGGTTCGCGCGACTTCCCCCCGGTAGCGAGTGCCTCTAGAGGGGGCGGCCAGGCGCTGGCAGAAGTCGGCGCGGGGGCCGCCGCGGCCGCCGACGCCTCCGAAGAGGCGGGCGCCGCCGCTTGCCGCCGCCTGGCGGATGGAGGCCGTGACGCGCCCCTCTGGGCGCTCCTTCGGCGGGGGGCCGGACCCGGGAGGCGGAAGACGGCGGGGGCGAGCCTCCCGGACTCGGCTCCGCCCTCGCCGTCGGGCCCGCCGCCCGCCTTGGCGGCGAGCCCGCAGGCCCGGGTGATGATTAAAAACTGTGTAAATATATGTTGGGGAGACAATTTTAAAAAATGTTGCCCCCAGCGCTGTGGCGCGCCTACAGAAAACAAAAGGGAGGCGGGGCAAACTGGATCGCTGGAGACGTCCCCGCGACCGCCCTGGCGCCCTGCGTGCAGGGGCAGATTCCTGCGCACCCCCTCTTGGCGTCAGGCCACGCCTGCCACGCCCTGCGACCCCAGCGTGGATAGAGACTGCGCTCAGGGACAACTCCCTGCGCACCGCGCACCCTGTCTGGGTTGCGAAGCGGCACTGAATACGCAAATGCGGCACGCCGCTGATCGATTTTATACAACGGGGGCGATGTTTAACTCCAAAACCCAACGGCGAAAACCCAATGTAAAAAATCATTCTCTGATCGGAAGACGGAACATCCCAATGTGGATGTACGACACCGAATGCAAAAATGCCAAGCGCCAGCGCGCGCGCGGCGGTGGCGGCAGGCCGCTGATAGATCTTATACAACAGGGCGAAATTTCGCGCGCGCGGCAGCGGCATGCCGCTGATAGATTGGACGAAATTTGATTTCCCAAACTCTCCATGTGGATATACGACACTGAATGCAAAAAATGCCAACCGCCAACGAGCGCGCGCGTGGCGGCGGCATGCCGTTAATAGATTTGTTACAAGGGGAGCGATGTTGCACTCCAAAACCCAAAGGCGAGAACCCAACTACAAAATTCATTCTCTGATCGGAAGACGGGGTCATCCCAATGTGGGCAGGCGACGCTGAATGCAGACATGCCAATCGCCAACACGCGCGCGGCGGCGGCATGCCGCTGATAGATTTGATGCAACGGGAGCGATGTTGAACTCCCAAACCCAACGGCAGAAAAAAAAACCATGTAACAGTTCATTCTCTGATCGGAAGACGGGAACATCCCCATGAGGATATACGACACTGAATGCACGCATGCCAATCGCCAAAGCGCGCGCGCGGGGCGCGGCACGCCGCCGATAGTTCTGATACAACGGGAGCGATGTTGAACTCCAAAACCCAATGGCAAAAACCCAGTGTAAACATTCATTCTCTTATCGGAAGACGGGAACATCCCAATGTGGATACACGACACTGAATGCACAAATGCCCATCGCCAGCGCGCGCGCGGCGGCGGCATGCCGCTGATAGGTTATATGCAACGGGAGCGAGGTTGAACTCCAAAATCCAATGGGGAAACCCAACGTAACAAATCATTCTCTGATCGGAGGACGGGAACATCCCCATGTGGATATACGACACTGAATGCGCAAATGCCAATCGCCAACGCGCGCGCGCGCGCGCGCGCGCGCGGGCGGCGGCGGCATGCCGCTGATAGATGTTATACCACGGGAGCGATGTTTAACTCCAAAACCCAACGGCGAAAACCCAATGTAAAAAATCATTCTCTGATCGGAAGACGGAACATCCCAATGTGGATGTACGACGCCGAATGCAAGAATGCCAAGCGCCAACGCGCGCGCGGCGGTGGCGGCAGGCCGCTGATAGATCTTATACAACAGGGCGAAATTTCGCGCGCGCGGCAGCGGCATGCCGCTGATAGATTGGACGACATTTGATTTCCTAAACTCTCCATGTGGATATACGGCACTGAATGCAAAAATGCCAACCGCCAACGAGCGCGCGCGTGGCGGCGGCATGCCGTTAATAGATTTGTTACAAGGGGAGCGATGTTGCACTCCAAAACCCAAAGGCGAGAACCCAACTACAAAATTCATTCTCTGATCGGAAGACGGGGTCATCCCAATGTGGGCAGGCGACGCTGAATGCAGAAATGCCAATCGCCAACACGCGCGCGGCGGCGGCATGCCGCTGATAGATTTGATGCAACGGGAGTGATGTTGAACTCCCAAACCCAACGGCGAAAAAACCCATGTAACAATTCATTCTCTGATCGGAAGACGGGAACATCCCCATGAGGATATGCGACACTGAATGCACGCATGCCAATCGCCAAAGCGCGCGCGAGGCGCGGCACGCCGCCGATAGTTCTGATACAACGGGAGCGATGTTGAACTCCAAAACCCAATGGCAAAAAACCAATGTAAACATTCATTTTCTTGTCGGAAGACGGGAACATCCCAATGTGGATACACGACACTGAAAGCGCAAATGCCCATCGCCAGCGCGCGCGCGGCGGCGGCATGCCGCTGATAGGTTATATACAACGGGAGCGAGGTTGAACTCCAAAATCCAATGGGGAAACCCAACGTAACAAATCATTCTCTGATCGGAAGACGGGAACATCCCCATGTGGATATACGACACTGAATGCGCAAATGCCAATCGCCAGCGCGCGCGCGCGGCGGCGGCATGCCGCTGATAGATGTTATACCACGGGGGCGATGTTGAATTCCAGAACCGAATGGCGAATACCCAATGAAACAAATCATTCTCTGATCGGAAGACGGGGACATCCCCGTCGGCATTCTCCCTGGTACCGAGGTATACAAGTGGCATCGATCGGCATCCATCTTTTTTCCAGGGGGGGGGGGAATTTAAAATTGTTATTCGGATGCGAATTAATGGCGATCCGGATCCGGGGGGGGGGAGGGGGGGGTCATCATTCTTTAAACCGGCTCGGGACATTAACCCTGGGCCCCCTTGGTGGCGGCCGACGCTCTGCTGCCGCCTGGCCGCGACGGCGGCCGAAGACCTGGCCCGCGCCGACCCTGTCCAGCGCCCTGGCTCGGGCGACGACGGCCTCCGCGACGCCAGCAATGTCGCGGAGGAGCCAAGCGCAGGGGCCCAGGTCCCCACCCGCGCGCGCGTCGACGCCTCGCTCGACGCGCCGACCGACGCCTCGGTCGAGGTCGCGGCCAACGGCGCCGCCGACAGCCGAGGAAACGCGGGGGCGCGCGACGATGGGCCAGGGCGCCGCGAGACAGCCGCGGCAGGGGGAACAGAGAGGCTGCGCAGGCGCCCCCGCGGGCTGATCCAATGGGAATCCACTGCTGGCGAGACACCTGGCGACTGCGTCAAACGGCTCCATCGCGAGGCTGGGTCTACTTTGGCCAGTGGTCGGCATGCTTCCTGCGCGGCGCAAGTCGAGGACAGGCGGCGCGGCGCTTTTAACCCTGTGAGGCCGTCAGCTGTCCAAAGTGATAGGGGGGCCGAGCGAGCGGGCGCGACGCTGCCGCGGCGCCGGCACGGGGCGTGGTCCGAGGGCCCAGCCAGGGACCGGCCGTTGCGCGCCTGGCCCCAGGTCCCGGTTCGCTCTGCGGTTGTGCGACCCCGGCGTGAGAGAGCAACGCCGCCGCATTTGCCGTTGCGCAAGACAGACCTGGACGCGTTGCCGCCGACCTGGCGCGAAAGCAAAGCCGCACTTCCCCCTGGGGGGGCCTCCGTGACCTGGTCGCTTCTGTTGGTGGAGGGCGGCGCCTCCCCTGTCGCCGCAGTTGGACTGGCCTCGGAATCCTGGTCCGGGCGCGTCCTTTGGTGAGCCCGATGGCATGTCCACGCCCATTGGAGCCACGAGGCCCTGCCCCGCTCCGCCGCCAGGCCTGTCGGGGCCCAGCGTGGCCAGCCCAAGTCATGCTGGAGAACCAGAAATACTGGCGGCCACCGATCCACCATCTTGCGCGACGGTTAGTCGCGTGCCTAGCCAGGACCTGCGAGGGGCGCGCGACGGTCCGGGCACGGACGCCGCGCTGGCCGCGCCACCCGGGCACAGGCGTGCGCCCACAGGCCCCGTTAGCGCGGGCGCACCGACAGACGCTGTCGGCACAGCTGCAGGTGGAGAGAGTGGATGCGTGAAGGACCTGGGCCCGCTGCCGCCGACCTGGCGCGAGAACAATCGCGCGCTCGCCCCTGGGGTGGGGCGGCGCCACCCCTGTCGCAATAGTTGGGCTCGCCTCGGAGTCCTGGTCCGGGCGTGCCCACGCGGCGAGCACTGGGGGCGCAGGGCAATCGCGGGGCGGGGCCAGCGCTGGCGGCCGACCCCGCGAGGACATCAGGCGGCGGACCCCGCGAAGACCTAATCGACGAGCCTTGCGGCATCCCCGCGCGCGCAGGACTCGCGAGGCCCAGACCGGCGTCTCCGCCATGCCTGTCGGGATCCACCGTCACTTAGCGCGCCATCCGTCCCAAGTGGTGCGCGACCTACCGTCCTGCGGGCGCGGCATCCACCCCAAGTGCCGCGCCTCTCTCCCGCTGTGGCCCTGGCCCAGCTCCTGACCAACCTGTCTGTGCACTGGTTAGGTGTTCCTGGTGCCCGGGGAGGTGCGCGCCATCCACCCCAAGTGGTGCGCCCCTCGCTCCGGCGTGGGCGCGCTCGCCTCAAGCGTCGCGCTGCCTGGGGCTCCGTCTGCCCTGGCCGGTCTGGTGCACGCGCCGCCACGCGGGCCGACTGGGCCCGGCAGGTTCGCCCCCTTTGCCTACGGGTTGGTGGCGCTTGCTCGGTGGCACTCTGCCACCCCCACTGTGGGGGTGCCGTTCCCACGGTGCCCTCACGGTTTTGCCTCCCGGCTGCCTGTCGCTGGGAGCCTTCGTTCCACCTGCGCTTCGGCAGGGCGCCGCCTTGTCCCCGGCTGTGATGCGCGCGGTGGCCCTGGGCTCGGCATCGCTGCCTCCCGCCCCCCCCCCGCCCCGCCCGCCAGCGGCCTGTTGCGTGGCTCCCACGCGCTGATCCCGCGGTCGCCCGGGCCTCGTGGCTCCCACCACGGCCGTGCTGGCTACGCCCGGCCTCTTCGCGTTTCTCCCTCGTGGTTTTCCGCATGCCCTGCGCTGCGAACGCGCACCGCCTTCGCCGCTGCTGCGTCGCCCGTCGAACCACCCCAACTCCCAGTCTGCCACTGCAGCTCACCAGGGCAGCCTCCCCTGCTGCAGCAGCGGCTCCCGCTCAGGTGACTGGGACTGCCGTTGTCCTCGCAGCGCTGGCTTCCCTCTCCCGATTTGCCGGGCCTCGCCCCGCAGTGCAGCCGCTGGGCCCACCCCTGGGTGCGCTCGTGATGCCGCCCCGCGCCCGCTGCCAGGGGCTGCTGCACCGGCTTGGCTACTCCGCGCGCCCACCTGTGGTTTCACCGCGTGAGCGCGCCTTCCCCCCTTTCCCGCCCATCTTCCGCGGCCGCCTTTTTCTTTTCCACTCCTCTTGCACGCGGGCCAATTCGCAATACCGTAGCCCGGGCTGCCTGGACGCGCGAGCAGATTGCCTCAGCCGCGCTGCGACGCAACAAATTCGTTTACGTTTTACCAGACGAATCAAGATGCTCGTCGATGGTTCTCGCCGAGAAAGAATGCACACGGCCGAGCGATACCAAGCAGAGATAGGCAGGAGGGCTCGAAATCCTGGCCAGGACGCTCGCTCTGAAGAAGCCCAAGGACCGATGCCCACAGGGGAGGGGAGGGGAGGCGTCCCTCAAGGGGCTCCCGGAAGGCCCTGCCCCCCTCGTCCCTGGGGGCCTCCCAATGGGCCTCCTCAGAGGATGGTGGGGGGGGGGCAAACGACAGGTTCGCACCGTGGCGACTCTCGCGCTGGTGTCTGACGCCGCGTGGATCGTTCAGCCTTGAACGATCGGCGGTCTTTCGATCGCCAGGTTGCTCCGCGTTGGCCACTGGCGGCGCTCAACCTGGAACGCCCGCGGCGGGGTTGCTGACGCGTCGACAAGACACGAACCTACCGTATCCCAGGTCGCCCAATTCTCTGCGCGCATCGCGCCCCACGGTGCGCGTCTGTCGTCGCGGAGAGGGGCAGCTCCCCGATCCAGGCCGCGCGTGGTCGTCGCGCGCGCGATGAGACGAAGGGCCGTTCCCTCAGCCCCTCGCGTCGTGAAACGGATCATCGATCCGCCTCGCCCTCCCCATGCGTCCTCCGTCAACCTCCTCCCTCCTACTCCTCTTCCTCCTCTTCCTGCTCCTTCTCTTCCTGCTGCTCCTCCTCCTCCTGCTTTTCCTCCTCCTCTTCCTCATCTACCTCCTCCAACTCCTGTTCCTCCTGTTCCTCCCCTTCCTCATCTGCATCCTCCTCATCCTCCTCCTCCTCCTCCTCCTCCTTCTGATGCTCCTCCTCCTCCTCCTCCTCCTCCTCCTGCTCCTCCTCGTCCTCCTCGTCTTCCTCCTCCCCCTCCTCTTCCTCCTCCTCCTCCTCCTCCTCCTCCTGCTCATTCTCGTCGTCATCATCCTAAGCCTCCTCCTCCTCCTCCTCCTCCTCCTCCTCCTCATCATCATCATCATCATCATCATCATCATCATCATCATCATCATCATCCTTACTTTCATCATCATCATCATCATCATCATCATCATCATCATCATCATCATCAGCACCATCAGCACCATCAGCGTCAGCATCAGCAACATATTCACCATCACCACCGTTCATCGTCACCATCAATATCACCATCATCGTCATCAACAACACCATCGGAATCATCATCACCAGCATCAGCATCATTATCATCATCATCATGATCATCATCATCATCATGATCATCATCATCATCATCATCATCATCAACATCACCATCACCATCACCATCATCATCATCATCATCAACTTCATCATCATCACCATCATCATCCTCAGTATCCTCACCATCATCATGATCATTCGTATCATCAGCATCAACAGTATCATCATCATCATCCTCATCATCTTCATCCTCATTATCATCAATATCGTAGTCATCACTATCATCTTCACTATCATCCTCCTCCTACGCCTCCTCTTCCTCATCCTTATCCTCATCCTCCTCCTCTACCTCCTCATCATCATCTCATCGTCATCGTCGTCACCATCACCACCACCATCATCATCAGCATCATGATTATCATCATCATCATCATCATCATCATCATCACCATCATCACCATCATCATCGTCGCCGTCATCATCATCATCATCACCATCATCATCATCATCATCCTCATCATCATCCTTATCATCACCATCACCATCACCATAAACATCACCATCCTCATCTTCATCATCATCGTCATCGTCGTTATGATCATCGTCATCATCATCACGATCGCCACCATCATGGCACTCATCACCAGTGCCACCATTACTATCAGCAGCATAATCATCAGCATCACCAGCATAATCGTAGTCATCACCGTCAACAGCAACAGCATCCTCATCACCAGCATCATCATGAGCATCTGCACCATCCTACTCAGCATCAGCATCAGCATCAGCATCAACATAAGCATCATCACTATCATTATCACTAGTAGCAGCATCGTACTTAGCAGCAGCACCAGCATCAGGATCAGCATATCATCACCACCACTATCATCATCACCAGCATCAACAACATCATCATCATCACAACCACCACCACCATCATCACCACCACCATCACCATCACCATCACCATCATCATCATCATCATCGTCGTCATCATCATCATAATCATCATCATCATCATCATCATCATCATCATAAAGGTCATCATAAAGGTCATCATCCTCATCGCCATCCTCATCGCCATCCTCATCCTCCTCCTCCTCATCATCCTCCTATTTAGTTTCAGCAAGACCAGCGTCAGCATCAGCATCATCAGCATCGTCATCGTGAGAAGCAGCAACATCCCACATCGTCTTCCTCTTCTTCCTCCTCCTCATCATCATCATTCCCCTTCTCCTCCTCCTCATCTTCATCTTCATCTTTATCGTCTTCTTCAGTTTCGTATTCATCTTCATTGTCATCTGCATCTTCATCGTCGTATAAATATTCAGCTTCATCTCCATCTTCGTCATCATCCTCACCATCACAATCACCTTCACCATCCCCATCCCTCCACCTCCTCCTCCTCCTCCTGAGGGGCTTTCTGGCGCCCCCAGCGACTCGACGCCTCGAGTGTATCGGAAGTGGAACTCCTGCAGCAGCCGCACCAGCCGAACCAGGCGCAGCGCCCGTAGCGTCTTCAGGGAGCGGGCGCCCTTGGTGAGCTGGGCTTCCTGGGAGGAGGAGCAGGAGGAGGAGGAGGAGGAGGAGGAGGAGGAGGAGGAGGAGGAGGAGAAGGCGGAGGAGGAAGGGGAGGAGGAGGAGTAGGAGTAGGAGTAGGAGGAGGAGGAGGAGGAGGAGGAGGAGGAAAAAGGGAGGGAAATAGGGGAGGAGCAGGAGGAGGAGGAGGAGGAGGAGGAGGAGGAGGAGGAGGAGGAGGAGATGGAGGAGGAGTAGGAGCAGGAGCAGGAGTAGGAGGAGGAGGAGGAGGAGGAGGAGGAAAAAGGGAGGAGGAAATAGGAGGAGGAGCAGGAGGAGGAGGAGGAGGAGGAGGAGATGGAGGAGGAGGAGGCTGCTCCTCTCTTCCCTCTCCTCCTCATCCTCCTCCTCCTCCTCCTTGTTGTCCTCCTCCTCCTCCTCCTCCTCCTACATCCTCTCCCGCCTGCAACTCGCTCCTCCATAATCAGCCCAGGCGGCCGAGGAGGAGGACGAGGAAGAGGAGGAGAAGCAGCAGCACCGGGTGCGGAAGGACCATCTTTTTGGCCCCCCCTCCTGCGTGCCGACCCCCGAGCCGACCAGGACGAGCTCCGCGATGATACCACCCCACCCCATGAACACAAGCAGCATGTCGAAGCAGTTCCAGGCCCCGAAGTACCTCGCCCGAAGGATCGCCAGCTTGACGACGAACTCGACGGTGAAGAAGGCGTTGAAGACGACCTCGGTGACCAGCCAGCCGCCGTTCACGCTCTCCTGCCCTTCGGTGGCGATCGCCTCGATATTTACGAAGATGGAGTTGGCGATCACAACAAATATGACCTCGGGGGGGGAATCCCCCCTTCTTGTCCACCCTGGGTCACCTCCTGGGTCACAGCTGGCCCCGACGTCCGCAGAAGGCAGGTATACGCTGGCGCCGGACCCTCTCCTGGGGTGCTCCCTGGCACGCGAAGCGCGCCAGGGGCGGCTCTGGAGGCGCCCGGGCAGGTGGTCCGGCGCCGTCGGAAATCAGCCGTCCGCGGACGTCCGCAATATATGCTCACATGTTGTTCGCGCTCCGCCATCACGATTAGTTGCCATGAGCTACTCTGCTCCTTCCTCTCCTCCCTACCCTCCTCCTCCTCCCCCTCCTCCTCCTCCTCCTCTTCCTCCTCCTCCTCCTCCTCCTCCTCCTCCTCCTCATCATCATCATCATCATCATCATCATCATCATCATCATCATCATCATCATCATCATCATCGTGATCATGATCATGATCATCATCATCACCATCATTACCATCATCAAAACCCATCATTACCATCATTACCTCCATCGCCGTCACCATCAACATCACAATCACCATCACCATCCTCCTCCTCCCGCTTCTATCCATCATCATATCCTCATCATCATCCTCGTCCTCCTCCTACGTCGACTCGTTTGTCTACCAGTTGGGAAACCGTCACTACCGTCATCATCACCGTTATCATCATCATTATCATCATCATCATCGTCCTCATCATATTCATCCTCATTATCATCAACATCATCATCATCCTCGTCACCATCATCAGCATCACCATCATCACCACCACCAGCATCATCAGCATCATCATCAACAACATCATCACCATCAGCAGTATAATCAACATCAACATCGTCATCATCATCACCATCAACATCATCATCACCATCACCTTCATCATCATCCGCATCAACATCATCATCATTACCACCATCATCAGCATCATCATCATCATTATCATTACCAGTGTCAATGTTGTTATTACGATGGCTGATGTGAGTAGCATCGCTCTTATGTTTAATAGCAATGATACTATCGTTGTCGTTGTTTTTTATTATTTGTACTATTATTATTACATTATCACCATAATCGCCGTCATCGCCATCGTCATCATAGTCATCGTCATCGCCACCGTCATCGTCATCATGATCCTCGTTATCGTTATCGTTATCGTCATCGTCATCATCAGCAACACCATCACCATCATCCTCCTCATCATCATCATCATCAGCAACACCATCACCATCATCATCATCATCACCATGGGGCTGCGAGCCTGGCGAGATACACAACCACAGAGCCCTGAGGAGCCTGTTCAATTTTCCTGGCGAGGTGCCTGCAGAAATCTGTCTTCGAGAACAATGCATAGTCATCGCGATGAGACTGGGAGCGAGAGGCCGAGCACACAAAATGAGGCACAGCGAAGCCTCCGCTCGAAATACGTCCCTGCTACATAAGACAGTGAAAAGGGTGGCGCGGGTGGGGGCCAAAAAGACTGCAGAGCAAAGCAATGAGCGAACTGAATGAGCGTGGAAGGCGACAAGCTGCTCTCTCCCCCCATGCCTGTGCACGCACTCCTATGGGGCTGCGGGCCTTGCGAGATACACAACCACAGAGCCCTGAGGAGCCTGTTCAATTTTCCTGGCGAGGCGCCTGCGGAAATCTGTCTTCGAGAACAATGCATAGTCATCGCGATGAGACTGGGAGCGAGAGGCCGAGCACACAAAATGAGGCACAGCGAAGCATCCGCTCGAAATACGTCCCAACGCATCCCGAAACAGCAGTGGATGTGACTCAAGCTTGAAAGAATCTGGCTCGCAGAGGGGCAACGCGGGCACGGGCCAGCGCTCGATTAAGCTGCTGTGGATCGGACTGAGCCGCATGCGTCCACTGTTGGCCACTCGGAGCCGCTCCTGACATAATAACATGCTTGCAACCCGTTCGGCTACAAACGCCCCTGGTGCCCTGGCATTGCCGCGAAAGCCCCTCGAGATCCTGGACGGGGATGTTTCCGCACAACAAAGTGGTGGGCTTTTTCCAGGGAGTACCAAACTGACAGAAATCTACCCTCAGAGACGTCGCCGAGGGGGAGGAGGCCAGGCGCTGGAACTCTTGGGTTTTAAACATATAGCTAGTGCAAGGGTTCTCCAGAATCCAAGGGGCACCAACGGCGTTACACTCGCGAATTATAGCAAGGGAAGCTCTACAACACTTGTTACCCTCCTTGAATTTCGCCCAGTCCTTTAAACTGACCTCCTTCCTTGAAAACCCCCACGGCCGCGACGAGGATCGGATGGGTGCCGTGCGAATGCGTGCAATACTAAAACTGCTGCATGGAGGTGCAATCATCGCCCCGAGACACCGACCGCGTCGAACGTCTGACAGGAGCGTCCTTAGAACGCGGGCGGAGGTGAGGTCGCCGCGCTCTCCGTGCGCGATCTCCCAGGTCCGCGCCTGGAAGCCAATTCGTCGCAAAGCTCTGGCGACTCCGCCCTGGCCAGCAAAGGTGTCTGCAACGTAAGTGTCCTGCATCAGCTGCGCTCCGAACATGGGAGAGGCGCGAGCTGCGCGTGGAGGACGATCTCCACGCCGCGAAGCTTGCACTCTCGAAAGTACGCCTGAAGCACGGTCGAGTGGCGGTGAGACGGGTCGGACAGCCTCACGTGCTTCTGGCAGCGAGCCACACTCTTGTTCGACCTCCATCGGCTCGCGCTCACTTCTAAAAGGGGGCGCGAGCCTCGCGCTCTGTCCCCGCTCGGCCTGCTGTGCCGCGTCTAAGGCAAGAGCTCGGGCGCGCCGATCACCGAAGCGGTCAAGACCGCGAACACAGTCATCCGAGGGCGGCTGAGGTGGCACGAGACGCTCCCGAGCCCGTTCCACACGCCCAACCTCTTCGGCCCGAGCGGGCGCCCCGGGCACAGCCCCCGCCGGCCCTGCAGCGTCCTTCAGGCGCGGCGCAGCTTCAGGGAGCCCTCGCATCCGTAGGCCGGGTGGAGGTGGATCCTGCCAGCCAGCGCTTTCGCCCCAGCGGACGGCTGCAAACCCTTGAAGAAGGACGTCTCGAGGTATGACGCGAAAACGGCGTCCACGGCGGCGGCCTCGACGTGCCCCGCGTTCAGGCCCCGCACGGCTGCGAAGGTCTTGAAAGCCACCACCTCGAGGTTGTGCTCGGGATGGACCCTGTCCGAGACAACCCGCTCCTCGAGCGGAGTGATCCCGTCGCCCTTGGCCCTGGACCTCTTCTTGCGGTAGCTCCAGAGCAGCCGCCTCGAGCGCGTGGCCAGCGTCGTCTCTCGGCGAGCGGCCCGACCGGGGCCCTCTGACGCGGGCCCAGTACGTGCTGGAGGAGCTCGAGGTGTGCTGCCTCTGAGTGACGCGCTTCTCGACGTAGTCGCCTTTCCCCCTGCGCGCGACCTGGTCGGCCCACTCCTCGAGGGTCTGGCGACGGAGCGGACCCGGTAGCAACAGCTCCTCCAGCGGCACGCGCGGCGATAGCCGCCTCGTCCCCCGAGGTCCTCTCTCCGCGAGCGTGCGGCCCTGCAGCCGCGGCCTTGCCGCCGCCACCGTCCTTGTCCTCCTCCCAGACGCCGGCCCCGCGTTCCGGGCGTCCACATATGGCGGCGCCAGCGCGGCAAGGGTCCGCCGGCGCTTCCATCTGGCGCTCATCAGCTTGGGCCTGGGGCGGCCGCGCCCGTCGCGCGAAGTCGGGAATGACCCAAGCGAGAGACGACGATGCTTTCTCCGAAAAGATACGGGACGGCTCGTCACCGAAGTTGAGCTCGCTGGGAACCCACCTCACGTGAAGCTTAATATTGCAAGCCAGCAGGAATCCAGTGAGTTTGCGCAGGACGGTCAGCAGCGCGAAGTCCCGGCAGCGGCGCCGACTCACAGCCAACACGACGCCCATGTCATCGCAGAGGTGGAGGTGCCTGCGGTTGCCGCCGACGGCGACCTGAGCAAGCCGCCGCACTGAGGCCAGGAGCGCGCGCGCCTCCAGCAAAGTGATGTGCTCCTGGCGCCCCCACGTGCCGGCACGGCACACTCGCCAGCCCTCAGGATGGAGGAGGCGAGCCAGCACCTCGGGGAACCCCTCCACGATGGACCAGCCCTCCTCCAGCTCCTTCTCCGCGCGCGGCCGCCAGACGCCGTCCTCGAGCACGAACCCAGCGGCTGTCATGGCGGAGCCCCGGGGGGCGATCCCCCCGCGGCGAAAACGACCTCGCTCTCGGACTCGCCCGACACTCGCCACATCACGGAACGACCATCGCGAGCTCACGATGCCGAAGCCCTCGGGGGACGCGTCGGACGCAGTGGCGTCCCTGTTCCACGGCAGCCACCAATCGCTCCGCATAAACACCAACAGTCCCAAGAAAGCACCGAACTCCGCCTTGACCGAGTCCCAAAGCTGGATGTCCTTCGTGTAAGTGGCGTGCGCGAAAGCGTACGAAGCCGCGAAAACAGCCATGGTCTCTCTCTTGATCAGGGCGGCATAGGTACAGTGCCCGAGGATGCTCTCCACCATCTGCCCGCTGGCTCGGCCACGTTAAAGGAGGTAGAGCAGCCCCCTCTCGATCCTGCACCGGCGCTTCGACGTGAGAAGGGTAGCAAGCCGCGAGCCATCGAGGTCAACCCCCAGCGCGGAGCCCTTCTCGGTGAAGAGTTCGACTTCGTGGATGTCCAACCCGTTCTCGCCAAAGACCTGAACCTGCTCCGAGAGCGCGGCGCCCGCCGTGTCGGCGCCCCTGCCCAAGACCCCGAGGTCGCCCACGTAGACGTACCGCCAGAGGTCCGTAACGGGGGCACCTGTCTCGAACAAGGCGGACTCCCCGCGATCCGACAGCAGGCGGGCGCGGTGAAGGAGCGGCACGCTGCCCGAGAGTCTGGCGTTGGCGTTCTGGCAGAAGTAGAGGCTCCAAGCAAAGCCCATCGGCGAAGGGCGCGCGGCGGGCCACACTTGGGTGCTCCCTGAGGCCACGTCGCCCTCGACCAGGGGCAGCCCAGCGGGATCGACCTCCGCGGCGAGCACGGGCTCGTAGCAGAACATGCGACTCATCCACGGAGGCATAATCATGCGGTGGAAACAGTTCTCTACATCGGCGACGCCGAGGGCAATGCGAAGTGCACGAAGAGCACCGCGGCCGAGGTCGCTGGTCAGCTCGGGGTCCTCGTCCACGAAGACCTCGATGGAGGCCAGCCCCTCCGCGGTCAGCAAGTCGACGTGAGGTGGCCGGGCGAAGCGCTGGTTGGCTGCCCGACCGTCCAAGATTAGTCTCTGCTTGGTCTTACCCTTCTTCCAGACAAAGAAAGACCCGATGAAGTCGATGGGTCGCGCGGTGTACCGGAGCACCCCTATACCATGTAGGCGTCGGATGAACCGGAGGTGCTGACGACGCGATCGACCAAGGCGAGGATCAGAGCACGGCCGAACGGGCCCCCGCCGCCGCAAGTCCACAAACTCGTTGATGTCACGTGGCATACGCTCTCCACAACCCCCCAGAAAAAGGCGCCCCTGTTGGTCGACCAGGTCGTACACGGACGGCGCCGTCGAGACGTCGGTCGGCAGTGACACGAGACGCAACTGGAAGGGGGCAATGTTCGATCGGCATTCCTCGTATAGCGAAACGCCACGGATCATCTCCAAAAACGACGATCTCCGAGAGGGTGCGTCAGCTGTCGGCTCCTGGGATCTAACCAGGCCTTCGATGCGCACCACGACCTCCTCATGCATGCCAGTGAACTCACACCGCGGCAGCGAAGTACTGCTCTCGAGTCCCTCGAGCCAGTTAAGCGCACGGATCGCACGGTTCACGACCACGAAGATACGCCGCCGCCCACGAGGTCCCCGTCGCTCACGGTGATGTCGGCTGACGACGCCCTCCGCCACCAAGGGGATCGGGAAGAGCAGGCGCGAGCCCCGCCCCGGCGGCAGGGCAGCCGACGTGGGCCGAAACGTCTCGGCGGGAGGAGGCCCATTCCTCCCGCCGTGCTCACGGGCGGTCATTGGGCCCCGGGGGGGGCGCCACCGCCACGGCCGCGGCCCTCAGCGCCACCGCCGCGGCCTCGGCCGCCCCTCCCCCGGGATCCTCCTGCTGCGCTCCCCTCCGGAGCCTCCTCCTCGTCGGGACTCGGCTCAAGCATGCGAGCCCTCTGAGCGACTGCAACGATGTCCGCGTCCTCCTCCGCCCCCCCGATCGCGCACTGACGCATCTCAGGCGGGGGGGCGTCGACCGCTGCCGTGGCTCCCCAGAAGTAGCGCGCGGTCTGCCAGATCGGCGCCTTGTCCGCCACCTGGTAATCGCCGAAGATCGTCTGAGTCCGACGGAAGGCCACCTCCATCCCCTCCAGCGCCGGCAGGCTGATCTGGTGGTAGGCGGCCCGTCGGAAGAGGATGTCCGCGAGACACCGCATCTCGTGCGTCACGTGATCGGGGCCCTCGATGCGCCTCTCTCCTGCCCAGGTGGAAACCCACGAGCGCGGGCTCCCCCCGTGCCGCTCCATGTGGCGCATCGCCGTGAGCACGGTCGCGAACCCCTGCAGCGGGAAATCAGGGCCGGCCACGCCGTGAAACTCGTGGCAGCACCTGCGGAAGCCTCTGTGCCCGTCACCTTGCTCGGCGTAGTCCAGCCAGAGCTTCCGAGCCTCGGCGTCGCCGACGGAGGAGGCTGGCGCCTCAGGCTCAGCAGCGCCCTCCCCCAGGATGGTCATCGCGCGGCCCGCCCCCCGCTGGCTCAGGCCAGCCACCGGCAGCTCTGCGTCCACCGTGCCGCGCCCGTCGCCCACAAACTGCAGGACGAGGTCCGACCGAATTCTGGTCATCCGATGATATCCGGCACGGTCCACCAGAGCATCGTACTTGACCGTCCGCACGTCCCGCGTCTCGAGCGACACGACGGAGTCCACCCCCCCAATCTCGGACGGCTCGGCCAGCCCCCTCACATGCCCGTCGACAGGCGGTCCAGGCCCGCGCGGAGGGAGCACCGCGGGAGCCTCGTCGCCCATGGCAGCCCAGCCCGAGGCCGCGGGGCGGCGAGCGAGGCGGCGTGGAAGCACGCTCCCGCCCAAGAACTCGCCCAGCCCCTCGACCTCGCCGAAGCGCTCCATCTCCCACTTGGACCGCTGCAGCTCCAGACCAGCCGCCCGCGTGATCTCTTCGGTTTCTGCGGCACCCTCTTGGACCACGGCCTTCAGCTCGCCCTCGGTCAGGGGATGCGGGAACCGATACGCCTGAGCCCCCAAACGAGGAAGCCTCTCGTCCACCAGCAGAAGGTTTGCCCGCTCGAGGCCCTGGGGGTCCGACCCGTCCAAGCACTCCGGGTAGACGACCTCGTCGGGAGTCTGGAGCCCCGAGTGAGGCCCACCCTCGGCCAGGATGCCCGCCTCTCGTGCCCGACGGCGTCCTCGGCACACTGAACCAGCATTCGAGACCCCGGCATCAGGATACTCCAGAACTCCAATCCCACGGCGGCGAGCGGCGCGATCGCCACGGCGTCGGAAGCGACCGCAGCAGGAGCGGGCCCGCCGACCACACTCCCAGAGACCGCGCCCCACGAGCTGTCCTGCCCCCCCCGCGCCGAAGGTCTGCAGCACCGAACGCCAGGGCGAGCCCGGCGCTCTCTCCGCCTCGTGCCGTGGGCACAGCAGCTCGATCGCCGCGGGACACACGCACTCACAGGCACCGCACGCGTGCTCCTCCGACGTCGCGGGGCGCAGGAGCCAGTGAATCAGCGCATCGTGGCCCGCCAACAGCAGAAGCTTCTGGAGGGGCCCTCCGGCCATAAGACCCAGGCCGAAGGTCGCAGGCTCAACCCTGTGAGCCAAAAAGACTGCAGAGCAAAGCAATGAGCGAACTGAATGGGCGTGGAAAGCGACAAGCTGCTCTCTCTCCCCATGCCTGCGCACGCACTCCTATCATCATCATCATCATCATCATCATCATCATCATCATCATCATCATCATCATCATCATCATCATCATCATCATCATCATCATCATCATCATCCTGCATCTCCTGCTCCGCCTGCTCTTCATGACATTATTTGTATGACATTCATGTTTATATCATCATTGTTAGTATCCTTCCTCCTCCTCCTCCTCTTCTCTTTAGCTCCCTCCTCCTGCTCCGGCTCCTCTTCCTCTCTCCTCTTCCTTCTCCTCCATATCCTCCCTTATCCTCCTCCCCTCTTCTCGTCCTTCACCATTATTCATCCTCCCTCATCCGCCCCAAATCTTCCACGGGATACTCTGAGATTGCGACCACCGCTTGAAACATCGCACCCTCAACAAAGCTCTCGAGCCAGCCGTGCTTGTGGAGATCGAAGCCCTTGTCCCCCTTCGGGATGGGAAGCTCCTCGATCGCTGCCGCATTTTGACACCCTTTTCTCTCTCCAGATGGCCTGGACACGGATGAACAGGACGAGGAAGCGGGGGAGGAAAAGAAGCCACATGCCCAGCGAAGCATCCAAAACTTTGCGGCTGCCTGCGCCGCAAGTGGCGGCACACGCTTCACGCTGCGCGCCGGGGGGGGAATTTTCCTCGACAGCGCCGGCGGTCGCAGGCGCGGGAGGTCGATTCCAGCGGGCGAGGGCACGGGGCGCGAAGACGACTGGACAAGGAGAGAACGACGGGAGGAGGCCCGACCGCCGAGAATCGGCGGGGTAGGGGCGCGCGGGCGGCCTCAAACAGGCGCGGGGGAGCGCCAGGGAGGGAACATGGGGTCAGTGCGGAAGAGATCCTTTTTTGGAGGGAGAGGATGGGAGCGGACAGCATACCTTAACAGCAATCGTCGTATCGTTGTAACGCGGATGCCGGCCACTTCCAAAGGTTGGTCAACAGACATCTTGGTGAGACGAGGTATGCATGGCGCCAGAAGGGCTCAGCACGGAAGGGACGCCTCCGCGCTTGCCTCTCGGAGCGCGCCACCGAGGAGCGGGGCGCGGGCAAGGAAAGGTTGCCCGAGCGTTGTGTGCGGGATCCCCATGGCCCGTTCTTGGCGGCGCGCCCAGATGAGCGACGACCTTACGCGGTGGCTTACGCGGGCCGCCAGCGCGCCATGCGCTTACTCGCGACCTTACGCGGGGAGCTTATGCACGACTGTCCACGCAGTCGGACCCGTCTTGTTGCGCCGCTCAAGTGTGAAGGCAGAGCGGGCGGGCCGTCCCAGGAGGCCCAGAAATCTGCGGCCTTTTGCGAAACTTTCCAGGCCCTCTCCGAGTTCTGCTGCAGAGGGCCTCTCGGAAGGCCAGAGGGCTTTTTAAGGAGCCCCACCGCCCTCTCGGGAGGCTTTCCCGCTCTCGGACGCCTCGTGTCCTGTCGGGAATCAGCTCGTCTCTCCGGTGGCCGTTTTGGGGCGATGCGGGCACCCCTGGAACGCTCTCGGCGAGGCGCCGCTGCTGGAATGCATCCCGAGGCTAGGAAACCCTTAGAACCGTCGCCTGACCCGAGGCTGGAACTTCCCCCTCGGCGCGTCTCCGACATTCAGCAAATGGGGAAGTGCGGAAGGGTTGGGGAGCCTCGCCGGGGCCGCAGCTGAAGAGCTCCGTCAAGAGGCACGGCGAAAGGCATTGCAATTTTCCTTCGCTTGTAGATTTACTGCGTGCATGCTGGTCCTATGCCTGATGGTGGCAGCGTTATGTATCAACCTGGCTTTCATGAGAAATGTAGCGATCGAGGCAAGATGATGCGTACCCAGCGTGGCCCACTAGGCTTTCTTCATCGGTTTCAGGAATCACGTTCGTGACTGGACTCTAGTTCGACATGGCCAACACCGCCACCGTGTGAGTCGACATCGCATGATACTCAATTTGGTCCTGCCAACGACGACCACTACTTCTCAGGCGTTGGCGACGGAGGCGGGAGACATCGACCTCTGTCATCCCGAAGCAAACTTCTTACATACACCTTCTGTACCTACAGCTGGGAAGCGACCGCGCCCCAGACCCCGACAGAACAATAATCATTCATCGGAGGTGAGGGGTGAGATCGAAGTGGAACGGAGAGCCCCCCTACCGGGAAATCGGTTTCGGTTTCGTTTTCGTGCGTGTAGTGCGTGCGGGCGAGGTGAAGCTGCGTGGGCGTGCGAGACATGTCCCGCCTCTGGCTGGGGCGCGGCCCGACCAAAAATCTCCCTTCCCGGAACCGGTGCCGCGCGGTGTCCCGCCTGTGTCCTGCCGGTGTCCCGTCGGTGTCCCGATGATGATGATGATGATGATGATGATGATGATGATGATGACGATGTTGATGATGATGCTGATACTGATACTGATGATGATGATGATGATGATGATGATGATGACCGTAGTGGTGATGATGATGGTGTCCCGATGATGATGATGATGATGATGATGATGTTGATGATGCTGATGTTGCTGATGATGATGAGGGTGTCCCGTTGATAATGACGATGATGTTGACGATCCTGATGATGTTGATGATGATGAGATGGTGATGGTGACGATGATGAAGGTGATGATGAAGATGGTCTCCCGATGATGATGATGATGATGATAATGATGATGATGATGTGGTTGATGATGCTGCTGATGACGATGATGGTAATAGTGATGATGATGGTGTCCCGATGATGATGATGATGATGATGATGACGATGACTGTGTCCCGATGATGATGAGGATGATGATGAGGTGATGATGATTTTGATGGTGGTGGCCCGATGATGATGATGCTCATGTTGATGATGCTGATGGTGTCCCGATGATGATGATGGTGATGATGATGATGGTGACGGTGATGATGGTGTCCCGATGATGATCATGATGTTGGTGATGATGATGATGTTGCTGATGATGATGATGGTATCCCGATGATGCTGTTGATGATGTTCTTCATGATGATTAAGATGAAATGATGATGCTGGTGGTGTTTCAATGATGATGGTGATGATGATGGTGCCCCGATGATGATGATGATGATGATGATGATGATGATGATGTTGATGATGAAGATGGTGACGATGAAAGTGTCCCGATGATTGTGATGATGATGATGATGGCCATGGTGGTGATGATGATGGTGCCCCGATGATGATGATGCTGGTGATGCTGATGATGATGATGTTGATGGTGTCCCGATGGTGATGATGATGTTGATGATCCTGATGATGTTGATGATTGTGATCCGATGATGATGATGGTGTCCCGATGATGATAATGCTGATGATGAGAATGGTGATGATGATGGTGCCCCGATGATGATGGTGATGAACTGATGTTGATTATGATGGTGATAAGGTGATGATGATGATGGTGTCCCGAAGCTGATGATGATGAGGACGATGATGATGATGAGGTGATGATGATTTTGATGGTGGTGGCCCGATGATGGTGATGCTGATGTTGATGATGCTGATGGTGTCCCGATGATGATGATGGTGACGATGATGGTGTCCCGATGATGATGATGTTGGTGATGATGATGATGACGATGGTATCCCGATGATGCTGTTGATGATGTTGTTCATGATGATTAAGATGAAATGATGATGATGATGATGGTGGTGTTTCAATGATGATGGTGATGATGATGGTGCCCCGATGATGGTGATGTTGATGATGAAGATGGTGACGATGAAAGTGTCCCGATGATGGTGATGACGATGATGGCCATAGTGGTGATGATCATGGTGTCCCGATGATGATGATGCTGGTGATGCGGATGATGATGATGATGATGATGTTGATGGTGTCCCGATGGTGATGATGATGTTGATGATCATGATGATGTGGATGATGGTTTTCCGATGATGATGATGATTATGGTGTCCCCAAGGTGATACTGCTGAGAATGAGGATAGTGACGATGATGGTGCCCCGGTGATGATGATGGTGATGAGATGATGTTGATTATGATGGTGATGAGGTGATGATGATGATGGTGTCCCGAAGCTGATGGTGATGATGATGACGATGTTGATGACGTTGATGACGATGATGTCGGTGATGATGATGACGTTGATTGTGAGATCGATTGTGATATCGACAGTGATATCGATAGTGAGACCGAATGTGGGATAGGTTGTGAGATCGATAGTGGGATCGATAGTGAGATCGATAGTCATATCGATTGTTAGATTGGTCGCATGAAATAGATCGAGTGATATCGATTGTGAGATCGATCGAGATCGATCGATCGAGCGAGACCGATAGTGAGATCGATAGTAAGATCGATAGTGAGACCGATCGAGTGAGACGTTGGTTCCTCCGCCCCCGAACCTCCTTATCACCCGAAGGGTGGTCGTATAGGTTTCTGTATGCATAGGTACTTATATCTATATACTATATGAACGTATGAATATATTCAAATACATATATATATACGTATATAAATATAAACGTATATATGCACACCTAAAAACAAACACGATAACCATGCACGCTTCGCGCGCGAGTAGGTTCTAGCAGTGACCCGGGGAGCGTTACGGCTTATTGGAATCCTTCACCCTGTTCTCTTCCCCAGTTCCCGAGGCGGGGGGGTGGAGAGGGAAAAGGACAGGAATGATGGGAGAGGGAAAAGAATGAAAAGATGGCGGGGCAAACGATGAACAGCAGACGGGGCAATGGGGGAGGGTGATGCAAAAGGGAGGCGGGATGGTTGTGATGATGGCGAGAGCGAAACTGATGATAAAGAGTATTGCCATTGTTCTCGTTATTATCCCGATTCCGATTGCGTGGAGG
>CAUYUJ010015901.1:45000-50000 GCA_963575745.1 Prorocentrum cordatum | reverse complement strand
GCCCCCTCTCTCCCTCCATCCTCCCTCCTCCCTCCTCCCGTCTGCCAACTTCCTGCTTCCCCCTCCCTCTCCCACTCCCTCTCCCCCTCTCTCTCCCTCTCCCCCAGCCAATCCCCCTTCTCCTCCCTCCTCCTCATCCTCCTCCTCCTCCTCCTCTCCTCTTCCTCCTCCTCATCCCCCTCCTCTCCTCCTCTCCTCCTCCTTACTCCTTCCTCCTCCTCCTACTTCCTACTACTAATACACGACGACGACGACGACGACGACGACGGGACGACGACGATCCGACGACGGACGACGACGACGACGACGACGACTACTACTATACTACTACTGCTACTACTACTACGAAACTACGACTACTACGATACGGATACGACACGAATACGATACACGAATACGACTACGACTACGATTACTACTCTACTACTACTACTACTACTACTACTACTACTACTACTACTACTTACTACTACTACTATTTTCTAAACGTGCATTACTACTACTATACTACTACTACTACTATACGACTACTACTACTACTACTACTACTACTCGGAATTTAGGACTCACGACTACGACTACGACTTACAACAACAACAACAATTACTAGCACGTGGGGACACACCGTTCTCACCAGTGCCAGGGTTGTCATAGGAGGCGGGCAATACCCCCACTTTGTGGGGGGGCCGGTTCAAGCTCTACCAAATTTCCAAACGACTCTTCGCCACCACCCACACCCAGCGTCCCGCCCTATGACGTTCGGACACTTTCACTTCGTGGCATGCGGACGACCGTGGCTACTATTCAGGGCCCCGCGGCCGACGACGACGGCGTGCGCGCGCGAAGAAAAAACGAATGTGTCCCGCATGGGATTATTTGACAGGGATGATGGCCCTGGCAGGTGCGCAACCGTTGTCGCAGAAGTTCGAAAAAGTTGCTCGCAAAAGCCCGTTTGACAGAAATGTTTAAAAAGTGTTGGGTTTTCCTACGAATCCGCAAGAGCGCGCGGGATGAGATTTTGACATTTTTTTGTTGAAAAACCATTGGTTTTTTTGATGTTTTTATGTTAAAAATCGCTCCGAACACTAAGCTTTTGGAAGGATTTCGTCTTGCGCGCGCGAATGTCCACTTTACCTTATTTTTTGCAAGGGATTCTTGAAATTTGATTATATTAGAACAAGAAATGCCATTTTCTATTGTTTTTTGCAAGGGAAAGCGGATTACAACAAAACAACCGGATCCTGTACACACCCTCTTTTCTGAGGCTTCCTCACGAAAATGATGAAAATGTAGCTGCGGCCTAGGCGGCGCAGGGGGGGCGTGCACCAAGGGGCCCAACAATAATTATTCTTTAGAAGTAATAATATTCAACAACAATTACTAGCACGTGGGGACACTCCGTTCTCACCAGTGCCAGGGTTTTCATACGACGCCCGCCAATACCCCCACTTTGTGGGGGGGCCGGTTCAAGCTCTACCACATTTCCAAACGACTCTTCGACACCACCCACACCCAGCTTCCCGCCCTATGACGTTCGGACACTTCACTTCGTGGCATGCGGACGACCGTGGCTACTCTTCAGGGCCCCGCGGCCGACGACGACGGCGTGCGCGCGCGAAGAAAAAACGAATGTGTCCCGCATGGTATTATTTGACAGGGATGATGGCCCTGGCAGGTGCGCAACCGTTGTTGCAGAAGTTCGAAAAAGTGGCTCGCAAAAGCCCGTTTGACAGAAATGTTTAAAAAGTGTTGGGTTTCCTACAAATCCGCAAGAGCGCGCGGGATGAAATTTCGGCAATTTTTTTTTTTTTTTTGAAAAACCATTGGTTTTTATGTTTTTATGTTAAAATCGCTACGAAAACTAAGGTTTTGGAAGGATTTCGTCTTGCGCGCGCGAATGTCCACTTTACCTTATTTTTTGCAAGGGATTCTTGAAGTTTGGTTATGTTAGAACAAGAAATGTCCACTTTAGCTTATTTTTTGCAAGGGAAAACCGATCGTAACAACACAACCGGATCTGGATGACATCGTTTTGCCTGAGACTTCCTCACGAAAATGATGAAAATGAGGCTGCGGCCTAGGCGCGGCGGGGGGGCCATGCACCAGGGGTCCCAACAATAAGTATTCTTTAGAAGTAATAATGTTCAACAACAACAAAAACAACAACAACAACAACAACAATCACTTTACCCGAACGCTCAGTGTTCTCACCAGTGCCAGGGTTTTCATGCGACGCCAGCCAATACCCCCACTTTGTGGGGGGGCAGTGCAAGCTCTACCAAATATCCACACGACTCTTCGCCACCACCCACACCCAGCTTCCCGCCCCATGACGTTCGGACACTTCACTTCGTGGCCTGCGGACGACCGTGGCTACTACACTGGCGTGGAGTACACAACCACAGAAGTTGTTAAGCCTACGTTCGTACACCCACAGAAGTTGTTAAGCCTTGTTAACCCACAGAAGTTGTTAAGCCTTCCACAGAACATCTGTTGCATATGATGCATATGGTACATGATACACATGATACACATGATACGTACTCACAAGATAGTTGATCACATCTTTAGGGCAAATTCCTGAGGGATGTGGGAATACACAAGAGAGAGAGGATATGGTTGTCCCGATGGTTGTCTCGATGGTTGTCCCGATGGTTGTCCTGATGGTTGTGGTTGTCCAGATCGTTGTCCCGATGATTGTCCCGATGGTTGTCCTGATGGTTGTGCTTGTCCCGATCGTTGTCCCGATGACTGTCCCGATGATTGTCCCGATGGTTGTCCCGATGGTTGTTCCGATGGTTGTCCCGATGGTTGTCCCGATGGTTGTGAGCGATGCCGGATCCTCACGCCCCCCGCCGGAGGAGGAGGAGGAGGAGGAGCAGGACAAGGAGGAAAGGAGAGAAGAGAGAACGGAAGGAGGGGCGGGAACGGCGCTTGCACGCCCACCCACCGTCTTTTCCCCGCCGCGGCTCTAAAGAGACGAGTTCGTGTGCTCGTCATCTTCTGGCATACGCCCGTCCCTGATGGCACGGATGGGGCGCAATGCTGCCAGCTGGGCTCCTGGCAGAAATACATCAGGGGCCAAGTGTCCAAGCATGGTGCCGATACGCCTCCTCACGGATACATCGCCCGTGCGTGCGAGGGGCGCCAATGCCGCCAGGACGCCCTGGACATGCGCCGGCATACGCAGATCCACCTGGTAATCCATGACATTGCCATACTGGGACTGCCCGCAACCTATGGCGCAACCGCAAGGGATTGTGGCCCCTGGCAGGCGCGCGAACCCCGTTGCAAGAGCGTGCGAAAGTAGCTCGCGCGAGCTCATGTAACATAAATGTTGGAAAACCATTGGTTTTTTTAGGATTCGGACAGCGCGCGCGGGTGGAAATTTTGAAAAGTCGTGCAGGTGTTTTTCGAGGACCTACGGTGCGATTCGTGTGATTTTATGATGCGCGGTGCTAAAATTCTTAAGAAGCCCAATGGTTTTTGGAGATGTCGGCGTGCGCGCGCGAAGGAAAAACGAATGTGTCCCGCATGGTATTATTTGACAGGGATGATGGCCCTGGCAGGTGCGCAACCGTTGTCGCAGAAGTTCGAAAAAGTTGCTCGCAAAAGCCCGTTTGACAGAAATGTTTAAAAAAGTGTTGGGTTTCCTACGAATCCGCAAGAGCGCGCGGGATGAGATTTTGACAGTTTTTTGTTGAAAAACCATTGGTTTTTTGATGTTTTTATGTTAAAATCGCTCCGAACACTAAGCTTTTGGAAGGATTTCGTCTTGCGCGCGCGAATGTCCACTTTACCTTATTTTTTGCAAGGGATTCTTGAAATTTGATTATATTAGAACAAGAAATGTCATTTTCTATTGTTTTTTGCAAGGGAAAGCGGATTACAACAAAACAACCGGATCCTGTACACACCCTCTTTTCTGAGGCTTCCTCACGAAAATGATGAAAATGTAGCTGCGGCCTAGGCGGCGCAGGGGGGGCGCGCACCAGGGGGCCCAACAATAATTATTCTTTAGAATAAATAATGTTCAACAACAACAACAATTACTAGCACGTGGGGACACTCCGTTCTCACCAGTGCCAGGGTTTTCATAGGAGGCGGGCAATACCCCCACTTTGTGGGGGGGCCGGTTCAAGCTCTACCAAATTTCCAAACGACTCTTCGCCACCACCCACACCCAGCTTCCCGCCCTATGACGTTCGGACACTTCACTTCGTGGCATGCGGACGACCGTGGCTACTATTCAGGGCCCCGCGGCCGACGACGACGGCGTGCGCGCGCGAAGAAAAACGAATGTGTCCCGCATGGTATTATTTGACAGGGATGATGGCCCTGGCAGGTGCGCAACCGTTGTTGCAGAAGTTCGAAAAAGTTGCTCGCAAAAGCCCGTTTGACAGAAATGTTTAAAAAGTGTTGGGTTTCCTACGAATCCGCAAGAGCGCGCGGGATGAAATTTTGACATTTTTTTTTGAAAAACCATTGGTTTTTTGATGTTTTTATGTTAAAATCGCTACGAACACTAAGGTTTTGGAAGGATTTCGTCTTGCGCGCGCGAATGTCCACTTTACCTTATTTGTTGCAAGGGATTCTTGAAGTTTGGTTATGTTAGAACAAGAAATGTCCACTTTCTTTATTTTTTGCAAGGGAAAACCGGATTAACAAAACAACCGGATCCTGGTACACACCCGTTTTGCCTGAGACTTCCTCACGAAAATGATGAAAATGTGCTGCGGCCTAGGCGGCGCAGGGGGGGCGCGCACCAGGGGTCCCAACAATAATTATTCTTTAGAATAAATAATGTTCAACAACAACAACAACAACCATTTTAAGGCTGTACGCTTTACTTGCCCGCGAGTCATTCAACACGTATACCCTACACCCTCGATGCCCGCCCTCTTCGTCTTCGATCACACCCCTTTCGGGGGGATTATTTCTCTTTGCTGGGGCCGGCGGGCTTAGACGTACGGGCAAACCGGAACGGGCGGACAATCCTT
>CAUYUJ010015901.1:0-40000 GCA_963575745.1 Prorocentrum cordatum | reverse complement strand
CTGGATCCCCGTACAACTCTACTCCGCACGACCTCCCAATATCACACGAACATGGAGACAAATGTGCACTTCGTAGCTCCCCAGGGAGCCGCGAGGTCCCAACTGGATCCCTGTACAACTCCACTCCGCGCGACCTCGCATGAACCAACGAACGTTGCGACCGTTGCGCACTTCGCAGCCCCCCAGGGAGCCGCAGCCGCGAGGTCCCAACTGGATCCCCGTACAGCTTGAACTCGCGCGACCTCCCAGGAGCCTACGAAAGTGGTGAACGTTGCGCACTTCGCAGCCCTTCCAGGGAGCAGCGCAATCATTGTCGTCAATTGCGTTTCTCGTCGCCACCTCCCAGGAGCCCACGAAAATGGTGACCGTTGCCACTCCGCAGCCCCCTAGGGAGCTGCGAAGTCCCAACTTGACCCCCGTACCATTCCACTCCGCGCGACCTCCCAGGAACCCACGAAAGTGGTGACCGTTGCGCGCTTCGCAACCCCCCAGGGGGCCGCGAGGTCACAACTGGATCCCCAGACAACTCCACTCCGCGCGACCTCCCGGGAGCCCACGAAAGTGGCGACACTTGCACCAGCCCCCAAGGGCGCCGCGAGATCCCAACTGGATCCATGTGCAACTCCATTCCGCGCGACCTCCCAGGAGCCCACGAAAATGGAACCAATTGCGCACTTCGCAACCCCCCAAGGAGCCGCGAGGTCACAACTGGATCCCCATACAACTCCACTCCGCGCGACCTCCCAGGAGCCCACGAAAATGGCAACCGTTGCACGCTTCGCAGCCCCCCCAGGGAGCCGCGAGGTCCCAACTGGATCCCCGTGCCATTCCACTCCGCGCGACCTCCCAGGAGCCCACGAAAGTGGCGACACATGCGCACTTCACAGCCCCCAGGGAGCAGCGAAGTCACAACTAGATCCTCGTTCAACTTCACTTTGCGCGACCTCCCAGGAGCCCACAAAAATGGAACCAATTGCGCACTTCGCAGCCCCCCAGGGAGCCGCGAGGTCACAACTGGATCCCCGTACAACTCCACTCCGCGCGACCTCCCAAGAGCTCACGACAATGGCAACCGTTGCGCACTCCGCAGCCCCCAAGGAGCCGCGAGGTCCCAACTGGATCCCCGTACAACTCTACTTCGCGCGACCTCCCAGGAGCCCGCGAGAATGGCGACAATTGTACACTTCGCAGCCCCCAGGGAGCCGCGAGGTCCCAACTGGATCCCCGTACAACTCCACTCCGCGCGACCTCCCAGGAGCCCACGAAAGTGGCGACACATGCGCACTTCGCAGCCCCCAGGGAGCCGCGAGGTCCCAACTGGATCCCCGTACAACTCTACTCCGCACGACGAGCTCCCAGGAGCCCACGAGAGTGGCGACACTTGCGCATTTAGAATCCTATGCTTGCTCGATCAAGCCCTTCGAGAATCCTACAATAGCTGGGTCTTAATTGCGTAGCATCGCAGTCTGGCCCGATCCAACTCTAACAGAGCCTTGTATAGCTGGATCCAGCTCTAATGGTATCCTACAAAGACACAGGTCGAGTCCTTCTAAAAAATCCGATTATGTTTGGATCCAATTTTAATCGCATTTTAGCCAGGCTCGATTCAACACCACGAGAGTCCTAGTATAGCTGGGCCCAACTTTAACCGAATCCGACTAAGGCTCGATCCAACTTTGATCGAGACCTACTAAAGCTAGACCAAGCCTCGATCTTGCTCCAATCAGATCTCTTGCTCCAATCTGATCTTGTTAGGGCTCGATCCAGCCTTACTGGAATCATAATGAGGCTCGATCGTCGCCGTCGTCGCCACCGCCGTCGTCGTCGTCGTCGTCGTCGTCGCCACCGCCGTCGTCGTCGTCGTCGTCGTCGTCGTCGTCGTCGTCGTCGTCGTCGTCGTCGTCGTCGTCGTCGTCGTCGTCGTCGTCGTCGTCGTCGTCGTCGTCGTCGTCGTCGTCGTCGTCTCGTCGTCGTTGTCGTCGTCGTCGTCGCTGCCCGACGGCGCAGGCGCCGGCGCTCGCCGTCGTCGGTTGCAAGGCCCCCCTCGTCGTTTCGAACCCGCGAGTTACTTTGCTGCCCTTGCTGGCCCGTTGCCGCGCCATGTGGGAGGGATGGGTTCCTCTGCATGTGGTTCGAGACGGGCTGGTGGGTGCGAGCGGTATCCAGCATTGGACGCAAGTGAAACCACCGTTCGGGACCTGCGTGCTCACATTGCAGCGGATCGGATTGAGGATCGAGTCCGCTTTCTTTTGTGTGGATCACCCACCAGGGCGAGCGCCTTGACTTGGACGAGATATGCCCGCGGGTGGTCAGAAAGCATTTGTGTTCGAGTTGTGCGTGCCTGGAAGTGGCAGCAGGTTGCAACGGATAGCGAGCTGAGACAATTGGAACACGGCGCTGTCCTGCAGCCTTTTGCGAAGCTCGCAACGAGGTGGCCGACCGCGCATGGCCAAGAATCGCGACGTCCAGCACTCAGCCCTGAGGCCAGAGGCTGCCTGAGATCTGTCGTTGACACTGGGCAGCGGCCCACGCAAAGGAAGTTCGATTCTAGTTTGGCGCCCAGTGGTGAATGCATGGTTTGCGGTGGACCTGCCACCGTTACTTCCGGTGCTCGCTCGCGGAGGAGCTGCCTTTTTTCCGAAGCCTTTGATGTGCGTGTTCAGGCCAACGCCGCACGACTTGCGCACGCAGTCGCCTCGGATGGGCGACACCCGGCACCTCATGAGCTTGCCGAACCCTGGTGTGCAGGCCCGCCCTGCCACTCCCGGCCTGCGGCCCGTGTACGCCCGTGCCCTGGCCCACACGTGCAAGATCTTCACGATCTGAGCGTGCTCCGCCGCCCGCGGCCTCCTCCCCCCTCGAAGCCTTGCCCTCCTCCCGTGCTGCCCCACGAGGCTCCGATGTGTCGCTCGGCTGTCCCGACCGCGCCTGGGACCCACCTCGCCACTGACAAGAAAAGTGCTCAGGCCCAGGACGGACCACAGGCTCGATGTTTCCTAGAACGCAGGCGGGCCCAGAATCGAATCGATAAGCCAGATCGGTGATCGAAATGAATCGGATCGACGGACGCCGGCAGCCGAGCTGGGAGGAGCCCAAGCGGCGGAGATCGGCATGCTAGCAAGGCCTCCGTGGAAAGCTCGGCATCCGAACCAGAATCCGAATTCGAAGCCACCAGGATCGAAGCCGAATCGAAAATCGGAGGAGTCGAAACGACTCGTGTGGCCTGGAGAGGCCGCCTGCCCAGTCCGGACGCAGGTTTGCCTGGCAGCAGCGCTGGGGGAGGGGGTCCCGCCGCGGCCCGTGGGGCGGTTCCTGGGCGGGCCTGCGCTGAAGCAGGGCGGGGCGAAGAATGAATGCACTCTGCGTAGATCGGCGGCGAGCGTGGGGGGGGAGGTGAGAAGGGGCGGGCCCTCCCAGAAGGCTCGGAAGTCCCCCGGCCTTCCGAGAAATTTCCGAAGCCTTCCCCGAAGGCACAGAAAACCTCTCAGAAGGCCGGAGGGCTTCTGAGAAGCCCCGCCGCCTTCCGAGACGGCCTTCTCCTTCTCCATTCCCCCCCCCGCTCGCCGCCGATTAGAATTAAGAAATGCGAGGCTAAGAAAATTAATGTCGCTCCGAGCGTTTTCTTAAACAGTAGTCCGTGTCCAGTGGGGCGAAGCATACATATCTCTATAGTTGTATATATATATATATACGTACACACACGAGGGGGCCAAACAGTGACATGAACATACACTCTCGGAGGTCCGCGCGGATTTCTAGGATCGGCGCCGCCCATGGCGCGCTTCGCGCACCAGGGAATGGGGGTTGAGAGCCGATCCGAGAAATCCGCGCGGACATCCGAAAGTGCAAGTTTATGTAATTGTTTGGTCCCTGATGTACGGCCACAGCTTGGGCCCTCGTCACTCGTGACCCGTGCGAACCGATCGGAGTGCAGGACGTTGCGAGGATCTTTGACACTGATGGGGCTGAGCTGGCAGCTCAAGTGCACCTGCTCCGAGAAGCGGTCCTGCCCAGCACCGCGGTCACGGATTCAGGTGTCGTTGTCCGTGGGGTCGCGATGCCAGGTCCCAGTGGGACTACGGCCCACAAGACCGCGTGGGCCTGTTTGTGGCGCGAGTAGTGGCGCCTCGTCGGAGACTTTGGGTGTCTTGGCAAGACTGGTCTGAGCATTCGCAAGTGCAAGGCACACGATGGCGCATGTTCAGCAAGGCGGTACTAGTAGGAAAGACAGGTTCGGCAATTTCCCTGCTGGTATATGTGCTGGCCGCATTTCACGCATGCTACCGATGGAGCGAGATCTCTTGGCACGTTCGAAGCAGGGCTTGGGGAGGTGGGCGAGCATGTGAACGCGCGTGACGTTTTCTTTCTCCGCACGAAGGCCCAATGATGGGAGGGGACCCCACTGATGGGAGGGAATTCCGTCATGCTCGAACACGCCGACCAGGAAGAGGAGGGGGAGAACGACGGAGAGAGAGAGAGAGATTGACAAACATACATGTGTACTTGTGTGTAGATATGGAGATGTGTGTGTACTTGAACCACGAGCGCGCGCTTCGCGCGCTCAGGTTCTAGCAAGCTCTACTCGTAGTCTAACGTGCTCGGTATCGGAGGACATAAGCTGTCGCACGGGTCGTGCCCCTCAGGGAGCTTCACCTGCGGCCCCAGAGACACGCTTGGCTAAGGTTCCCCCGCACTTGCCGGCACACCCCTCATGGGGATCGCGCCTCACGAGGAGCTCCACCTACGTCCCCAGAGATAAGGTTCGCATACTGGCACGCACCTCAAGCGGATCGTCCTTGCAAATAAATGTTTGCGTCACCAACAAAAAGCATCATAGCGTCGCACCGCTCACTTCGGCACACCTCTCACACGGATCGTGGCCCGCAGGGAGATCCACGGACGGCCCCAGAGACAACGTTCGCATCCCGCCCTCCTGCCTACTTGGGCGCACCTCTCACACGGTTCGTGGCCCACAGGGACTTCCACCGACGGCCATGAAGGCAAGATTCGCACTGCGCCCCCTCTGGCCATTGCGGCACACCCCATCACGCGGATCGTGCCCACAAAGAGCGCCACTTAAAGACCCAAAGACAAGGTTCGTTCAGCTCTCCCCGGCCCATGTCGGCAGACCCGTCACGCCAACCATGCCCCAGAAGGAACTCCACCGATGGCACCAAGGGCAGCTTCACACGGCGTGCCCCCGCGCATTTCGGAACATGCCTCGCAGTGCCTATAGGAGGTTCACATGTGGCCTCATTGGGGGCGTTCGCGCAGGAGCATCCGAATTATTCAGTACACCCTTCACACGGATCGTGCCCGACAGGAAATTCAGGAATTCAGCACACTCGTGCACGCGTGCTCCGCAGCAGCCATCTTTCCGCATTGCCCTGCGGCGCGAAATGTATGAAGAGAGACCCGCGCCCTGGAAAGGTATGTTTCCTGTGCTACACATGGCTGCAAAGGGATGGGTCCGTCGCCAAGCCGATTGTTTGCTTATCTATGGCCTTCGGCCTAGGCCCCTACTGTACCTGAGTTCTGGGCCAGAGGACCCTCGAATACCGGTAATTGGGGGTCTCTTAGCATGCTTCTCGGGCGCCTCGTGGAGCGAGTGTGGAAGCTTCTCGTGTCCTCATGTGGACCATGTGGGGGCCTCTCGGGGTGTCTTTTGGAGCCCTTGGAGGCCTCGTGGGTGGCTGCTGCGGCCTCGGGGGCCCACTCGTGGCGGAGGGCTCGACATGTCAGTCGGAGCTCCCCCCCTCGGACTCAGCTTGGGGTCCTCCTGGGCCGTCTTGGGCACCTCTTGGGCCGCTTCGTGCCGTCCGGGGGTTCTCTGTGACGCCTCTTGGGCCGTCCTGAGGCATCTCTGCGGGGCCCCTTGGGCCGTTCTGGGCGTTGTTAAGGCCCAGCGTGCAAATCTGCTAAAGATGCACCGTCCCCCTTGGAGCCTTCGACGTCTTCGGGGCATCTTGAGTCGTCTTGACACAACATTCGGGTGTCCTCGGCCCTTTCAAGTCGCTCTGATCGTTTTTGGGTAGCCTTCGGGATGCCCCGGAAGGGGTCAAACACTCAGAGGCCTCTTGGATGCATGTTCGGCTCTCCTGGGAAGCCTCTTCGGTGAGCACCTTGGAAACGGTGGGCCTATGAGGGGCCGTTTGGGGGCCTCTTGGAAGTTATTTTGGGCGTTCTGGGGGAACATTGCGGCTTCTTGGGGGCCTGCTGGCAATTTCGAATGACCCCTTGGTGCAAAGGGCTCGACATGCGAGTTCGAATCATCATGTCTGGGCCCCTCTGAATGCCCTGTCGGGGCTCTCTGAAGATATTTTGGGCGCCTCGTGGGCCGTCTTCAACCTCCCGTGGGCAGCTTTGATGTTTCATTGGGGGCCTATGTGGCCGTCTTGGGGCGATCTTGAAAGAGCAGTTGGGCCGTCCTGGACGCTGCGAAGACCAGAAAGTGGTGAACAAATTGAAACTGCACGTTCTCCTCCACAGGGAATGGGGCGATTTGGGCCTCGTGGGGCCCCCTTGAAGGGCCTTGAGGGGCCTCTCGAAACTCTCTCGGGGCGTCGTGGACACCTCTGGAAAGGCAGGGAGTTTATCTCGAGCGATCCCCGAAAAGGTGCGTTCTGCGAAGCCATCGCGGGCGCTTCTGGAGCGCCCCAATGGCTATCTTGAGCGGCCAGGGAGCGGCCCAGGAGGCCCCAGGGGTGGACCCAGATTGGGGGCTCGAGGCAGTGGCTTCTGGGCCTCAATATCCTCCCTCCGGTAGATGTATGTGTGTATGTCTGTATGTATATATATATATGTATGCACAAACAAACATATGAATACATATATGCTCCAAAAAATATGTATACATACGTATACATGAGTAGGTAAACAAATAAATATGTCCATACACCAGTAACGGCATACATATTTAATAAATCAACAACAAACAAATACCTTACACTACCGAGGAACCCCACACACTCACAATCTGTCTGGCTCGTTGTACCTGACGAGAAGAGTATAAGGCCACCAATTGGCGAGCTGTCGATGATCAGCATTAAATTCGTTTCGGGCCAGAAATTGTCCTTGTGCACGCGTGTAGCCGCGCAATCTTGCCAGACTGACCTCGAGGCCCATCCCGATCATCACGTCCTTCAGCGTCAATACGGAAGTGGCAGGGCGGCGGTTGCAATTTTGGGCGGCATAAGTGCCGCGCACGGCAATTGTGGAAACAGGGCGCGTCTAAATAGAAACGCTGGCACGCTGAGCCAGCTTCAACCAATGTGTTTACATATCAGGATGCTCGAGGTTCAAGGAATGTGACCCAGATGTCGGGCTGTGGATGCTCCCCGCCCCATGCGCGGCTTTTTGGCATCAGCAATGTTTAACGCCTGATACGCCCTGGAACGCCTGAAACAGAAGCGCCCAAAACTCCTGCCACGACATGCGAGCGTGTCACGGATAGTGGCCGCGCTGAGAGAGACAACGTCACTCCAAGCACACTATTGTGAAACCGATTGCGCAGGGAAAACAACGACAACCTATACCGAATCTTCAAGGGTAACCCCCCCTTGAAAAAAAACAGCGGCATCTCGATAAAACCCCCCGCCTACCAAATCTTGACAAGGTCGACACTCGATAGACTGACTGACCGCACAATCTACTTCGACAAAAAAACTCAAAATCATGAACGAACCGAAAAGTCGACGAACCGTAAAACGAAGAAACGGATTTACATTGAAAGCGTAATCATAAGTTTGCGATGCAGGGGCCATTCAAAAGCAATAACAAGCATAGTCTGACAATTGAGAATTCGCGTTCGGATCCACCCTGCGTTGGTTTCAACGCGCGCGAACATGAATGGTTTCACACACACACACACACTCTTTCCGCGCAGCCGCCGTCGTCGTGCAACCGCCGCAAAAAACTGACAGCGCTGGGTTGCCCTGAAGGTTTGAACGGTGCCCGACAGAAAGTCGACAACAAAATCTTGGATCCGACGGTCACCCCAATCCAACAGCGACTGCCAAGACTGATGGAGCAACCCTCTGCGCACATCCTGTAGTGTCGAGAAAGTACCACTCCTGCCACGCCGTGGGAGCGTGCGACGGATAGAAGCCGCGCTGACGGACCACCCTCTGCGCACCCCCTGTGGTGACGAGGAAATGCCACTCCTGCCACGCTCTGCGAGCGTGCCACGGATAGAAGCCGCGCTGAGGGACCACCCTCTGCGCACTCGAGGAAATGCTACTCCTCCACGCCCTGCGATCGTGTCACGGATACATGCAGCGCTGAGGGACCAGCCCCTGTGCACCCCCTCTGGCGTCGAGAAAATGCCACGCCTGCCACGCCGTGCGAGCGCGTCACGGGTAGAGGCCGCGCTGAGGGACCACCCTTTGCGCACCCCCTCGGCGTCGAGAAAATGCCATGCCTGCCATGCACTGCGAGCGTGTCACGGATAGAGGCCGCGCTGAGGGACCACCCCCTGCGCACCCGTCGAGAAAGTGCCACGCCCGCCACGCCCTGCGAGTGCGTCACGGATAGAGGGCGCGCTGGGGGACTACCCTATGCGCACCCCCTGTGGTGTCGAGAAAGTGCCATGCCTATCATGCACTGCGAATCGTCCACGTATGTCTTGCGTATGGCGTCCCATGTGTATGTGTATGATGCGTGTGCGGTCGTATATGGACGTGTGCCTCATCTGGGTGCCCAGTGTGTGGTGCATACGTCTTGCATGGGTGTGTGATACAGTGAACACGCCAGGCACGCACTGGCGTTGTATAATGTGTGTGCGAGTGTGTGCACGCGTGCACCTGTGTGTAGATGCGTGTCTCATGTACGCGCCGTGCCTGCGTTGAGCATGGGCGAGGGGAGGGAGGAAGAGGAGGAGGGGAGGAGGGAGACGCGGGTGCGACACGGCAGGACAGAAAACCATAATCCCACGAACCATGTGGGGAATACATACATACATAAAACATACATACATACATCCATACATCCATCCATACATCCATTCATCAATACATCCTTTAATACATACATACATGCGTACACACATACACACATACATGCATGCATTTATGCATACGTACATACACACATATAGACAGTCACACACACACACATGCGTGCACATGTACATACATACATAAACACATACATACGTACACACATACCTACATGAATGCAACCATACATGCATACATACATACATGCATACAGATATACATACATACATTCATACATGCATGCGTACATACATGCATGCGTATATGCAGCTATACATGCACTCACTCACTCCTACATACATACATACATACATATGCACACAACCACATGCATACAAACATGCACGCATACATGCATCTACGTACATACATACGCACATACATACAACGTACATGCATGCATAACTACACATACATACGTATATATATACATACGCATACACACATACACACATACACACACATCCACACACATACATCTATACATAAATGCATGCATACATCTATGCATGTATTCATACATACGTACATTCAAGCACACAAACATACATGTCTGCATGCAACCATACATACATAGACACACACATGCATACAGACATACGCACTTACATACATGCATGAACAAACACATACATGCATGAGTGCATGCATACATACATCCACGCACATGCATAATCACACATACAGCTATGTATGTATATATCTATATACAAACATACATGCATGCGTGTACTGTATGCATTCATTCATACATACATACATGCATGCATACATACAATATCACATATGTATAGAATGTTCGCGGAGGGGTCTCAAAAAATACTGGAGAACTTCCTGCTCCGATGACGGGCGCGTTTTCAGCTGCCCTGAAGGCTCTCTGGGAACCTGAATTCGCGCCCGTGTGGAAGCTCTTGTGGAGGCTTCTGTGAATCTTTGGTGGGCGTTCTGGGACCGTTGTGGAGCCCTGCGGGCCTTCTTTACGGCACTCTTGGCGTGTCCAGGCTCATATGGAGAGCCGCCTGCAGCGCGCTTAGGCGCTCTTGGGCGCCTCTTGGGCCGGTTTGGCACCGCCTTGGGGCGCGTTGGAGCCCTCGTGCACGCCTCCTGTGCCGTCTCCGAGCGTCGGGAAGCGGAGCAGTCGACCACTGGAAAATTCATGAACAACCAAAGGAACATCAATAATGTTTGCCTATCGGGGCTGTTTCGGAAAGCAGTTCATAGCCCTCTTGGACCGTCTTGGATGCCTGGTGGGCCGCATCGGAGCGATGGTGAGCGTGCTGGGGCCGTTTTGGAGCCCTGTGGGCCTCCTTGAGGACCCTTGTGGCAAGTCTAAACTAATATGGGGAGCCATCTGGAGCCCGCTTGGGCGATTCTTGGCGTCTCGTGGGCCGTCTTGGCGCCCGCTTGGGGTGTCTTGTAGCCCTGTTGGGCGCATCTTGTGCCGTCTCCGTGCATCGAGCAGCGGAGCAGGCGACCACACCGGAAGCCTTGAATTATCCCAGTGCGACCCTACCTAGGAGTTGGAACCCCTAGGAAAACAGCATTAGTAGTAACAGTAACGCTAAGCTAAAGCTAAGCTAAAGCTAAGCTAAAGCTGAGCTAAAGCTGAGCTAAAGTTAAGCCACAGCTAAGCCACAGCTAAGCTAAAGCTAAGCTAAAGCTAAGCTAAAGCTAAGCTAAAGCTAAGCTAAAGCTAAGCTAAAGCTAAGCTAAAGCTAAGCTAAAGCTAAGCTCAGCTAAAGCTGAGCAACAGCTAAGCTAAATCTAAGCTACAGCTAAGCTAAAGCTAAGCTCAAGCTAAGCTAAAGCTAAGCTAAAGCTAAGCTAAAGCTAAGCAAAGCTAAGCTACAGCTAAGCTCAAGCTAAGCTAAAGCTAAGCTAAAGCTAAGCTAAAGCTAAGCTAAACGCTAAGCGAAAAGCTAAGCGAAACGCTAAGCGAAACGCTAAGCTAAAGCTAAGCTACAGCTAAGCTAAAGCTAAGCTAAAGCTAAGCTAAAGCTAAAGCTAAAGCTAAAGCTAAAGCTAAAGCTAAAGCTAAAGCTCCCAGGGGACTGGGGGGAACCGCGGGGCGGGGACTGGGGGAACCGCCCGGGGCGCTTTCCACTGCCCGGCCCCTTTAAGCTAGAGAGTAAGAACCCTTCTAGGCAGAGCCTAGGTAGGGAAAAACCCAAGGGAAATCAACGATTTTCGCCGAAGTCCTCTTGGTGCGCCTCGAAGGCTCCCTGAGCCCGCATCGGAGCAATGATGGGTGTGCTGGGGCCGTTTTGGAGCCCCGAGGGCCTCGTTTAGGGCCCTTGTGGCGTGTCCGAGCTCATTTAGGGCGCCGCCCCGAGCCCTCTGGGGTGATTTTGGGTGCCTCTGGGGCCGTCTTGGCGCCCTCTTGGGGTGTCTTGGGGTCCTCTTGGGTGCCTCTTTCTACGGGCGTCGGGCAGCGGATCAGGCAACCACACGAAAATCCTTGGAAAACCCAGAGATCATCAATGATGTTCGCCCCTGGGACCTCTCTCGGGGATCAGCTGGACGTTCTCTTGGTGCGTCTTGGGGGCCACGTGAGCCGTCTCGAAGCAATGGTCGGCGTGCTGAGAGCGCTGTGGCGCTTTCTGGCTCCCTTGAGGACCCCTTTTGGTGGTCTCTGGGCCCCCTTGACGGCCCTTTTGGCGGGCGGAGGCCCGCCGGGCCCCGAAGATATATATATATATATATATATATATATGTACACATCAAGATATACACACATATAGATTGGAGAGAACGAGAGAGAGAGAGAGAGCGAGAGCGAACAAAAGAGAGAGAGAGAGAGAGAGAGGCGCGACGATCCGGCAGGGCGGGCAGGGCGGGCGGAGGCCGAGGCTCGCCACGGCCACGTTCCTCAGCCACTTGGCGGGGCGCAGCGTGCTCGATAGAGAACGCGCGTGACACGCTGCGCGTGAGCAAGCGCATGCGTGTTGCGCGCACGGCCCGGCTCCAGGTCGCGTGTCCTCCGCTCGGCCACGTTCTGGTTGCCCCCTCCTCCTGCCCGTCCGTGGTGCTCATGTTGCCGCTCTGTGGCCCCCGCGTCGCCAATCAGTGGGGGATTGATCGCGAAGTCGTGCGGTGGATGCCAACCGTTGTTTTAAGCTCAACCAAGGAACACGAGCGGGGCGCCACCCCCACAAAGTGGGTACACTCGCCAGACAATTGCACCCCCTGGAGAGTGCGGAGAGGGATGCCGACCTTCGGCCTCAGGAGGCGGAGGAGGCGGGAGGAGGAGGAGGAGCGGGGAGGAGGAGGACGAGGAGGAGGAGGAGGAGGAGGAGGAGGAGGAGGAGGAGAGCGAGGGGCCCAAGCTCATCAATTTTGAGGCAGAGGAAGCCCTGCTCGATGCCTCGCACCCTGGGGTCGCAGGCCAGAGGTGTGACGCCCAGGGTGTGAGGCAGCCCGAAGGGCTTCGCCTCCCCTGCAAGGCTCCAGGGGCCCACGGCAAGAGGGGGCCATCGAGAGGATGGCCCGCGGTGTCCCTCATGGGGGGTGTGAGGGCGAAAGTTCCCGCTGGGCTGATTTGTTCCTGTGATCTTGCTGCTGTGGAGTGTGCCGCTCTCAGACGGGGGTCCCATAGCATCGGCAAGAAAGAGGCGGGAGGAGAAGACATGCTGAGGGAGAATGAGGCAGGATGAGGGAGGAAGGATGGCGGAAGGAGGGATGTGGGGGGGGAAGCGGGATGGAAAGGGCAAGTGGGAGGGAGGGAGGGAGGGAAGGAGGCAGGAGGCAAGAAGGAGAAGAGGCGCGAGTCAGGAGGGATAGAAGATGGAGGGGGAGAACAGGCAGGAGTCAGCAGAGATGGAAGAGGCAGGAGGTAGGAAGGATGAGCAAGGGAGAATCATGAAGAGAGGGGGACTGGGAAGGGAGGAGACAGGAGGAGGGAGGGATGGGGGAGGGAGGGATGAGAAAGAAGTGAGAGGGAGGTAATTAGGGAGGAGACAGAAGGAGAACGAGTGGGGAGGAGGGACGGGGGGGGCAGGGAGGTGAGACGAATGACAGGGGACGAGGGAGGAGGGAGAGGGAGGTGGGGGAGGAGGATGCCTGTAAGACGTCGAGGGTGTCCTTGGTCGTGTCGGAGCCCTGGACATGATGAAGGTGGTCATCCATGTCGTGCAGCATTTCGCTGAGCTTCCTTGTGACCCTGGGCGTCACGTCCTGCTGGCATGCAATCTCTGTTTGCATGTGCCGGTGGATTTTCTCGCCGATCAGGCTCATCAGCTTCATCTTTGCCTCTGGCGTCTTCGTGAGACCCAGCTTCTTGACAAGGCTGGGGCACGTTGTAGCATTGATGATGAGCGTCAGAAGCGCCACGCCTCCAACGTAGAATAAGACGCGGTCCGCATCCTCCTCGCTGATGTGTTCATGACCACTGTCGTCGGCGGCGCGGTCGATGGAGACCTGGGTAGCGTAAATACACAGAAGTATACACAGATCTGTGCACATGCAAAAGAAAGACATCGAACTAGCAGGGAGGAGGGTGATGAGGAGGAGGATGTTTAACACCAACCGCCGAAACCACACTGTACACACCCCTCCCCAAAGCAGGCAGCCTCAACTACTGATTTTATGGAGGAGGAGGAGGAGGAGGAGGAGGAGGGAGGAGGAGGAGAAGGAACAACGAGAAACAACAGCATCAACAACAGTAACAGCAGTATCCTCCATAGGCACCAGCAGCAACAGCAAGAGCACAGGCCGTGTGCCTCACCCTCCCTGAGGGGCAGCGATCGGAGGGGGAACTGGCAGAGGAGGGGAAACATCGCCCTAGAATCGGCGATACATAGCCGATAGATTCGGCGATCGAATCGGCGAATAGGCCCCCGATTGCATCGCCCTAGAAACGGCGAAAAACATCGGATACATCGCCCTAGAGTCGGCGATAGGCCCCCGATTGCAAATCCGCCCGCTCCTGGGCGGGGTGGGACTATCAGACCATCGGCGATCAGTGGGCGATCGGGGGGTTCGATGCATCCCCCCCCCTATGCCTATCCCCCCCTGTCGTTGCCCCTGACTCCCCCTCCCAATACAACCGCTCCCCCCTGCCTGCGGCAGGCCTATGCCGCAAGGGCTCGCGCGCTCGCGTGCTGGTCTCCAAGACCGCATGGATCGTTCCACTGGCTCGTCCTGGCCTCCGACACCGCGTCCATCGTAGCCTCCTCCTCCTCCTCCTCCTCCTCCCTCCTCCTTCTCCTCCCTCCTCCTCCCCCTCCTCCCTCCTCCTCCACAATTACACAATGTGAATGCTACTATCCTCTCTCCCCTGGCGACGTCCGGGATATATTTGGCACCCCCCCCGCGCATTGTTTTTTGTGTTTTACATATTCGCTGAGTTTTCTCACAATTCTGCTCTCGCTGAAGCGCTAGCCTCATGTTCGGGCTACCGCTCGTTCCGAATCGTGTTCCCGCTGCAGCGCTGGCCTCATTTCCGCGAGTCCGCTCGTTCCGAATCGTGCTCCCGCTGCAGCGCTGGCGTCAATATTTCCAGCGCCCAGCCACGGCATGGTTTTCGGTCCTACGCGTTCTCCGAATCGTGTTCCCGCTGCAGCGCTGGCCTCATTTCCGCGCTTCCGCTCGTTCCGAATCGTACTCCCGCTGCAGCGCTGGCGTCATTATTTTCAGCACCATGCCACGGCATGGTTTTCGGTCCTTCCAGAAAGGCCCCAACATCTAGAAAATGGCCCCCCGAAACAACCATCGGAAGTGACTACACGTTCGGTGTCGATTCGTTGACTTTTCGGGCCGCAGAAGCCCCCCCACTTGGGGGCGTCGCCACGCCATGCTATGTGAGGATACGCGTTGATCTTCAACACCATGCTACGCCATGTAATGTTATGCCCTGCTACGATATCCGACTGTGCGAATAGAGAGGAGATCTACGCCATGATACGGGATGGGAGGGAGGGGTAGGACGTCAGCTCTGACGCGAGCGCACCTAGCTTGTCATCCCCTCCTCCCTCCTCTTCCTCCTCCTCCTCCTCCTCCTCCTCCTCCTCTCCTTCCTGCTCCCCTCCCCTTCCCCTCCCCTCCCCTCCCCTCCCCATCCTCCCCTTCCTCCCCCTCCTCCCCTCCTCCCTCCTCCCTCCTCTCTCCTCCTCCTCCTCCTCCTCCTCCTCCCCCTCCTCCTCCTCCCCCGCTCCACCACCGCTGGTCTTCGACACCGTGTGGACCGCGCTGGGCTCCGACACCGCACTGCGGCGCCCCAAAGGGGGCGCCAAAAAGCACGGAACGATCGCGGCGTTCCGGCGGAGCGGATCGCACGATGTCGGCTTGAGCGCCCGCGCCGGGGCCGCCGTTGCATTGGCGCGGCACGAACGTGCGGGACGGAAGAAAAAGAGGAGGAGGAGGAGGAGAAGGAGGAGGACGAGGAGGAGGAGGAGGAGGACGAGGAGGAGGAGGAGGAGGAGAAGGAGGAGGAGAAGGAGGAGGGGGAGGAGAGGAGGAGGAGGAGGAGGGAGGAGGAGGAGGAGGAGGAGGAGGAGGAGGCGAGGAGGAGGAGGAGGAGGAGGGGGAGGAGGGGGATAAGCAGGAGGAGGTTGAACGCAACAGCTGTGCAGCCTGTGCTCGCTCAACGTCAGAAGGAGGAGCGGAGGAGGAGGAGGAGGAGGAGGAGGAGAGAGGAGGAGAGTAGGAGGAGGAGGAGGAGGAGGAGGAGGAGGAAGAGGAGGAGGGAGGAGGAGGAGGAAGAGGAAACAAAAAAGAGGAGGAGAAAGAGGAGGAGGAGGAGGAGGAGGAGGAGGAGGAGGAGGAGGAGAAGGCGGAGGAGGAGAAGGAGGAGGAGGAAGAGGAGGAGGAGGAGAAGGAGGAGGAGCAACAGGAGGAAGGAGGAAGAGGAGGGGGGATGCTGAGGAGGAGGAGGAGGAGGAGGAGGAGGAGGAGCACCAGTACCCCACGAGGAGGAGGAGGAGGAGGAGGAGGAGGAGGAGGAAGAGGAGGAGGAGGTGGAGGAGGAGGAGGAGGAGATGGAGGAGGAGGACCAGTGAACCCAAGACATATTGCAATACACCGTCCCCCCAAGCTCCCTCTTCGTGGGCCCCTACACGGATTGTTTTTCACTGAGGGACGTGCCCCGTTGGAAGACAACCTTCTGAAAATCCACAATTGTGCCAGGGCGCCATTCCTGGTAAATCAACGCCGCGAATCACCATTACTATTGCGTGTTGACGATCCTGACTGAATGGCGCCAGAACGCCATTCCTGGGACTTCAACACCGCGGATCAACGTGACCGTTGCGTCCTGAGATTCAGACACCGTGCCAAAACACCATTTCTGGAACATTAAAAACCGTCGAAGCTGCTGCAAACTCTTAAAAGAAATGCGCGCGGCGCTAAGGCGTGAGCAACATTTTGAAAACGGGCCGCCCTCCATCTGCGAAGCTCTTGCACACTAAGCTTCAGGATCAGAAATGGTGAGGAAGCCTCAAGCGAAACGCCCGGCCCACCCTTTCGACCGGCCTCGGGGTGCGACAGGAAAAGGATGGAGGAGGGGGAGTAGGAGGGGGAGGGAGGGGGAGGGGGAGGAGAAGGAGGAGCAGGAGCAGGAAGGTGAGGAGGAGGAGGCGGAAGAGGAGGAGGAGGACGAGGACAACGACGAGGAGCAGGAGGAGGAGGAGGACGAGAAGGAGGAGGAGGAGGAGGAGGAGAAGGAGGAGGAGGACGAGGAGGAGGAGGAGGGGGAGAGGGAGGGGGAAGGGGGCGCACCAGTTCGGACCAGGTCTGGTCCAGGCCTCGCCGCGGGCTAGGTCAGCGCAGGCCTTTCGCCTCACATGGCGGGAGGCGCCGCTGAAAGAGCAGCGGTGGGTGGTACCCTCCCACATGGCGCGGTCGGAAGGACCCCGACTGGGAAGTAAAGCGGATAAGTGGCGAACAAGCCACTCGAAGGCCCGTCTGCACACCCGGGAAACAGGCGCCGGCTGCTAGTGCGCTTTGGCGTGCGCGCCTCGGTACCTCAGTGAACCGTGGCGCCGCCTTGAGGCATCCCCCTCGGCGGCCCAATGCTGCAGCCACGGAGCAGTTGCCAATTTCTCTCGCAGCGCACTTGGGAGAGAGGACGCTGGCACTGGTGTCCTGCGCGGTGAGAACCAAGGTACGCCTGGAGGTTTCCATGGAGCGAAACCCGAAGAGAAGCAGTAGGGCGTAAGGCGGTGGGACCTGCCTAGCAGGGGAATATACAGTTCCTGGATAGAGTGGATGGTTCGAGCAATTGGCTGGCTCGCTGCAGTAGCGCCGTGGTGCTAGCGATGAGGGCCGTTTCGCGTTCACGCTCTGGCTGATGCCTTGCAGCCTCGAGGTCGTGCGTGAAAGCTAGCCTTCGATCCGTTCGCTGCGTCACCGTTTGGCCGAAGCCTTTCTCCGCCTGTGGATGTAGACGGACCGCTGTTCCCCGCACCCTGGTGGGAAGGAAAAGCCACCTGACGGTCGGGCAGATTGGCCGTGGCGGCTTGGTCCTGGTGGACGTCCGCCGCGGGAGCCAGAGCGTCTGATAGTCTAGGCTGACGCCAAGCTGTGCTTTCGTCGTCGGCGTCGTGCCCGTGGCTAGTGTGACCTCGCGCTGGAGCAGCTGTGTGCCCATCGTCGTCGTTTAAGGACGCTCCGAGCCCGAGTGGGTCCTGGTTTCTGCCTTCGAAATCGTCGGGTGGGGTTCCCCTGGGATCGTCGAGATCGTCGAAGAAGCCAGGCCCTGCTGGACCGTACGGCTGAGCGGGGCCCTCCGGTGAGCCTGGTGGCACGTGTCTTCCTTGCCCTATGGCCCTATGGTCAGCGGGTTGGGCTTCATCCTGCTGAGTTCGGCCCTAGAGTCTTAAAGTAGCCCGCCAATCGGTCTGACAGAGGAAGAGCACGGTGGCACCGATCGTAGATCGCGCACCGGCGGTGCTGTGCAACGCCGCCGCGAACTTGCGTCGCCATTGAACTGCGTCGATGAGAAAAGGCTGCAATGCGTGCAGGCGTGCTCCAGCAGCGGCGAGTTCGTCCGCATGACGGCTGACAACCTCAGCGATATGTGCGACGCGGCCTTCGTTTGCGCCTGTCTCGCCGAAGTGAATTTCTATTTTTTGGGCCTTGCACGCGCGTGGTTCCGCTTGAAGCAAGTGGTGTAATTGTTGCCAAAAGGTCCGCCTGGGTCCCCGTGGCTTACGGTGGCTTGTATTTGAGACGGTCCTCGGATCCGTCGACGATGGCTTGGCTGTCGACGAAAGTATGGACACGCCGCTCCGCAATAGCGACGACAAGGTGGAAGATGGCGAGAATCTCCGCCACTTGTGCGGACTGGGCCAGGTCATGTGCTCGAGCGGAGCGGTTAAGCCGGTGATCCAGCCGGTAGTAAACTCCGAAGCCCGCCCTGGCGAGGAGCGGGCGGGAGGTCACTCGATCGTTGCCCCGCGGTCACGATTTTCAAGGCTGCCCTGTCCGACTCCCAGCAGAGCATTTCCAGACTGCGTGTTCTTGGGCTTATTATTCTTGGCTCCGCCATTTACAACGGTGATGGGTCTGCCTAGATGCCCGCGCAGACTTTTCCTTGCTGTGCGCGGCCACATCCACACATGCAATTGCAAAACAGGCCGAGCTGCCAAGCCATGCGTTTGACCTTGTACCTGGTTCTAGTTCTTTGCTACCAAGCGTTAGCAAAGTGCTCGAGGCCCTGCTTGACCAAGATGATAGCACCAAGGTCATGTCTGGCGGTGAGTATTGCAGGAAGAAGAACCTTATCTGCGAGGCTCGAAGCATGTGTGTGTGTGTGAACAGGCCGGCTGGTAAGGTGTAGCCACGAGAGGCGGATGCCCTAGTCATCATACATTGTGCCAAATGATGGCCAGCTCAATTCCAGTTGTGCGATGGTTTGCCAGACCCTGCCTACAGCCTCCCCCCCTTGGAAGGCTTGCGCATGGTCGCGCAGCTCTTCGGCTTTGGCGTTGAGGCTGGTGTTTCTCCGCAGTTCTCTTCGCAGCCAGGGCGGGGCTTCCCTTTGGGTGATGGCACCCAGCTCGACGGCATGCCCAGGGACAACAGGAGCGAAGAGGGCCCACTGTGAAATCCAGGATCGCCCTCTGGGCCGTATGGCAGCGAAGATCGCGTTAGCGTAGAGGTTTTGCACTCTCGTGCTAGGGGCTTGGATGCTCGTACCAGTGGTGCACATGCTAGATACGAGAGACCTAACCGATCGAGCTCGCGAATGGGTGCCCTCCGGGCGACGTCCTGTACGTGGGAATCTGGCGACTGCACGTCGTACCCTGCCACCCGCGGTGGCCGCCAGATTCAAGTCGGCGTCGTCCACTGCTGGTGTCACGTGAATGTAGCCTCCTACAAGCTTAGCATGGTGGTGGGCTTGCAGGGGGTGTCCGTTCAGCTGTAGAAGCGCCACCTGTTGGTGGAACTCCTCGCCTACCGTCTAGTTTATCACTTTTCCCGGGTGGATTTTTTGGCCTGGCAGGCAGTCGAAAAAACCAGTCTCATCGAAGGAGATTCGTGGCTCTGTGGCGGTAGGCGCCGTGAAGTTGCTGTTGTCAAAGAACGTGATGCTCAGGGATCGTGGCACGTACCGGTGCTTTCTCTTGGTCCATCCGCAAATCAGCACTTTGATGTCACCAAGGGAGAAGGAGCTACCTTGAAGGTGGCCGTTAGTGACTGTTAGTGCGTACCAGAGTCTGGAGTGCGCCGTGTGCCCCCACCCCATGCGAATGTACCTGTGGTGGTTGTCACAACAGTATATCCTGACTTGGACGATGTCGGGCAGGCACCCTGCGTGCAAAGCCAGGTTGGGGCAGATGTGCATGACAAGGTGGTCGAAGCACTTTTGCCTGTCGAATGCCGCCCCCGCCAGCGGCACCTGGAGGTGGTGCGCGTGCTACACCAGGAGAGCCAGCTTGGCAATGACATTTCCAATGGTGGCGTGTGGTACCGCGCTGGAGCTCGTCGGGTGGGTCTATTGTGCTTTTCATGGCGCCAGGCTGCGGTGAGCTGATGCTTCCCAGGCATACATCCATACGGACATGACAGAGAGCGAGCGTTGGTCGGTGGGCACTCCCCCATTTCCCGTTCCGAAGGCAAGGGTGCGGAATATGGAGGGCCGGTTCCGACACTGTCCCCGTGGGCTGCGTGGCCCTCAGGGCCTTGGCAAAGAGGCGTAAGCCGCCTGGCAGCGCCTTTGCTTCTTTGGTGGTCCATCCGTCCAGACCGCCCGCCCTGGCGGCAGGTCAGGTGCAGATGAAATGAGTGAGTGCCTCGTCAATCGGGACGAAGGGTGCAGCAGGGGCGGGGTCAGGAAGTTCCTGGCGGTACTCCGGCCTGAACGCCTCCCAGGTGAGAGTAGTCTCGTCAGAACGGACTCCTGTCTGCCAATGCCGCCTCAATTGAGAGGGAGGAAGGGAGTCGGAAAGGGGGAGGAAGACAGGGGGAGGAGGGGGAGAGCGGGAGGAGGGGGAGCGGGGAAGAGGAGGAGGAGGAGGAGGAGGAGGGAGCGGACGAGGGAGCGGACGAGGGGGAGGAGGCAGGAGGCGGAGTCTCTCCCCAAGACCTGGATGGCTAGGGCGAGGCCCACCGCCCCGCGGAGTCCTCCCCAGGTCATGACCATGCAGTCGGCCACGGACACCTCGGCCCGGTCGGCGTGCAGGACGGTGAGGAGCGGCCTTGAGCAGAACATGATCAGGCCACGGATGACCGTGATCGCGACGTAGATCAGGCCGAGGTTCATCCAGTCGCCCCACGTTACGCTCCAGAGCTTCTGCCCCGTCAGGGCCCCGGCGAGGAAGAAGATGATGGTGTTCCCGAGGTACTCGAACATGTGCCAGACGGTGTGCATGGTGTGGTGGTTTTGCACGTGCGGCCACATGTTGTGCGCGAGGACCAGCGAGGAGGAGACGGTGGCCAGCACCCCGCTGAGGTGAAGCAGCCCCTCGGCAACTAAGAAGCTGGAGTATGCGCACGCGAGCGTGAGGGCAATCTGGATCACGGCGCTCTGGTGGTGGAACTTGCTGTTCACGGCCCAGATCCACAACCTGGGGTGTCATCATCGCGCGAGAGGACTCCTCCCCTCGTCTATTCTTCTCTTCCTCCCCACTCCCCTCTGCTCTCCTCTCCAACGCGTCTCCTTTACCTCATGTTCCCATAAGCGCCGTCTGGCTGGTGCCCCCCCCTCTCTCAGACTCCCTCAACCCCGTCTCTTCCTCTCACTTTCCATGCACTCCACTCCTGGTGGATAAGGAGGAGGGCAACATTTTCCGGGATGGCCTCGACGGCCGTCTGGGCCTCAATGGCTACCCCCAGAAGTGCCATTGCGGTGTGACCGTGAAGAGAAACTATATGAGTGGCCCAATGGAGGAGGACGGCGACGACGCGGAGGACGGGGAAGAGGGGAAACGAAGGGGAAGCGGAGTGGAGGGGTGGATGGGGAATGGGAATGCATGGCATGGCCCCAGAGGGGAGCGAAACGGCAGATAGGAAGAGGAGAACGAGAGCCTCCTCATCCTCTTCCTCCTCCTCCTCCACCTCCTCCTCCTCCTCCACCTCCTCCTCCTCCTCCTTCTCCTTTTCCCCCTCCCACGCTCCGCACTGCTGCAGTTCCTTCTACCTCACTGGAGGGGGTATGAGGAGGGATGCACGGAGCCCCGAGGTGGGATCTGGGAACGAAAGGAGAAGTGGATTGGGGCGCAAGATGAGGGGCAAAGGACGGTGACGTTTGGAGGCCCTGTCCGCCAGTACACGATGCCGATGGCGAAGCCGACCCCCCACGAGTAGAGTGTCATTGCTACCCCTGTGAGGACCATGTTTCCTGGATCCGAGGTGTCCTTCTTAGACAGGAAGGCGTACGCAAACGAGTACAGCACGATGGCCGTGCCGTCGTTCAGCAGGGATTCGCCCTGGATCTGAACTGTGAGTGTGGGCGATGCTCCCAATTCCTTCAGCAGGCTGACTACGGCAACTGGATCAGTTGCGCACAGAATCGCACCCGCCGTCATGCACAGCCACCACGGCCACTCGTCGTGCAACGACTGCAGCGCCACGGCGGTCAAGGATGCGTTGACGAGCACGCCCGGCCCTGCGAGGTAGAAGCACTGCTTCGCCACCTTGAAAGCCACGCGCGTATCGATACCCATGGCGTCCCCGGCAAGCAAGGGCGGGAGCATGGTGTAGAGCAACAGATGCGGGTCGATGCACATCCACATGCTGAAAGATCTACCGACGGCCCCCACGTCGTCCTTCAGGCCGGCCTTCTCCATCACGCCGGAATACCTGAGCACCCTGCTGCTCACACCAACGATCGCAATCCCAGACACCACGAGAAGGACACGGCATCGCTCCTGAAACACGTAGGCGCTACAGTGGTATACCCCTCTCTAGAATTACAAGCGACCAAGCCATGGCTTCCCAAGAAGGGGGGGGGGCATGGGAGACCACCTTTAGACGCCGAAAGGCCAACTCGATGTACTAGATTGACCGCGTTGTCCGGCCCACAGGCTTCAGCGACGGTTGGGAACTTTTGGACAGCTTGTCGCGGTGGCGGCGGCCCCAGCGACACGCTATGCCGTGCAAGCGGATAGCGTGTCGCTCCGTTCCGAAGGGCCAGAAAAATCGAAAAAAGCTCGGCACGTGGACGTCTCGGGACCGCGAAATGAATAGCGCACCGAGACGCGGTGGGTCAAAGCCGGAGACGCGGTGGCTATTCAGAACTTCCCGCCCGTAATTAGCTCGAACCAGGGATCGGTACGGCCCAGCGCGAGGGTAGGAAATCATCCTGCAGAAAATCAGGCCTTCACCTGACGACTCCCTTGGGGGCGGCTGGCGGGTCCCGCCCTCTTGCCCAGGGTCTCACGCGCAGCCAGTCGCGACGAATCTCGGCTGAGTGTGCCCTGTCCCCTATCACGTCAAACATGTGAGCCACCAGTTCCTGTCACGCGGCCGGCGCAGACTGAGGGGACGACAGCACCCCCAGGATGAAGAGCACGACCGTCTGCTGCAGCCACTCGCGCTTGAACAGCTTGAGCATCATCAAGCTGGCGATGAACGCCCCGACGCCTGTTTGGCATGGGGGAAACGGGTCCTGAGGGAAACGGGTTCTGGACCCCAGAACTTCCCCCCGGGAAGAAGTCTTCATCCGGAGTCGTTTCCTGACAGTCCCGGGGCCCGTGGAGGGCCCCGAGGGCCCGACGGCGGCAACAAACCTCAGGACCCGCTCCCTTCGGGACCCGCTTCCCCCGTGGCGAGCCTATCGCCCACATGAGGAAGAACAGCACCTGCGGCCGGTGACTCGCTCCCCCTTGCCTCTCCGGCGCGCCGCCCCTGCACGGCCCCATGGCCAGAAGGAGGGAATCGGTGACGGAATCGGAACAGGAACCGAAGCTTCACAGCAGAGGACGGCCTTAGAGATCCTTGGGTCTGAACCCCCTGGCCAGCCGATCCAAATACTCTCGTCGCTTCTTGGTGAGCTGAGCGAGGAGACACTCGGAAGCCAGCCCCCTCAGCTGATCCCGTGCAAAGCGAGGGGGAGGGGAGAAGATCGGCGGTGAGTGCGCCCAGGAATGAAGGCAGAAGGGGGTTGGAATTCTCGGAAGGCTCAGAAGGCCTTCGGCCTTCTGAGAAGCTTCCTGAACCTTCTCCGAACACGCAGGGGACTTTCCAAACGGCCGAGGGGGCCTCTCAGAAACCTCGCTGCCTTCTGAAAACGGCTGCCACCTCCAACTTCTCTCTTTGGCGCGCCGCCGAGAAGAGGGAGGACGAGGAGGACAACGACGGCGAGGAGTGATAGCGCCCAGACAGGGGGATGTGGAAGAGAGGAGGGCGCAGGCGGCCGCGCAGCCGCGCAGAACTAAAAGACCGACCTCCGGCAATGGCCCACAAACTGTTGAAGGTCCGCACGGACTCCTTGGATCGCCTCCTCGCGCCTCCTGCACGGCTGCGCTCGAAGGAGAGGCATCGGCACACGCACGAGCTGTCGGAGAGATGGCGATGGCGCCCGTGGCTGGCCCGGGAATGATACCGCCAGGGGATAACATGTTAGCCGGCGTGGGCCCCAAACAATACGTGATTTGACAGTCTACGTTGTGCAATCGATGTGGTGCAACCCACCAATTCTCAACTTGAATTTGTCCACTCCACTGCTCGCGCAAACATCCCACCCACCCACCCGCAACTTGGCTTGCAAAACCTGTTAAGACCGACTACGACGACACCGACGACAACGACTAGGACGACACCGACGACGTCTCCGACGACTTCGACGACGACAACGACGCCGACGCCGACGACGACGAAGACGACGACGACGACGCCAACGAAGGCGACGACGAGGGAGGAGAAAGAAAGGCCACGGCGACAATGACGACAACGACGACAACGACGAGGGAGGAGGGAGGACGGCGACGACGCGAACGACGACGAAGGAGGAAGGACGGCGACGCCGACGACGACAACGACGAGGGAGGAGGGAAGACGACGACGACAACGACGACGACGACGGCGACGAAATAGGAGGGACGACGACGAGACGCCGACGACGGACGACGACGACGACGTGGGAGGAGGAGGAAGGACGACCACGGCGACAACGACGACGGAAACGACCACGACGCCAAAGAGGACGACGACGACGAACACGAGAAAAGACAGAGGACGACGTAGGCGACGACGACGACGACGACGCGGGAGGAATGAGAACGGCGACGACGACGACGACGACGACGACGACGGCGCAAGAGCGCGCGCGCACGCTTTTGTTGAAAATCCGTGTTGCGAAACCTAGGGTTTTTGTAGGTTTTTTGGACGCACGATTTTGAAATCCTTCAGAAACCGATGGGTTTTGAAGGTTTTCGGCATACGCCCGCGACGACGCGCGCGTCTGCACTTCGTCCCGTTTTTTGCAAAGGATTCTCGCGACGGCACGCGCAAGGGCGTTCGACAGATTTCGACATGCGCGCGCGCGAAGCCCGTTTGGTAGCATTTTGTGAAAATCTTGAAAAACCTATGTTTTCTGTTTGAAAAAATCGCAAGAGCTCGCGCGGAAGTTCGTTTAGCAAATCAGTGTTGCGAAACCATGTGCTTTTGTACGTTTTTTTGGAAACTCGATTGCGAAATCCTTCCGGCACCGAAGGTTTTTGAAGGACTTCGGCATGCGCGCGCGACGACGCGCGCATGTGCACTTCGTTTTTTGTTTGCAAGGGATTCGTGAAAACGTGCTATGTTAGAACAAAACATGTCGCCGCATAGTGTTTTTACAAGGGAACCTCAGGGGGGGGGAACCCGGCCTGGCGGGGATGGTACGATATCATATTTAGGATGGACGAGTGTGCAGCATATATATATATATATATACATATACATATATATATATATATATATATATATATATATATGAAATCCTACTATCCCAGGGGGAAGCGATAAGTCCAGGGGGGGTAGAGTCTATTCTCTTTTTAGAAAGGAGAATAAATTTCTGTTCGCAGCGAGTTGTCCACTGCACTGCTCGCGCAATCATCCCACCCACCCACCCGCAATCTGGTTCGCAAAACCCATGCGGCGGCGACTGCGATGAGTGTTTGGATTTGGCTGGTGCATCCCTGCGGCCGCGCTAGCTCGCGCATGCTCGCGCGCGCAGCGACCAGGTAGTTCGGCGCTACCAGAGCGGCCGCGGTGGCGCTGACAGCTGGGCACTTCCCCCAGCGGACACTTCAATGCGAGTCGGCGATTTGGGCGGGTGCGGTAGCATGGCAACGTCGACATCGGTAGACGCAATGATGATGATAGCGATGCTGGTGACAATGATGACAACGACGACGGCAAGGCCAGTGACGGCGCCGATGCTGATCAAGCCGACGACGACGACGGCGCCCTCGCGTCGGTGATGCAAGTTTTGGACGGAGTTCGGAATGCCGGTCTTGGGATTTCGCTTCTTCTAGGCGATGCCAAGGAGGGTCACCACTACGGTCGGGAGCTTGTGCTCATCGTGTCGCGACGGCAGCCCCGGCGACACGCTGTGCCCTGAGAGCCGATAGCGTGTGGCCCCGCTCCGCGGGGCGGGAGGCGGGGAACAGCTCGGAGCGTTCACGTTTGGGGACTGAGACGTTGTTGGCGTGTTGCGCCGAGGCGTGGTGTGCCAGAAGCTGCGGCGGCGACGCGCTAAGCAGAAGCTCTCGGCCTCAGGGGGATCGCCGGCCCCTCGCTCGAGGGCCGAAGGACTGGGTGCGTCCTCGGGGCGACCCCGAGCGCTCTCGGGGCGGCCTGGCTGCGAGAAGCTGGCGCGCCTGTGCCGATGCCTCTCCCTCGAGCGCAGCCGTGCAGGAGGCGCGAGCAGGCGCCCCCGAGAGCAAAGCCAGGATCGGGAGGAAGTCAGATCGGGACACGTCGGGGACCTCTGAGGCCTGGTGGCTCTGGAGGCTGTGCGGGCGCTGCCAGAAGGGGTCCTGGCCCAAGGTGTCTCAGCAATTCGCGCCGTTCTGGAATCCCTGAGGCCATTTGAGCCTCGTGAAGGGTGCTCTGGAGGCCATCTGGGCCCCGGGAATCCTGGGGACATCCTGGGCCAGGGCTACTTGCTTGGCAACTCCCGAGACGTAGCAGGCACCGCGGCCCTATCCAGGGCGCTCCAGAACGCTCCGATAATGCTCAGGCATGCTCTGAAGCGATTCCGTTTCTGGGCCTGACGCATGAGGCGAACCAGACCGAGCCTGCCTGCATGCGTTCCTGAGGGAAGAAAAGCGACATAAACATAAACTATTGGAGGTCCGCGCGGATTTCTTAGATCTGCACTGAACCCCCTTCCTGGCGCGCGGAGCGCGCCAGTGGCCGCGCCGGCGGCGCCGCCGTGGGGTTGCAGCGCAAATCCAAATAATCCGCGAGAAGATCCGAAAGCTTATGTTCGTGCAGTTGTTGTGTCCTCTTCGGGTTCCAGAGCGCTCCGAGCGCGCTTCAGAACGCTCTGGAGCGATCTACCCCGCTCCTGCGCCTGCCTGACCCCCCTCGAGTCCAAACGTCATATGGGCGACTCCAACATAGGACCCATGAGGGGCCATCCAAAAAGAAAGCATTCCCAGGGCGCGCCGAGGAAGACAAAAGAAATCATTGACCAGAGGTTCGGGGACGAGAGTTACCCCTGCCTAACTCGGGAAGAACAACCAGAGGAAAAGCGCGAGGGCCCAGAGTGTAAATGTAAGGCAGCATCTCTCTAATAGTGGCTGAACTAAAGGTTTGTAATAGAATTACATGCACGCTACTGTGTTATCAAATTCTGAAATCGACATTGCATACGGTCTCTTGAGCCCCTGATCGGGATTATATTATGCTCCCGTGCTCCCAAATCGCGATCATACAGAGCTTCCTTATTCCTGAGCCACGAGCCTGTACTGATTCCTTAAATGCCTCAATCGCAATTCGATAAGACAGGCTGTACTGCAGGATCAGGTTCACTCTAGGAGCAGATGCGCGCTAGCACATAATGGTACCAGTTGTCCTTAAGTGCTAGGTGTAATCTAATCAAAATGTTGTGGCAATGCGCGCGCGGAAGGAATGAAATCAATGCGAATGCGCCTCCAACGGTCCCCGGTTTAATGGGTCGCCGCGAATGTGGACCTCCCCGATGAAGGAAGAAAAATAATCCACCCGGGGGGATGGGGAATGAAGCATGAATCGCGGGGGCGATGGTCGAACCGGACCGAGCCTGCCGGACATTTCCACTTTCCTTCCCTACTCCTCCGCCTCCTGCTCCTGCTCCTGCTCCTGCTCCTGCTCCTGCTCCTTCGTTCACCCCCTCGTCCTCGTCCTCGTCGTCGTCCTCCTCCTCCTCCTCCTTCTCCTCCTCTTCCTCCTCCTCCTCCTCCTTATACCACCTCCCCCGTCCTGCCGCGTAGCCCGCGGCAGGAGCGGAGATCGAGTGGGGGTGGGGGAGAAGGAGGGGGAAGGTGGTAGGAGGAGGAGGAGGCGGAGGAAGAAGATGAGGAGGAGGCGGAGGAGAAGAGGTGTCGGAGGAGGAGGAGGAGGAGGAGAAGGAGGAGGAGGAGGAGGAAGCGGAGGAGGAGGACGAGGAGGAGAATGAGGAGGAGGAGGAGAAGTAGCAAGAGGACAAGGAGGAAAAGAAAGAGCCGTCTGCCCAAGCCGAGCCGCATTCCGCCGCACAGGGTGGTATTCTGGCGACTCTCCGGCGGCGGCTACGCGCGCAACCCGTCGTCCCTCCGCGGGCAGCCGCACCATCGCGTTATTGTATTCTGACCATGAGCCGCCATGCTCTCATCAACGAAATGTTGTGGCGACCGTGCGACGGCACACATCATGGGAATGATTTCAAAACTACTCGATCCCAGAGGCGCAGCATTCGAGACAGTAGAGTTCGCATCTTACGCTCGCAGGGTGCCTTACAAGTTATCAAATGATACTCGCGCTGCGGTGGACAAACACACTGGGAGCAAGAGGCACAATAATTTTTGGTACAACCATCCACAGGATGCACAAACGCAAATAGGATAATTGTCCTGCCAATCATACCAAGTGTTCAAATGTTTTCGGCCCCCGTACTCAGCTAGTGTCCGCCGCCGCCTCAGTATACACCAGGCAGATGTGAATCAAGGGGGGTCCTTACACACTTTGGCCACCACGCCATGCATCAACACAACTGCACCGCGTTCGGCAATCCGTCCAGAACGCGTTGTTTTTGAATATCTGCCTTTCACATCCTCTGCCACGGCTGATTGCAGCAAAGACAGTTGGGACACTCTGATTCCAAAACCAACGGGCACTACTACATATGCCATTTCCAATAGAACAGCGAAGGAGGTTCCGAGGGAAGGTGTGGACCCCGATGCGCTGTCTTTGACATCCTCGGAAACCCACGCAGCAGACGTTTCTTGTACAGTTCATTGCGCAGATACGGCTGAAATCTGTTAATCCATTGCAGCAGCGGCAAGGGAAGGTTGAGGCCCCGAGGCGCTGTCCACTACACCTCGAAAACCCACAGCCAGGCTGAAGTTCAAAGCCCAGACGCACAAAAGTTAGAGGTACCAAAGAATAGCGTTGTTGTGAAATTGTTGTCGCCCCCGCTGCCAGTTTACCATTATGTGCTCGACGCGTACGGCGAGATGCGTGATGAAGCCGACGACGTTCCTGGCATGTTGCATACTTGGTTTCACCAAGCGATTGGCATGATTCGAAAAGAGAAAGATGGATACGCAGAAGATGAATTGTGCGAGCGCCTCACTGTCGGAAGCGGAACCAGTTTAGGAAGTATATACGTTGACGCAGACATGTTACATTTAGCGCTTTAGAGATGGTACGAAGAGACAGGCCGATAGTTTGTTGCACACCCATCTCAATACCATATTATTGTCTGCATCTTCTTGCTTATCGCCATCTGCTAAGAAGGCCCCGATAGGCACCATTCTCCGAGCGCTGTCTTTACGTCGTGGGTGTTGGAGGTGGGGGGGGGGGCTTGTGGGTGAGAGGAGGAATGTGACGTTGGAGGAACATGAGGTGCTCGAGCGCTGACCGCGAGCTGCAGACCAGAGCAGAGCTGTTTCCCACTTGCGTGGTGCACTGTGTCGTTCCGAAAAGCATCAACGCGGCCGCATTTCTTTCCAGTCGGGGTGCTCTTGTCAGGCCCTAGACGGAGGAGGAGAAGGAGGAGGAGGAGGAGGAGGAGGTGTGGTTACGATGGGGGAGGTGGAGGCGCTGGAGGATGACACAATAACGCGACGACGTCACGCCATGCCTGGCTGTCCAAACCCAACTGGACAATTCGAGGCTGTGGAAGCACAACACGTTTGCCTCAATCGTGCCATCCGTGAAACTACCGTGCAATTTGTGCCTCCACGAGCATTAAACCTAACTTACGCGTTCGAGTCCACATCTCAACACCTGTAGACCTGCCACTTCCAGATTCCTAGATTCAAACGACCCCGAACGGTCTTTTCAATAACCTGGGGCATCCGACTTTCGGCTCTTTGGAGGGGGGAGGTGGTGGTACATCAGTTCATGGGAGAGGAGGGGGAGGATATCGCCTGAATGTTGACTCTGCCACGCCAGCCAACCTGCACATAAGCAGCATTGCACCAGCTTAAATATCGATCCAGTAAGACAGTCGCGCCACATACTGGTGCCAAACAGGCCAGCCAGTGCAAGCGGCGCCAGCCTTACAATGCATACACTGCTTAGCGTCGTTGCCTATATCGGTGCGACGGACGGTGAGGATGAGAGCGGTAGAATGAGCAGAAGATTGCAGTCATTGCGGGTTTTCGGTTGCTTCCTGTGCAACCCGCTGAGGACAGAGCACTGTGACGTTGTCGCGTTTGTTCGGGCGCAGCGGCTGCCGAGACGAACATCGGCTGAGCGTAGACCCGCTCTTCGGTCCGCTCTGCCTCCGAACTCCTAGACACGATGGTGGGCCCCTGAAGCACGTGGCCACCGTTGAAGACCACGGGGTCAGCATCTCTCAGCTGTTTTTCGTGTGCGGAAGGCCGTTTCTTTCTGCCGCCAGTCTGGTGCCCGAGGCGTAGAGGGGGCGGTGTGGATGAGGTGGAGGTGGAGGTGGTGGCTATGAGAATTGTGCGATTATTGCTGGTGGGGGGACAATCACACACCGTGCGTGCCGACCGCTGCGAGCGTGTTGACCGACAGGACCTTCGGCCTCGGCACCGTTTCAATCCAGCTCGACGGGCGTCGGTACACTGGCTGGAATCGAGCTCAGGGCAGAAGAACTGAGGCCCTATGCAGTGTGCATTGTAGATTTTGGTTAAGGGCCACACATGCTCTTTGGGAGGGTCGGGTAGATGGGAGGGGTTTAGTGGAGGGGGGGAATCGTCCTTGCCACACCCAGGCGTTGCAGCATATCTTGAATCTCTGCTGCTCCCAACTGTCGTGCATATTTTGGTTCTCGCCGACGCGCGATGCTGCGGTACCAGGGCCTGACCTTTGTTTTATCGAGCGCTGCGTTCCGAACAATTGTTTTGTCGGATCGCTGCCACCAAGACGCAACGGCTCTAGCAAGCCAACGCTGTCCCCAAAAAAGGAGGCAGAGGAGGAGTATGATGAGGCGGAGGAGGCGGCGGAAAAGGAAGAGGAGGCGGAGGGGGAGGAGCACGAGGTGAGGAGGAGGAGGAGGAGGAGGAGGAGGAGGAGGAAGGGGAGGAGGAGGAGGAGGAGGAGGAGGAGGAGGGGGAGGAGGGAGGAGGGGAGGAGGGAGGAGGAGGAGGGAGAGGGGAGGGAGGAGGAGGGAGAGGAGAGGAGAGGAGGAGGGGGGGGGAGGGAGGAGGGAGGAGGAGAGAAGGAGAGGAGTGAGGAGGAGGAGGAGGAGGGAGGAGGAGGAGGAGGGAGAGGAGGAAGAGAGGGGGGGAAGGAGGGGGATCCCCCCTCCGGAGACCGGCCTCGTGCGGGTGGCTGTCGTCCCCGCCGCAGCTCGCGGCGCCGCCGCCGAGCCGGCGCCGGCGAGGCGCCGGGGCGCCCGCCTGCGCAGGGCTGTTCCCAACGTGGAGGTGCCAGCCAGAGTCCCAGATCTCCGGCGAGACGAGCGGCGAGAGGGAACGGGGTCCTCCACGCACACACGCACACACGCACGCACGCGTCATTTCCAATTTTGGTCATTTCCAAGTCTGGCCCCGATTTAGAAACGAGGGATGCCAACTGGATGGGGGCGATGGTGCCGTGCCCACGAGCTAGAAATGACCACACTGCGCGCGAGATGGCATGGCGACCTTACGCGGCGGCTTACGCGGGCCGCAAGCGTGGCACGCTACATTGGAAACGAGGGCGCCTACGCGCGATCTGACGCGGGAAGCTTACATGCCAATGTCGGCGAAGACGAATCCGTTTCCTTCCGTAGCTCATATCATTACCCCCAGCTGACAGGTTGGGGTTGCTAGACTTACTGCACACCCTGCCTATCGCGACCGCCAGGCCCAACGTGTTCCGGTGCTCACAGGGTATCCCACCACGCGCTTGTTGGCGGGGATCGCCCAAAGCAAAAAAAATCAGTCTGAATGTTTTTCCTTCATGTCGGCCCGCGGGGGAGGTTCTCGGGCCCCCGGGCCATCAAGGATGGCCCCAGGGCGAAAGCTGCCCCCCAAGAAGCGGTCGGGACTTCGTGGGCCGCGGATTGAGAAAGCCATCTCGGCGGACGACTGGGATGTAGGGGGGTCGCCACCTCGTTGAGGAGGAACAGAAGATAGCAGAAGCATACAGAAGCATAATCGTTCGCACGTGCGCGCGGACTTCTTCCTGGATCGGCGCTGGGGGCCCCCTCCCTGGCGCGCGGAGCGGGCCGGGGGCCCAGCGCCGATGCAGGACATCCGCGCGGGCCTCCGTCCGTTCTTGTCAAGGGGGAGGAAGCGCGACCACAGCGTTTCACCCGACTCGGCGTCGACCGCTGCGCGAATCAACAGGTCACCAAGCAAACCGAGAACACCACACGAAGCGACCTGCGATAGGCGAGCTCAGACACTGAACCGCGGCCTGAAAGTTGAGCGAGCGTGGCGCACGCGAAAGGGGATAAATAATGAGCCTCCAAAAATTCGTGGTTCTGCCAATGTTTCTTCTTCAGGACATGGAGCGCGATAGATGGGACATACGGGTACCCCTGACTCTGCGGAATTGGCCCTCGAGCCAACCCCGACTGTGCACCCCCCCTTGAGGGAATCTCTCGCGCTGGCGATCGCTCCAGAGCGGGGGCGCGTCGACCAAAAACCTCCGACGTCGCGATCTGCTCACAGCATGGCCGCCCGGAAAACTCGACCACTTCCCCTGGGTCGGCTCTTCATCCTGGCCGCTTCTTGACGGCCCAGGGGGCCCCACTTGGGCCCCCTGTGGGCCGAAAATGATCCGCCAAACCCCACCGTCGTGATGTTGGCACGACGCGAGCGGTCTGGGAAGGGGAGCGCCGCGACGCCGATGGGCCCCCCTGGGTCGTTGAGGGCTCCACGACTTCTGCTTTCCGTCGACGCGCACTAGAGCCCCCACAATTTCGTCAGACTCGTCTGGAATATCTCTGGATCTGACCAGATGCATCTGGACTTGCACCAGATCACGTCGACCTGCCTCGGCTTGTCTAGTTTTGCCCCCACATGTCGTATGGAGAAGAGTCGCCAATCCCTTACGGCAGATTTGTGCCATGACGACCCATGCATAGGCTTCTGACGCCGCGCCTTCAACCTTGAACGACCGGTGGCCTTTCGATCGCCAGATCGTTCCACATCGGCTGGTTCTGGGCCAATGCTGGCGGCGTTCGACCTCAGACCGCTCACGGCGGGGTCGCTGCAGCGTCGCGACACACGACGAGGGTCTGCCAGAAGGACGTGGGGGACTGAGCGCCATCATGGTGGGCGCGGAGTAGACAGGGGCCTTGATCGATGCAAGAAGCTGGCGCTTTTCCTGCCGCTCTCCCGCGATTCCCCGCGCGAAGCGTGCCACCCTTCCTGCCACGTCCCCGCCGCTGTCCTACGCGCTGCCGAAGTGCCAGTTGCTGGGTGCCCGCCTCGGTGGCGCTGACGTACTCTTGGTCACCGCACACCGCGCTCATCCTCGCGCCCTCGCGCCCTCGCACAGACCCCTTGGAGATGTCTCGAGCGGGGAGGGGGGGGGGACCACACCATCAGACAGACCCCCTCTGGCTCTTCGCGCTGGTGGTGGTGTCGCTTTCCTTGCTCATCGACAAAGCCCCCGCCCTGCAAGCTCGATTCGCGAGCTCCCTCCTCTGGGAGCCCCCCCGCCGCCTCTCCGGCGCCGACCCAAGAAATCCGCTCGGAGCTCCGCAAGTCTATGCGTATACCGATGTTGGTTCTCCAGGCTGAGCAAGCGTTCCTGGCTGTAGATAAAGGATCCTCCTCCGCCTCCTCCCCCTCCTCCTCCCTCCTCCTCCTCCTCCTCCTCCTCCTCCTCCTCCTCCTCCTCCTCCTCCTCCTCCTCCTCCCTTCTCGTTCTCCTCCTCGTCCTACTCCTCGTTCTCCTCTTTCTCTTCCGTCTTACGTAAATCAAGTGCGTGCGATAAGAAGCCGTAGGAAGTCCGAGGGCACATCCCTCGTCGACCCCCTGCACTTCGCAGGGTGCAAACAGAGGCTCTGCGGCCCCAGCGGGAAACAGCAGACAACATCGTGGGGCACCCGCTGGCAGGCCGCTGGCAGACCAGCTTCTGATTTAAGGGCAGCTACGTTCACGCTTCGCGCTGCGCGGAGTGCGAACAGCGTCGCACTCTCACGCCGCTCCCCGGGGGCAAAGGAGGACGGGCAGGAGGAGGAGAAGGAATATGATGATGATGATGATGATGATGAGGAGGAGGAGGAGGAGGAGGAGGAGGAGGAGGAGGAGGAGGAGGAGGAGGAGGAGGAGGAGGAGGACGAGGACGCGGGGAGGGAGGAGGAGGAGGAAGGAGGAGGGAGAGGGGGAGGAGGGGTAGGAGGCGGAGGAGGAGGAGGAGGAGGAGGAGGAGGAGGAGGAGGAGGACGAGGAGGAGGAGGAGGAGGGGAGAAAGGCGCGAACCGCGAAGCGCGAACGACTTCGTCCCCTCGTGGCGGCCCCTGCTCGTATGGCGTGCCTACTGCAAGGATAGATGCGGCAAGGACCAAGGCCCCCCGATTGTGGCCCGGCTGCCTCGCCGCGCCCGGTGTTCGGCGGCGCCCCTACGGCCCGCTGGCCAGCTCCCTCTGGCACCGGCGGGCGCTCCTGGCTGAGGTTCGGAAGCCTTTTCGGCCTTTGCTGCTGCCGCTGCTGCTGCTCCTGCTCCTTCACATCCTCGTCCCACCTCCTTCTACACCCCCTTTCCTCCCTCCCTCCCTCCCTCCTCCTCAGCTCCCTCCTCTTCCTCCTCCGCTCCCTCCTCTTCCTGCTCCTCCTCCTCCTCCCCTCCTCCTCCCCTTCCTCCTCTTCCTCCTCTTTCTCCTCCTCCACATTCTCATCCGCAACCCCGTCCTGCTCCTCCTCCGCCTCGTCCTCGTCCTCGTCCTCGTCCTCATCCTCGTCCTCGTCCTCGTCCTCCTCCTGCTCCTCCTCCTGCTCTGCCCCTTCTCCCTGTCGCACTTCGAAGCATGTCGGCAGGGCGGGCCGGGCATTTCGCCCGAGACCTTCGTACCGTTTGTGATCCTTAAGCTGGCAGTCTGCAATTGTTTCACGGGACGCAGGGCGGGCTGCTTTCCAAGTGTGGCTCTCTGCTGATCGCCGCGTTAATCCGCCGCACAAGTTATGAAGAGCTTCGCTGATAGATGGCAGGCCGTTTTCAAGATGTACTTTTCGCCTGAACGCCACGCGCACTCGTTAAACAAATGAAAGAGTTTCACGGATAAAGGGCGGTACCTTTTCGAACTGTGGCTCTCGCATTAGCGCTGCGCACTTTCTTTTCGAACAGTTGCAAGAATCTCACATATTGAAGGCGGGCCGTTTCAACAAGCGGATTTCGCTTCGGCGCCGCACGCACTCGTTTGAAACAGTTGCTTGAGCTTCACGGATTGACGGCGGGCCGTTTTCTTTACGTGGCTCTCGCATTAGCGCCGCGATTTGTTAAAACAATGAAAGAACTTCACGGGTTGAGGGCAGCTCCTTTTCAACATGTGGCTCTCGCCGTAGCGGCGCGCACATTCTTTTGAAACATTCACGAGAATTGCACAGAGTCCCATGTTCAGCGTACCAGAAAATTGTGTGTTTGAAGGGTTCAAGATTGTGAGGATGCCGCAGTGACGTTGATTGGCGGTGTGGAAATCACAGGAATGGTGTTTGGGTGCGATTCAGGACCGTCAAGACGCAACACTCAGGTTGATTCGTGGCGGTAGGATCCCGAGACTGGTGTTTTGGTATGCTTCAGGGGCTTCAAACGGTTGTCCCCCAACGAGGCAGTTCCCTCGATGGAAATGAACCCTTCTAGGAGCCGATGAAAAGGGAGCTCGGAGGGAGGGTTACTCCAGCATCGCTGATGGGTCCTGGGTTTGCACTGATCCTCCTCCTCCTCCTCCTCCTCCTCCTCCTCCTCCTCCTCCTCTTCCTCCTCCTCCTCCTCCCTCTCCTTTCTAACCCTCCTCCTCCTCCTGTCCCGTTCCTCCTCCTTTCCTTATAGTTAACTCCTCCCTGTCGCACCCCGAAGCGTGTCGGTAGGGCGGACCGGGCGTTTCGCCCGAGACTTCCTCACCATGTGTGATCCTTAAGCTGAGAGCTTGTAACAGCTTCACGGATGGAGGGCGGGCCATTCTCCAAATGTGGCTCTCTCTTTAGCGCCGCGCACATTCGTCCTAAAAGTTTGAAATTCATTCGCGGACGGAGGGCGGGCCGTTTTCAAAATGTGGTTTTTGCCTTAGCGCCGCCCACTCGTCTGAAACAGTTGCATGAGTTTCACGGATGGATGGCGAGTGGTTTTCGATATGTGGCTCTCGCATTAACGCCACGCACATTGGCTTTGATTGAACATTTGCAAGAATTCCACGGATGGAGCGCGGCATCTTTTCGAAACGTGGCTCTTGCTTTCGCGCCACGCACCCATAGTTTGAAGTTTGCAGCCGCTTCAAAGATTCTCATGGCAACGTCCCAGTGGCAGTGTCTTTGGCGTGATGTCGGAATGTCAGGGCGCAGCCGTCACGTCGATTCGCGGTGTTAAAGTCCCAAGACCGGTCTTCTGGCGCGGTTCAGGACCGTCAGGACGCACCAGTAACGTTGATTCGTGGTGTTCAAATCCCAGAAATAATGTTCTGGCGCGCTTCCGGATTTTCATATGGTTGTCTTGCAACGGGGCACTTCCTTCAGTGAACATGTATGCTTGTAGGGACCTATGACGAGGGCACTTGGGGGGAGGGTTTACTGCAACATCGTTGACGAGTCTTGGGTTTACACTGGTCCTCCTCCTACTTTCTCCTGCTCTTCGTCCTCCTCCTTTCTTCTTACCCCTCCCTCCTCCCTCAATCTTCTGCAACTGAAAGAGAGGCACGTCATGTGCATACGTATACATGTATGTGTTTGTATTCATATATAGACACATATATATATATATATGTATATGTATGTGTACGAGAGAGAGAGAGAGAGAGAAAGACAGAAAGAGAGAGAGAGAGAGAGGACAAACAAAACGAGAGAGAGAGAGAGAGAGATGGAAAGAGAGAGATAGAGAGGGGGGCGTGGAGGTGGGTCCAAAGCCAGCGCCACAATGCTATTCCCCCTCCTCCTCCTCCTCCTCCTGCTCCACCCCCTCCGTCTGTACCCCTGACCCTTATACATAAATCCCCCTTGACGCGACCCCAAGCATGTCGGTAGGGCGGGCCAGGCGTTTTGACTGGTACTTGCTTGCCCTTTTTTCCCGAAACTTGAAATTTGCAACAGTTTCACGGATGGAGGGCAGGTCATGTTCAACATGGGGCTCTGGCATAGGTGGTGCAGCGAACATTCGCCTTCAAAGTGGAAGGAGGGTATTTTTCGCTGTGTAGCTCTCGCCTTAGCGCCGCGAGTATTCATCGTCAACAAGTGTCACAGTTTCTCGAAGGGAGAGCGAGTCGGTTTCAAGATGTAGCTCTCGCTTTAGCGACGCGCAAACGGCTTAGCAAATGGAGGGCGGGCCAATTTCAACGTGTGGTTCTCGCCTCAACGCCGCGTACATTCGTTCTCAAGGTGTGCAACATTTCCGAGGACGGAGGGAGGGTGATTTTCAATATGTAGCTCTCGCCTTGCCGCGCATATTCATCGTCAAGCCTTGCCGCGCATACTCGTCGTCAAAGCTGGCCACAACTTCACGGATGGAGAGCGGTCCGTTTTCAAAATGTACCTCCCGCCATAGCGCAGCGCACATTCGCCTGAAAAGTTCGCAGCAGCTTCACGGATGGAGGGCGGGTGTTTTTCAAAATGCGGCTCTCGCCTTAGCGACGCGCGCATGCGTCTTAAACACCTGCACCAAGTGTCACGGATGGAGGGCGGTCCCTTTTGAAACTATGGCTCTTTCCCTGGCGCCGCGCACGCTCGTCTGAACAACTTGAAACAGTTTCGTGGGCTCGTGTGGTGGAAGTTCCAGGAATGGTGTTCTGACGCCGTTTATGATTGCCAGGACGCGACAGTCACGTAGTTCGAATGATTAAGTCCCAGGGGCGGTGTTCTGACACGAATTGAGATTGTCAGGACGCAACAGTCACTTTGATTCGCGGCGCTGAAGTCCTAGGAGTTGCGTGTTGGCACGGTTGAGGATGCTCAGGCGGTTGTCTTCAATGGTGCATTTCCGCCACGAACGGACACCCTTGTAGAGACCTACGAAGAGGGAACTTGGAGGGAGGGTGTATTGCAACATCGTTAGTGCGTCTTGGGTTTGCCCTGGTCTTTCTCCTCCTTCGCCTCATCCTTCTCCTCATCCTCCTCATCATCCTTGTCCATCTCGTCCTCCCTTTCATTCTCCTCCCCCATCCGCTCCTCATCTTTCTCCTCCTCCACCTCCTCCTCCTCCTCCTTCTCCTCCTACCTCCTCCTGCTTCTCCTGCTCCTCATTATCCTCTTGCTCCTCCTCCTCCTCCTCCACCTCCTCCACCTCCTCCTCCTCCTCCTCCTCCTATACCTCCTCCTCGTCCTCGTCCTCCTGCTCCTCCTCCTCCTCCTCCTTCTTCTCCTCCTCCTCCTGCCTCCTCCATGTTCCATGATCCGCCCTGCTCCGCCTTGCTCCGCCCTCCTTACCCTCGTCCTCCTGCTCCCCTGGAGCAGGGAGGATGGGGGAGAGGGAGAGGACACAGGCTGCAGGAGAAGAAGAAGACGACGAGGGCACGAGGTGGAGGGAGAGCCGCGACAGGCAGCCGAGAGGGAGAGCGCGAGGGAGGCACGAGGACAAGGGCGTAGGGCGCATGTGGGCCCAGGGCGCAGGAGGGCACAGGCGGCAGCGGCGCCGAGGACGACACGACCGCGGCGGGCACGAGGCGCAGACGTGGCCCGCCTGGCCGCTCTGCCACGGGTAGGGCAGCGAAATCCATAGGTAGCCACTGCTCCCTGGCCAGGCCCATCCGGAACCCAGCAGCGGTGCATACGCCACGCCACCCTGGCTTGGCCAAGAGGGCGTATACACAGCTCACAGGCCCAGGAAGGGCCCGGCCAGGACCCCGCCTCCTCGGGCGGGGCTCGCTCCCCAGAGGAAGGAACGAACGAACGAACCACCACTGCTGACAATCGTGCGAGCCTGGCTGAGACCAGACGGGGGAGGTCGTGGCCTCTTGCAAAATATCAACACGCCGCGTGACTATACACATACATCTATCTACGCACGAACAAGGAAAGCTGCTGCAGAGGCGGGGAGGAGGAATTCTGGCTGTGGATGCTGGCGGAGCCTTTTCGTGAGTTCAGGATGAACGGCTCCTGGGCCGAAAATGGGCCTGGCCAGGGAGCCGTGGCCATGCACAGATTCCGTCACCCGAACGGGGCACCGCCCGGCGGCCCCCCCGAGCGCGCGGCGGCCGCCCGTCCTCGCCGCCGAGCCCGCCCGCGTCGCGCGGGGGCTCCGCCGCCCCGCCCGGCGGCGCGCCGGCGGCCTTGGCGCCCAGCCAGCCGCCCCTCCAGCTCCTCGGCCCGCAGGAGCTCGCGTTTCGTTTCTCATTGATCGGCGATAGCACGGGTAAGCGCGTTCCACCACTCGCAAGGTAGCTGCTCGCAAGTGGCCTGGATCCGCCGCGGGGGACCTACGATCCATTTGATCGAGGCAAACATGCGTGTTTCGGACTTAACTCCTCGGCTCGCGGGAGCTCGTTTTTCATTCTGCGGGGACGCACCAGCCCAGGTCAATGCAAACCGGGCCAGTCAGGCTTTGCAAAGAACTGCAACATCCTGCAGGCCCCTGGGCGCTAGCCCGGGTCAATGTAAGCCTCGCGCTGCAGGATCCTACAAGGTCCGGCACTCTGGCTGATCCCCGTTTGCATTGGTCCCCGTCTCAAGGCTCCTCGGCTCGCAGGATCTGGTATGTCTCATTCTTCGGCGATTGCCCTGGTAGACAAGCTCGCTCCACTACTCCAAGGGTAGCTCATCGAAAATGGTGCGGATACGCCGCGGTGGATCTACGATGCATTACATCGAAGCAAACATGTGTGTGTGTAAGTGTGTGTGTGTGT
>CAUYUJ010015900.1:256013-307073 GCA_963575745.1 Prorocentrum cordatum | reverse complement strand
GGCGTGCCTGCGCGTTGAAAGCGTCCCCGACGTAAGATGACGTCGGCGGCGACGGCGGCGACGACGGCGGCGACGGCGTCGGCGGCGGCGGCGGCGAGGCCGAAGGCCGTCGAGGCCGCCGAGGTCCGCCCAGGCCCGCCGAGCGTCGGCGGCGACGGCGGCGGCGGCGACGGCGGCGACGACGATGGCGGCGGCGACGACGATGACGACGGCGACGCATCGGCGATGCATCAAATGGGCCCCCATGGGGGCCCGAGCCCGAGGTGGAGACGCTTGGCGGAAACAAGCCCTCCGAAACACATAAACAAACATCCTTTGCGATGCACCGACGACGCGTCCAATGGACCTCGAAAAGGGCCCGCCCAATAACCAAGCCAATCGGCTAAATTCAAAATCGGTGCTCCGACTATAGTCGTCGCCCCTCCGTACTCCTCCACTTCCCACCCCCCCCTTGTTTCCATCATCATCTTTATCCTCAGCCACGTCTCCATCACCATCACCAACATCACCTTCGTCGCTGATTGGCTCGGTTACGGCGGAGGCCTTGGATAAGGAAACCTTGGATGAGGAACCCAAGGTCTGGAACCCACTGGAGCTCCAATTGTGGATCGGCCATGGGTATCGCTGCCGCCCTCATCGGATAAGGAATCCTCCAGGGTCTGGCCCTGAATGAGACCCTGCTCAGGCCCTCTTCAGGGCATCATCGTCGTCCTCGTCGTCGTCGTATTCGTCGTCGTATTCCTCGAACATCGCCCCCCACCCCCTCGTCCTCGGTCGATTGGTTTGCGCTGGCAAGGAGCCTCTGGCAAGAAGCCTTGGCAACGATGCCTATGATCGCAATTACTTGCACGCGAAATGACGGGCTCAAGCACGCGGCCTAGTTACTAAGGCTCAATCGCGATGCTCGGGCTCAAGACACGAAATCACGAGCACCGCCTATTGTTACTCATAGGTTCAATCGCAAAGATATCGGGCTCGATGCTCGGGCTCAAGACACGACATCACGATCACCGCCTAGTTACCTAGCTACTTAGGCTCAATCGCAGAGGCATCGGGTTTTAAGCACGCTGCGTAGACACGAAATCACGATCACCGCCTTCCCTTCGGCTCAATCGCGGAGGCCTCGTGCTCAAGCGCGCGGCATATAGGATCCGCGGGCTCAAGCTGGCGATCAGCCGCGCTGCCTGGAAGGCACGAGAGGCGCTGACATCGGAGGGCCCTGCTTGCCCTTCTTGCGCAATGCCCCCTTCGCCGCTGGCTCGCACACTGACTCCACACCCGTCTGGCCGTAGTCGTGCACGAACTCGCCGCTGTCGGCCGTGTCCCCGCGCATGTCTTCCTCGTACTTGCGCCTCCACTCCAAATAGCGGGCCTGTATCTCGGCGCGCTTCTCATCGGCCGCTCTGGCACCACTCGTCGTGCTGCCACGAAGCTTCCGCGCGAACGCCTCGAGCTGGTCCGCCTTGCTGTTGAGGACAGCGTCTCGCGCGGACTGTTGCCCGCGCCTCCGACAGGCGTTTGCGCAGGTTGCTGTTGACCTTCTGGAGGTCGGCGTACTTCTTCTGCAGGCTCGACGCCTTCTTCGGCGCCATGGTCGTCACTCGGCCGCCGCGCGGCCACAGAGCGCGGAGGGGAGACGAGGCCGTTCTTCGGCGAGCACGCGCTTGATGCTTAGGCCAAAAGCAGCTACGGGCTACGGCGACGGCAATCCAAACAGTCTTGCGGCCGACCTCAGCCGCAAGGGCTGATCACCAAGAGGGCCCGAAAAGTGCTTCTAGCATAGCATACCATAGCAGAGTATAGCATAGCATAGCATGCCATAGCATAGCATATATATATAGTCAGGAACGGATATTTATAACAGTCCGCGGTGATCGAGGCTCGAACGCGTCGGTCAGAAACGTCCAGAAAGCTGTATATCCGAGCGACGACGGCGACGAAGACCTGTCACCCTCCCCAACACCACGACTCCCAACTCACAAACGGGAGCGGCGGAGTGGCTTTACCCCAAGGCAGCTGAGCTGATGCGCGCTGTCGAAAATCGTATGGTACGAAAGGATACCAGACAAGCAATCTGGGACAATATGACGCATCTTGGAATCTGGGGCAACACGACTTCAAAAAACATCACGAATATGCAATGCCGTTAGGATGTGCAGTGCCCGCCTTGCAGCAGCATAGAATTGCACTGCATGGCATCTGGGAGGCTCTGAACAGCATGCACCTGGAAGGGCTCAATGAACAATCCCAAACACTCTGGTACACACGGCCGCAATCGCATGCATGTGTGGAGAGACCCTAAACGGCATACGCTTGGACAGACCCACAAGCGTAAACAGCACCACTCCGAGCCCACTTACATACCACTACGGCGTGCGCCTGAAAGACAATGAACAGCCTTGCACACGCGATGGGAAGCCTTCAACAGCATAGCATTGCAGAGCACGCACCCAGAGCGGGAAGCCCCCGACCCCTAGACCAGAGACCCTGGAGCCCCGAACCCATACACGAGACACCTACTCCTGGAGACCCTGGAGTCACCGACCCCTAGAAGAGACATCTGTACCACGAGAGGCCCAGACCCCATGACCCAAAACGGGAATGAAGCGGCAATGCTGAACGGCATGCTGTGCCGCCGATGGTGCGCTCACGCTGCTGCGCGCCCAGCGGCGCATGTTTAAGTACAGGCAACGTGTAAACTTACTGCTTACATGGTGCGTGCGCGCTGCTGGCAATCCAGTGGTGCATAATGAAGTGCGTTGCTGGTGTACGAACCCCTATCTTCAAGTTACAACGTTTCGCCGTGCCGCTATCAGCTGGCGCACAGGGAGGGGGGGGGCACCGTAACCACCATCCACTAACCACTCTAGGTATTTGAACTCCCTTTCTTCCCAACACCCGCCTCCACGGCTGCATAAGCCCAACCATACTTTTCATAGTCTCCTCGCGGGTGTCACCGTTCCTCTTGAAACTGGTCAGCAGCGGCTTGAAGTCGAAGTTGATGATGTCGAGCTGGACAACTGGCGGAATCAGGATGCCTGAGATGTCCAGCTTCTTCGCAGCTTTCTGCTTCTCCTCGGCGCCGTTGGACATTGAGCTTAACTTCTGAAGGCCATCCCTGGAGAGCTTCAAACACTCCTCAATGAGGACGAAGTGGCTGTTGATCTTCTGCTTCTCGTCGCCGTCGGTGGACTTCCTCAATATGATTGTCAGTTGGTTCATCTCCCGCTTCAGACTATCTCCCAGAAGAGCGTGCAGAGGAGGTGCCCTCGACATCCAATGAGCGGAACTGCCCGCGGGATCAGTGACGTCCTCACCCATCACCTTCGTAGGATACGGGATCTTCTTGCGGGTGAACGTGAAGCTGATCTGGCCCTGGCCGCTCGATGAGGCCGCAGACCCAGATGGATTCCCAGAAGCTGGGCCCTGGGCAGAAGTGCCATCTGCCAGCATCAGTTGTTGAGTCTGCGGGGCTGTGGAACCATCTTCGAGTGCAGGCGTGGACTGGCCATCCTTCAACGGGGTGCGCAGGTTCTCCTTGGAAGGGGTGGGGGTAGACAGCTTGGCACCCTTCTTCGCGAGTTCCTCCAGCGTGGACAAGCGAGAGCTGAGCTTCAGAATGCCAGACTCGTCTAGCGCCTTCTTGACGAAAGATTTGAAAGCAAAGCTTGCATGCATGCCGAACTTCACGTCGCGCTTCTTCACCCGCTTCGCCTTTGCCACCTTGGCCGTCACCTTGCTCACCACGGTCATGATGGGCCGAGGGCGGTTGGCGGAAGGCACGGCGTAGCGAACCTCCTTTTCGCCCTTCGCGTTCATACGCAAGACGCTCCGCACGTTGAGGGTCTTCGGGGTCTGCTTCGTTTCAGTCAGAACCTCTTCGTATGTGAGGAGCTCATACTCGTCCTGGATGTAGTAGCCAACCTTTTCGGATGATGAAAACGCCATGGTCTGGTCCACGTGCACGGCGGGTGCGGAGCCGTCACCCTCCCTGAGGACATTCCGCAGCTGCAGGGCAAGCTGCTCATCTTTCTGCTTATCGTTGTAGAGGTCCCTGTATTCGGTGTCTGGCAAGTGCTCCACCAACCAGTCGTTGCACTTCCTGCACACCCACAGGTCGGGCGTAGGCTTATCGCCCGTCTCCTGGCCTGGCGAGCAAAGGCCAAACTCTTGATCCCAATCCTTGCTGGACTTGTTGCACGTGAAGCAGAGACGGATCGGACCTCTCGACCTAGGCGGCCGAGGGGGCTCCCAGACGATCTCGAAGTTGTCTGTGGAGTCTACCGCGGCAGCAGCTTTGCCTTTGGACTTCCTGGACACCTTCTTGGCTGGCTCCTGCTGTGACATGTCGTACCAGAATAACCCCAGCAGTAATAATCTCGAGAGCCAGTGGAAATGGAAAGAAGGTTGTATTTCAACGGCCTGGTACACTCGAAATTAAAACGGCTCCGAGGGCTGAGATGTCGATGTCTCCATTGGGCTGGATGCCTGTAACTCTCGACATCCACGCAGAAATCTTCTATCCTATCCTGCCTCGCACGGGTGAGCCGATGGGATGTTCCACAAAGGAAGGGCCCGAGAGGGGGAGGCGGCCTAACCCCGCTGAACCTCCGGGTGCCCCCAGGACCCAAGACGGCCCCCTACGCCCTACGCAAATCCCCAGGTCGACCCTGAGCCCAAGACGGGATGGGGCCGAGAGCTCCGGCATGGGGCCCAGCACCCAGGAATGGGGCCGATAGCTGATAGCTCCTGAATGCGGCGCGCGGGAGTGGTCTCGTCGAACTTGGGACGAGAATGGCCAATGCCGAAACCATCGCCCCTTCGGGCATGTTCACGCCGTGCGCGCGCGCGCGCGCCCGCGCGCGCGGCGAGTTCCGTATTGTCCGCAATAGCAAAGCCGCCATGTAATTCCAAAAACTGAGTTGAAAATTTCTGTGGCCCTTTAAGGAGGCCGACGGACGAGCTGACTTTTCTGTGGCGGACAAAACGGAGATCGCACTGCGCGAGCGCGCGGCGAGTTCTGCATTGTCCACAATACAAAACGATCATGTAATTCCAAAAACTGAATTGGAAATTTCTGTGGCCTTTTAAACAATGCCAACGGACGAGCTGACTTTTCCAATGCGGGCAATACAGAACTCGCGCCGCGCGCGCGCGCGGCGAGGTCTTTATTGTCCACAGTAGCAAAGCCGCCATGCAATTCCAATCACTTAATTGACAATTTCTGTTGCACTTTTGAAGAGGCCGACGGACGTGCTTACTTTTTTGTTGCGGACGATACAGAACTCGCACCGCGCGCGCGCGCGGCGAGTTCTGTATTGCCCACAATAGCAAAGCCGTCATGTAATTCCAAAAACTGAATTGGAAATTTCTGTGGCCCTTTAAGGAGGCCGACGGAAGAGCTGACTTTTCTGTTGCGGACACTACAGAACTCGCACCGCGCGCGCGCGGCGAGTTCTGTGTTGTCCACACTAGCAAAGCAGCCATGTAATTCCAAAAACTGAATTGACAATTCCCGCGGCCCTTCAAGGAGGCCGACGGACGAGCTGACTCTCCCTATTGCGGACAATGCAGAACTCGCATCGCGCGCGCGCGCGGCGAGTTCTGTATTATCCACAAAAGCAAAACCGTTCGTAATTCCAAAAACTTAATTGAAAATTTTGTGTCCCTTTAAAGAGGCCGACGGAAGAGCTGACTTGGTCTATTGCGGACTATACACTATACAGAACTCGCACCGCGCGCGCGCGCGGCAAGTTCTGTATGGTCCACAATCGCAAAACGATCATGAAATTCCAAAAACTGGATTGGAAATTTCTGTGGCCCTTTAAGGAGGCAAACGAACGAGCTGACTTTTTTATTGCGGACAATACAGAACGCGCACCCCGCGCGCGCGCGGCGAGTTCAGTATTGTCCACAAGCGACAAGGCAACATGTAATTCCAAAAACTGAATTGGAAATTTCTGTGGCCCTTTAAGAAGGCCAGCGGGCGAGCTGACTTTTCTAATGCGGACAATGCAGAACTCGCGCCGCGCGCGCGGCGAGTTCTGCATTGTCCACAATAGCAGAACCGTCATGTAATTCCAGAAACTGCATTTAAAATTTCTGTGGCTCTTGAAAGAGGCCGACGGACGAGCTGACTTTTCTATTGCGGACAGTACAGAATTGTCGCTTTCTGTTCCCCTTTAAGTATGGGCCCCTATGCAGATATCTATGGGTTCCTGTGCGGGAATCGATGGGTTCCTGTCGGGGGTCTATGGGCTCCTATGCGGGAATCTATGAGTTCCTGTGCGGGAATCTATGAGTTCCCTTCGGGAGTCTATGGGCTCCTATGAGGGAATCTATGGGCTCCTATGCTGGAATCCATGGGTTCCTGCGCGGGAATCGATGAGTTCCCTTCTGGAATCTATGGGCTCTGATGCGGGCATCTATGGGTTCTTATGCGGGAATCGATGGGTTCCTTCTGGGAACCTATGTGCTCCCATGCGGGACTCTATGAGGTCCCATTCGGGAATCTACGAGTTCCCATGCGGGACTCTATGAGGTTCCATTCAGGAATCTATGGGACCATATGCGGGAATCTATGGTGGGTCCCTGTGCGGGAATCTATGGATCCCTTCGGGGATCTGAGGGCTCCTATGCGGGAATCTATGGGCTTCTGCGCGGGAATCCGTAGATCCCCTTCGGGTGTCTATGGGCCCCTATGCGGGAATCCTGGAATGCCCCGAATGCCCCGCGTAGCCGCCGTCCGCATGCGCCTCCCACACCAATTGCGGCTTGCGCGGTTCCGCGCCCCAGGGGGGACCCCGCTGGAACGGGCGCACACAACTGTTACTAGCATACTAGCACGTCCATGCGATTGAGCTTTTCGCCAAGATACCATCTCGGATGCGGGCAATGAGGTCCAAGCTCAAAGTGGGTAGGACTCGCGTTGTTGAGTTTGGCGCGAGCAGTGCAGTACCTGTGGCCTGTGGTTGGGCCCTCCCTACTACGAAATCATTAACGACCTGCTCGGGCTTGGCGCGCGCCCGCGGACGCGGCGCCAATGCCCCGCCCCCCTCACCCTTCCGCCCTCGGGCGCATGAGCGCGAGCCCGCCGCCCCAAATCCCGTCCGCCCCCCCCCCCCCCCCCCCCCCCCCTTTTCCCCGCACCGCTTCACACCCCCCCCCCCCCCCCCCCCCCCCCCCAACCAACCACCCCACCCGCCGCCGACCCCGAAAAGAATTATATGCTTTGTTCAAAAAAAAAAAAAAAAAAAAAAAAAAAAAAAACACCACCAAAAAAAACGCGCGCCCGCCCCTGACCCCCGCCGCTCAGCTGCGCCGCGCGGCCGCCCCCTTCCTTCAAACGCCCCAACCGCGCGGCCGCGACTGACACGGGGAGGGCCGCGCGGGCGCCCGCCGAATTGGTTTGAGTACTAAGTAGCCCTGGTACTTGGGCGCGCTGCGCCCCGCCCGACACGGCGACCTCGCCCCGACGCGAGGCTCGCGACCCGCCTTTTGTGGAGCGCGTCGCCGCGACGAAATGCGCCAACGTGGTTTGCAAAATCTCGCGCCCGCGTCGGCGCTGAGCGCACGCGTCGCCCGCCGCGGTGCACTTCAAAGGAACGCCTTCCAATTGCGCATTTTCTGTATTCGCATTGTCGGCGACGCGGGCGCGCGCGGGGGGGGGGGGGTAGATTGCAAAAATTTCATTCATTTTCTGCGGTTTTGCATGATGTGCAATACCAAGACTCATCCTCGAGCGCACGCGTCGCCCGCCGCGGGGCCCTTCAAAGGAACGCCTTCCAATGGCGCATTTTCTGCATTCGCATTGTCGGCGACGCGGGCGCGCGCGTGGGGGGGGGGGTAGATTGCGAAAATGTCACTCATTTTCTGCGCTTTTGCATGATGTACAATACCAAGACTCACCCTCGAGGGCACGCCTCGCGTGCTACAGGAACAACCAAACCCACACAGGGACCACAAGTATCTCAATTTCCACAGGCCACAGCGGCCCCCTTCGGTCCAGCAGCACCGACATGGCAATCACATCGGAAGGGCGCAAGCGGCTGTGCCCGCGCGGCAACTTAGACATCTTGCGCGGATGCGAGCTCGGGCAGGGACGTGCCGTCGACATTTGTATCGGAGGTCGATTTCACGACGCGCGCCTGAAAGACATTTTAAAATGTCTAAACAGGCAAAAAAAGACATTTTAAAATGTCTTCCGACATCTTGACGGACATTTTAAAATGTCAGTCGTTTTGACCAACCCATCTGGACCCGAGGCCGCGGTCGGCTCAAAATGTTTTGCGCCTCTCTCGGGCCGACGCGAGCGCACGTCGAAATGTTAATGCGTCTTCTCAGATAATCACGAGACCGCGTCGACGTGCGCCTGGTCGGATCCTCACAGGGATGCGCCGACGTGAATCTGTCGCGTCAGATCATCGCGGTACAGAGACTCAGACAACCGAGCGCACGCTGCATGTGACCTTGGACAAGGCGGCAAACATGAAGCCCATGACACCAGCACAAAACCGCGCCCCGACGCGACGGCCCGCAATTCGCGCGGCTGCGCGCCGCCCCGAACAGCCGCGGTGCTGGCGCGGGGCAGTGCGCGGCCCGCCTGAACCATGGGCGCACATTTTAGGCGCGCTTTAACAGAGTCGGCACGGCGCCCACCCGCGCCACCGCGGCGCGGTCAGCCGCGCGTGCCCGCACTCGGTTCGCGCGGCCGCAAACGCCCAAGGAAACTACAGACTACAGACTACAGATGGCCCGAGAGGGCGACAACGCGAACGATGGGCGCGCGGGGGGCGCGAACCGCAGTGGATGAACATTGGCATCGCCAGCGGCCTGGCCGCCGCGACGTCGGCCTTGACGCGCCCGACATCAATAGGCGGGCGCCCGTCTGCAGAACACCGAATGGTCGGGCGGCCCTGAAAGGCATTTCGCGGGCGGACGACCTCGAATGGCACCTGATGTGCGCGCGCGCCCTGGTGGTCGCTGAAACGGAGGGCGACCCGAGCAGGCATGTCGCGGACGGGCAACCATTTGACGCAAATCCTGCGGTCGGGCCGCACTGGGAAACCTACCTCGGGCAGGTGTCACTGGCTGCATTCTACGGGTGCGCGCCCTAGCAAGGCTGAGCTGGGGCGCGCGCCCCCTTGGCAAGCTCATTGGGCAGGCGCCCGCGTGGATGGCGCCATGCGGCAGGGCTGCCCTGACACGCTTTCGACGCGCGGAAGGCCCTGGCGGACGTTCCACCGCTGCATCGAAAACGCGCTCCTTGGGCGCGCGACCTCGGGGCGCGCCCGCTGGCGGGGTCGGTTGCGCGGCGGACATCCGATGGGCGGGCGGCCCCGCGTTCGTTCGACGGTTCCACGGGCTACGCGCGGGCTTAATAACAGTTCTGAGACGGGCCGACCGCGCCCAAACGCAGATCTTGATCGCGCCATCCGATGAGGCGCTCCTCGCGAGGGGAAGGGAGTGGAAGGGGGGGAGGGGGAGAAGCGATGGCGAGGAGGCGGCGGAGGGGTGAGGGGGGGGGCTTCTGTCATACATCTTATCCGCGGACTGCCTTGACAGGCATCGCAAGGGCGGGCTGCCCTGGAAGCCTTTCAAGCGGCGGGCGGCCCTGTAAAACATTGCGCAGGCGCGCGGTCTTGCTGAAATGTTCTTTGGCGCTTTCCATATGAAATGCACCCCGCTGCCCCACGGGGGGAGAGGCGGCGGGGAGGGGGGGGTGGGAGGGGCGGGGAAATGGGGGTGGTGGGGGGGGGGGGGTGGGGGGGGGGGGGGGGGGGGGGGGGGGGGGGGGGGGGCGCAGCGCACTCCACGGGGGGTCGGCGCGCGGGCGGAGGGGGGGGGGGCGCGCGCCTGCCGAGGCACTGCGCGCGCAGTGCTGCATTGCTCACATCTTACACAACACAGCGACTTTTCAGATGGTGAACAGTGCAAAGCTGCGCGCGCACGCGAAGCGGCGCGCGCGCGGTGCGAGTTCTGTATTGTCCGCAATAGAAAAACCAGCTCCTCCGTCGGCCTCCATTAAAGGGCCACAAAAAAATCAAATTCAGTTTTTGGAATCACATGACGGCTCTGCTATTGTGGACAATACAGAACTCGCCGCGCGCGCGCGGTGCGAGTTCTGTATTGTCAGCAATAGAATAGAAAAGTCAGCTCGTCCGTCGGCCTCCTTAAAGCCTTAAAGGGCCGCAGCAATTTCAAATTCAGTTTTTGGAATTACATGACGGCTTTGCTATTGTGGACAATACAAAGCTCGCCGCGCGCGCGCGCGGTGCGAGTTCTGTATTGTCCGCAATAGAAACACCAGCTCCTCCGTCGGCCTCCTTAAAGGGCCACAGAAATTTCAAATTCAGACTTTGGGCTTACATGGCGGCTCTGCTATTGTGGACAATACAGAACTCGCCGCGCGCGCGGCGCGAGTTCTGTATTGTCCGCAGTCGGAAAGTCAGCTCGTCCGTCGGCCTCCTTAAAGGGCAGCAGCAATTTCAAATTCAGTTTTTGGAATTACATGACGGCTTTGCTATTGTGAACAATCCAGAACTCGCCGCGCGCGCGCGGTGCGAGTTCTGTATTGCCAGCAATAGAAAAACCAGCTCGTCCGTCGGCCTCCTTAAAGGGCCACAGAAATTTCAAATTCAGACTTTGGACTTACATGGCGGCTCTGCTTTTGTGGGCAATACAGAACTCGCCGCGCGCGCGCGCGCGCGGCGCGAGCTCTGTATTGTCCGCAATCGAAAAGTCAGCTCGTCCGTCGGCCTCCTTAAAGGGCCGCAGCAATTTCAAATTCAGTTTTTGGAATTACATGACGGCTTTGCTATTGTGGACAATACAAAGCTCGCCGCGCGCGCGCGGTGCGAGTTCTGTATTGTCCGCAATAGAAAAACCAGCTCCTCCGTCGGCCTCCTTAAAGGGACACAGAAATTTCAAATTCAGATTTTGGGCTTACACGGCGGCTCTGCTATTGTGGACAATACAGAACTCGCCGCGCGCGCGCGCGGCGCGAGTTCTGTATTGTCCGCAATAGAAAAGTAGTCAGCTCGTCCGTCGGCCTCCTTAAAGGGCCACAGAAATTTCAAATTCAGTTTTTGGACTTACATGGCGGCTCTGTTATTGTGGACAATACAAAGCTCGCCGCGCGCGCGCGCGGTGCGAATTCTGTATTGTCCGCAATAGAAAATAGAACAACCAGCTCGCCCGTCGGCCTCCTTAAGGGCCACAGAAATTTCAAATTCAGACTTTGGACTTACATGGCGGCTCTGCTATTGTGGACAATACAGAACTCGCCGCGCGCGCGCGGCGCGAGTTCTGTATTGTCCGCAATCGAAAAATTAGCTCGTCCGTCGGCCTCCACAAAGCTTAAGGGCCGCAGCAATTTCAAATTCAGTTTTTGGAATTACATGACGGCTTTGCTATTGTGGACAATACACAGCTCGCCGCGCGCGCGCGCGGTGCGAGTTCTGTATTGTCCGCAATCGAAAAGTCAGCTCGTCCGTCGGCCTCCTTAAAGGGCCACAGAAATTTCAAATTCAGTTTTTGGACTTACATGGCGGCTCTGTTATTGTGGACAATACAGAACTCGCCGCGCGCGCGCGCGGCGCGAGTTCTGCATTGTCCGCAATAGAAAAATCAGCTCGTCCGTCGGCCCCCTTAAAGGGCCGCAGCAATTTCAAATTCAGTTTTTGGAATTACATGACGGCTTTGCTATTGTGGACAATACAAAGCTCGCGCGCGCGCGCGCGGTGCGAGTTCTGTATTGTCAGCAATAGAAAAACCAGCTCGTCCGTCGGCCTCCTTAAAGGGCCACAGAAATTGCAAATTCAGACTTTGGACTTACATGGCGGCTCTGCTATTGTGGACAATACAGAACTCGCCGCGCGCGCGCGGCGCGAATTCTGTATTGTCCGCAATAGAAAAGTCAGCTCGTCCGTCGGCCTCCTTAAAGGGCCGCAGCAATTTCAAATTCAGTTTTTGGAATTACATGGCGACTGTGCTATTGTGGGCAATACAGAACTCGCCGCGCGCGCGCGCGGCGCGAGTTCTGCATTGTCAGCAATTGAAAAACCAGCTCGTCCGTCGGCCTCCTTAAAGGGCCACAGGAATTTCAAATTCAGTTTTTGGAATTACATGGCGGCTCTGCTATTGTGGACAATACAGAACTCGCCGAGCGCGCGCGCGCGGCGCGAGTTCTGTATTGTCCGCAATAGAAAAAACAGCTCGTCCGTCGGCCCCCTTAAAGGGCAGCAGCAATTTCAAATTCAGTTTTTGGAATTACATGACGGCTTTGCTATTGTGGACAATGCAAAGCTCGCCGCGCGCGAGCGGTGCGAGTTCTGTATTGTCAGCAATAGAAAGACGAGCTCGTCCGTCGGCCTCCTTAAAGGGCCACAGAAATTTCAAATTCAGACTTTGGATTTACATGGCGGCCCTGCTGTTGTGGACAATACAGAACTAGCCGCGCGCGCGCGCGGCGCGAGTTCTGTATTGTCCGCAATAGAAAAGTTAGCTCGTCCGTCGGCCTCCTTAAAGGGCCGCAGCAATTTCAAATTCAGTTTTTCGAATTACATGACGGCTTTGCTATTGTGGGCAATACACAGCTCGCCGCGCGCGCGCGGTGCGAGTTCTGTATTGTCCGCAATAGAAAAACCAGCTCGCCCGTCGGCCTCCTTAAAGGGACACAGAAATTTCAAATTCAGACTTTGGACTTACATGGCGGCTCTGCTATTGTGGACAATACAGAACTCGCCGCGCGCGCGCGCGGCGCGAGTTCTGTATGTCAGCAATAAAAAAGTCAGCTCGTCCGTCGGCCTCCTAAGACTTTAAAAGGCCGCAGCAACTTCAAATTCAGTTTTTGGAATTACATGGCGACTTTGCTATTGTGGACAATCCAGAACTCGCCGCGCGCGCGCGGTGCGAGTTCTGTATTGTCAGCAATAGAAAAACCAGCTCGTCCGTCGGCCTCCTTAAAGGGCCACAGAAATTTCAAATTCATACTTTGGACTTACATGGCGGCTCTGCTATTGTGGACAATACAGAACTCGCCGCGCGCGCGCGGCGCGAGTTCTGTATGTCCGCAATAGAAAAGTCAGCTCGTCCGTCGGCCTCCTTAAAGGGCCGCGGCAATTTCAAATTCAGCGTTTGGAATTACATGGCGGCTTTGCCATCGTGGATAATACAAAGCTCGCCGCGCGCGCGGGGTGCGATTTCTGTATTGTCAGCAATAGAAACACCAGCTCGTCCGTCGGCCTCCTTAAAAGGCCACAGAAACTTCAAATTCAGACTTTGGATTTACATGGCGGCTCTGCTGTTGTGGGCAATACAGAACTAGCCGCGCGCGCGCGCGGCGCGAGTTCTGTATTGTCCGCAATAGAAAAGTCAGCTCGTCTGTCGGCCTCCTTAAAGGGCCTCACGCGTTTCGTGGCTCCATAGGGAGCCCCACCGAAGGCCCAAATGGCTGCGCCCACATGCGCGCACCGCACCCATGTCGGCACACCCCTCACGCGCTCCGTGGCCCCATAGGGAGCTCCACCGAAGCGCAAAATGGCTGCGTCCACATGCGCGCACCGCACCCATTTCGGCACACCCCTCGCGCGCTTCGTGGCCCCATAGGGAGCCCCACCGAAGGCCCAAATGGCTGCGTCCACATGCGCGCACCGCACCCATTTCGGCACACCCCTCACGCGTTTCGTTGCCCCATAAGGAGCCCCACCGAAGGCCCAAATGGCTGCGTCCACATGCGCGCACCGCACGTTTCGAGGCCCGATTTGGAATTCCACCCAAGGCTCCAGTGGCGGTGTTCGCACGCGGTCCCGTCCTCACCATGACGCGCTTCCCATGGGAGAAACGCCCAAGTTTACGCTAATTGTAGCTTGCTCGCCCCATCTCTTCGCCTCACTCGTGCGCGGTATTTGCAACTGCATATGGTTGAGTTTTTCGCCAAGCTATTCCCAACCATCCTGCGGTGTTGGGTCCTCGTTTTGACGAGACAGCGCCCCGCGTTCACCTCCTCCTCGCCCTCCCTCCTCATCCCTCCTCCCCTCCTCCTTTCTTTTCGTCGTCATCGTCACCGTTACCGTAATCATCATCATCATCACCACCATCATCACCATCATCATTATCATCACCACCATCATTAACAGTATCATTAACATCATCTTCATCGTCATCACCATCATCAGGCACACCGCGCCCATTTCGGCACACCCCTCGCACGTTTCGTGGCCCCATAGGGAGCTCCACCGAAGGCCCAAATTGCTGCGGTCACATGCGCGCGCCGCACCCATTTCGGCACACCCTTCACACGTTTCGTGGCCCCATAAGGAGCTCCACCGAAGGCCAAAATGGCTGCGGACACATGCGCGCGCCGCACCCATTTCAGCACACCTCTCACGCGTTTCGTGGCCCCATAGGGAGCCCCACCGAAGGCCCAAATGGCTGCGTCCACAGGCGCGCACCGCACCCATTTCGGCACACCCCTCACGCGCTTCGTGCCCCCATAGGGAATCCCACCGAAGGCCCAAATGGCTGCGGTCACATGCGCGCGCAGCACCCATTTCCGCACACCCCTCGCGCGTTTCGTGGCCCCATAGGGGGCCCCACCGAAAGCCCAAATGGCTGCGGTCACATGCGCGCGCCGCACCCATTTCGGCACACCCCTCACGCGCTTCGTGGCCCCATAGGGAGCCCCACCGAAGGCCCAAATGGCTGCGGTCACATGCGCGCGCCGCACCCATTTCGGCACACCCCATCACGCGTTTCGTGGCCCCATAGGGAGCCCCACCGAAAGCCCAAATGGCTGCGGTCACATGCGCGCGCCGCACCCATTTCGGCACACCCCATCACGCGTTTCGTGGCCCCATAGGGAGCCCCACCGAAAGCCCAAATGGCTGCGGCCACATGCGCGCGCCGCACCCATTTCGGCACACCCCTCACGCGTTTCGTGGCCCGATAGGCCATAGGGAGCTCCACCGAAGGGCCCAAATGGCTGCGGCCACATGCGCGCACCGCACCCATGTCGGCACACCCTTCACGCGCTTCGTGGCCCCATTGCTCCCCAGCGCTCTTTTCAAAGGACGCCGCCGTCGTCGGCGGTGGATAGGCGCAGGTCTCCCCCCAAACCAATTTAAAACATTTGAAATTGGTTTTTGATGGCTCTGAAGGCGACGGCGGCGGCGGCGACGGCGGCGGCGGCGAGGGCGCGCGCGGGGCCCGACGGCGGGCGGCGGGCGGGCGTGCTTGCGCTTTGAAGGCGTCCCCGACGTAAGACGACGTCGGCGGCGACGGCGGCGACCACGGCGGTGACGGCGTCGGCGGCGGCGGCGGCGAGGCCGAAGGCCGTCGAGGCCGCCGAGGCCCGCCCAGGCCCGCCGAGCGTCGGCGGCGACGGCGGCGGCGGCGACGGCGGCGACGACGATGGCGGCGGCGCCGACGATGACGATGGCGACGCATCGGCGATGCATCAAATGGGCCCCCCATGGGGGCCCGAACCCGAGGTGGAGACGCTTGGCGGAAACAAACCCTCCGAAACATATAAACAAACATCATTTGCGATGCATCGGCGATGCGTCCAATAGACAAACATCCTTTGCCATCGGTGATATGGAGTGCGATGGCCTGGGCCGTCGCGTTTGATTAGGCGTCTAGTCGGAGCCAGGCGACCTCTGGGTCATTCACCTGCAACCTCCTTTGCCCCGAGATTTCTTCGTGGCGCTGAAGGTCTGCAGGATGCTTGTTATGATTAAACCGATACATGTGGGAGATCCCCCTCTTTGATGGGGGGCGGGGTGCAGGGGTCCAGCAGGGACGAAGACCGTCCCGTAGAAATGCACCCGCACACCATACAAATCACGACTTTACCAGGGGCGACCGAGAGGAGGTGGCCTCTAGCAGCATTAAGGGGGAGATCACCAGGCGCGGGCAGCTCACGCTCAGGCGGAGCGCTCGGGGCGCAGGAGCCCCCACGGGGAGCCACGCGGCGAGCCTTACGCGATGGGTTAGGCTCAGGAGGCGGAGAGGCAAGGCGCCGCATCCTAGCGGCAGCGGCCACGACGAGATCGTCGGCCGAGGTTCGAAATCGGACTCGCCTGTCGCCATCGCCAGGGAAGGCAGTCGAGGTGAGTCTGGCAGGGCGAACGAGGGGAGGCTCGTCCCTCCTAGCTCTGACAGGGCGATCACCATCGGGGTGCCCTCCTAGCGACCGCGATCGTGTTCGCGTCGAAGCAACGTCCACCCCGCAAACACATTGGGCCCCATGGACCCCATGAGGCCCTGAAAACCTCTGGGGCCCCCGAACCCTGGAACCCTCTACCCCTAGACTGGACCCCTAGGCCCTGAGAGGCCCTGAGCGCCGAGAAACCCCGAGCCCCGAGGCCCCTGTGACAACCGAACCTCGGAGACCCAGGCCCCTAGATGCCAGGCGGGAGCGGCGGAGAGGCTGTGCCGAAAGGCACCTGAGCGGAGTTGCATTGCCACAAGGCAACAGGTAATACACAACTCAGACAAGCAATGATGGGCACAACTGCAGCCAAGCCATCCAATGGAACATTGCCTCAAACGTGCCCCACGCAAGCGCAATGGCACGCAGGGGAAGACCATACAATAAAACATTATTCGTATGGCATCGGGGCTCGATTAACTCTACAGGGTACACACTCAGAGAGGGCCGAGCATAATCGCAACCACTTGTGGGGGGCGCACGACCACCACCGCATACATGTAGGAAGAGGCCCCAATGACATTTCGGACGCCGAAGAAGCCACCGATAACCTACAAAAGCACCAGCGCCTAAACTCCATCCCACCAGTCACCAAAGACAGCAGAGCTCCCCCGTGCCAGGGCGCAGGCACGCTTCTGTGAAGACCCTAGTGCCCCGCCCCCCAGCTCGGGCGGAGTTCTGCCGCCTACGGGGCGGTTGGTGCACCTCGGAGGGTTCATTGCAGTATCATTCCACATCCTCGAAAGGTGTATTGCAGAATCGCTCCGCAACCCTCGTTGGAACGCCAAAGGGGCGGCAACGAATCAGCAGACCCCCCAACGCGCGAAAGCGAGGGGAGGAGGATGAGAAGCCATGGGATGTAGATGAAGAGGGCGAATTTCCGACGCAGAAGCTGAACGCCGAAGCGTTCGGTGCGCATTGGCTGACCGAAATACTGTTCGAACTCCTTGGTGCGCCTGGGCTGACCGAAGCGCAGGTCCAGGTCCTAGGTGTTGCACGGGACCTCGTGCTCGAAAGGCTCGTCGGGCGCCTGCTCCCGCTCCTTGGCGATGAGGCGCCTACCAGCAGCGCTCTCCTGGAGCAACCTGCGAGCGTTGGCCCGCTGCGTTGGGTCGGGTACGAAATTAAACTTATGTGAGTCAGGAAGGTTCTCGCCTTTCAAATCCTCCCCGTAGATGATCCACGCGACGAGGTAACCGAGAGGGCGACCGTATGCAAGCGGAACGAAGCGATTGGTTGGGTAACCCTTAGATGACCTCGTGATTTTGCAATCGCCGTGCTTTTTATTGCAGCAGTAAGCCATGAAAGCCTGCTTGCTGCGATACCAAGTCACGCGACCCTCATGGCCGCCCCTGCCCGTAAAACGCCACGTCAATATAGCGGCATCTTCCAACAGGTCGCCTGGGTCAACGTCTTCTGGTGGCTCGTATGGCGCTGGCGGGGGAGGAACGTGCACACCAGAGGGTCCTCCGCCTTCGAGCCCAACCGAAGCAGATGGTTTTGCACCAGGAGGGTCACCCGAACCAGAACCACAAGGATCGCCACCATCAGACTCGCCAAATAAAGGGTCCAAAGCGTCGGGCTTCCAAGGTACGCGTGCCCCATCGTCGTCACTGTGGGCCAAGATATCAAAACCAGCTTCATCGTCACTTGGGGCCAGTAAATCAAAACCAGCACCACCTCGGAGATCGTCACCGTGGGGCCCGTCCTGAAAGGTGGCGCTGAACACGCGGCACTGCCCCCCTGCTCAAGGCCCCAAGGACCTCCCCATTCCTGGACCACTGACCCCCGCTACACCCCATGGGCCCCCCTTGCGCCCCACAGATTCAATACCCCAAAGGCCCGCCCAGACTTGGAACCCCGTGCGCCGGACGTTCCAGCCAGGACACCCCATCCCCCTTCACCTTGAGATTCAAAACACCTTTAAAATTTAATCAAGAGCTGGGGCCACGCGACGACGAAACTGTCTCGGGCGAGACGTAAAGGAGGGGCCAACCTTTTACGTGAAGGGGTAAAGTAGTTAGTAGCGCGGTGTGTAGCAGAGTAGGGGTTAGGTGGGCAGTGGATCCTCGAAGAAGTCGTCGACTCCAGCCTCGACGGCGGCAATGGCTATCTCGTCCTCGCCCTCCTCCTCTGCCTCGGCGATGCCGTCGGCTTCGCTCTCATTCGACAAGCACTCAGCGTCCCCGAGCACTGGTGGGGGAGGCAGCGCAGGGGCAAACTCGGCACCTCGTCCACGCCCTCGACCACGGCCGCCACGAGCACGGCCGCCCCCTCGGGCGACCCCGTCGCCGCGGCGCCTCCTCGACACAACCCGCTGGATAGGCCACAACTGCTTGGTGGGCACATCTCCGAGACGATCGCACAGAACAAGAGCTGGAATGAATTCTACGATGTCCCGATCGTGCGTGGCCAACTCATAGAAATCAACTTCCATGGGGACCACTGGCGGGATGGGTCGCACTGCGTGGTAGCACGTGGGGTGCCACACGCAGGATGCCTGGGGAATCACTAAACCGATGCCAACACCCGCGTTGAAACATTTCATACATGCATTTTAATTGGCAATGGCCTCGGCTGGGCCGCGAAACCCAGTTACCCTGGCCAAGGACCCAGACATATGCAATTGTGAATCGCGCGAAGTGGATGCTGTTTTCGGTGGAGCCCCCTACATGGTCACGAAACGAATATGAAACGTCCGTCATGGGTGGTAGAAACGCACGTGGGCGGCGGCACTGGGGCATGCGGTGGGGTTCCCTACGGCGCCGCGGTAGGCGAGCGGGGCTGTCTACTTGTTGGGCGGGTCCTATGTATTCGTTGGGGGTGTCCTAGGTACTCGCTAGGAGGGTCCGATGTACTTGTTGGGAGGGTCCTATCTACTTGTTGGGAGGATCCTATCTACTTGTTGGGAGGGTCCTACCTACTTGCTGGGACGGTCCTATTTCTTTGCTGGGGGGTGGCTATGGCACTTGTTGGGCTGGCCCTGTCTACTCATTAGGAGGGCACAATGTCAGTCCGACCCTGTAGCAACGCACGGGTGGCTTGTGTATCCTCGGTCTCATGGGTCTGTATGCCCCTGCCCTCCGCACCCCCATTCTGGCACGCGCGTCGCGCGGTTCGTCGCGCCATAGTGGCTTCCACCGAAGGGCCCCAGTGATTCGCACGCGTCCGCAACAGCGGTTTCCGCACGCGCGCACACGCGCCACGCGTCACGTGGCCCCATTGGGAGCTCCACCGCAGGTCCTCGGGTCCTCGGGTCTTGTCGGCAAAGTTCGGACGCCCCCGCGCCGCAAATTTCGGCGCATCCTCTGTAATGTTTTTGATCGAGCCGTTTTCGGCGGGCCATCCTTGGGCCCGTTTAGTTGCACCATTCAGCCACTGGGTTCCCACGGAGGCGCGGCATAGCTAGCGGCATGCGCTCTCGCGGCGGCCACCCCTGCTGGTGGCAGCACGACTCTCGGTCAAAACGTGATCGAGGGCCGCGGGCGACCCGTGCTGGACCCGCGCGCCGTGGACGGGGCGGTGGTGCACAGCACGCCGACGATGCTGCAGCGCCTTCTTGGAGGACGCTGAGACGACGCATCCAGAGGCAGCGGGCGAGCCAGAGGGATTGCAGACAGAGGCAGCGGACGACGCAGACAGATCTAGTTTTCTGGAGCGAGGGCAGGCGTGAGATCGCGCGTTACGGCAGTGGCTGGCGTAATGGCGCGTTGCACGACAGCAGCGATGAGGAATGGCAAGCGGGGTCCTCCAGGGAGGACTCGCAAGCGGTCCTTCCCGACACCTCCACAAGGCGATCCAGGACGCCGCGGCCCAGCAAGGAGCTTCATGCGCTGCGCGCTCGAGGGCGCTCGAGGACGAGCACGAGAGGATCTGCAGGTGTAGGGGCAGCTGCGCGCTCGAGGACACCCCGCAGGGTCCTCGGCCGCACTGGGGTAGGAGCGGCAGGGCGCTGCGCGCGCGAGACAATGCAGGCGTCCAAGAGGCTGGAGGCGCGCCACAGGAGGGACCTGCGCGAGATGGAGGCGCGCAGGGCTGCGCTGGATGAGTCAATTGAGGCGATTGAGGAGAGCCTCGAAGTGCAACAAGAGCAGAGGCGACGGGTGCTGCAGGAGATGGAAGTCGCCCATCTGAACAACCACTTCGACGAGGTGGAGGTGTCTGCATTGGCCGTGGGCGCGCTCGACGACTGGATGTGTAACCAGACGCGGAGGCAGATGATGGTGGAGTTACACCGCGACTCCGTCGATACGATGATTCGCTACAAACAGTGGGTCTCCGAGGATGGCTTGCAGTGATCGCCAGCGCCGAGAGGCGCAGCCGTCTTTGCTGCGCTTAACATGTTCGAGGGGGCCGAGAGCGCCCACGGCTACGAGTGCATTGAGTTCGAGGCTTGACCGTGCTGCCGCCGCCGCCTGCCAGGCCCAGGGTGTTGCTCTTCCCCTTCCTCCTCTTTCTGAGCCTCCTCCTCCTCCTGCTCCTCCTCCCACGGTGACCCCCGACGCGCGTCGGAGGGCCACCGTGAGGGTTCCAGTGGCTACGGCCGCATGCGTCTCCATCAGCCATCACGGCACGGGCCTTCCCCACAAGTAGATGGGACCCTCCCAACAGAACATCGGACCCTCTCAAAAAATAAATGAGGCCCTCCCAGTACGCAGACGGGACCCTCCCAGCGGGTATAAATGACGCCCCCCGCCAGTAGATACGACCCTCCCGACAGTCAGATAGGACACTCCGACCAGAATGAAATACCGTCCCAACAAGTAGATAGGACCGTCACAGCAAGTAGACAGGACCCTACGACAAAAATACATAGGACCATACCCAGTTCACATAAGACCCTTTCAACCCATAGGTGGGACCCCCTAACAAGGATATGATACCCGCGCAACAAATAGCTAGGACCCCTGGGCAGATAGGTAGGACTGCCCCAACAAACAGATAAGACCGCCCCTCTTCACATATGCTTTTCGGCTGTGCCATTCCGCTCCCGTCTAGGGTCTGGGGGTCGGTGGATCGGGGGCTCAAGGGATTTCAGTGGCCCCAGAATTCGGGGGATTCCATCGCTGAGGGTCGCTCAGGGCCTCGGGCCTCATGGGTTTAAGTCTCTAGTCTGGGGGTCGGGGGCTCCAGGTGGTCCAGGGGCTCCTGGGGTTCGGGGCCTCCTGGGTCCCCAATCATTTCGTTACGCATTGGGGATATGGAACACTATGGGGCCCAGAAGTGTTGAGAACACCCCGCGCCTTGAGGCACAGCTCGTTCGCAGCGGCGTTGGCTCGCAGCCTGTCCTGCTCCGTTGCGGCTGACATCGGCTGAAGGCGCAGCTCGAACGGTGAAAGCGAGACCTCGTCGGCCAAATCCCACCAGCCCTCTGGGCGTAGGTGGTCTAGGGTCTAGGGTCTAGGGTCTAGGGCCTAGGGCGTTTCCTCTTCCAGCTTCCGAATCAGACCCCTCTCCCTACCCCATACACCCTCTCCCCTGGGGTCTGGCCCCCTCTCCACCAACCCCTCCCCCCCCGCCCCCCACCACCCCCCTCCACCACCCCCCCTCCCCCCCCCACCCCCCCGTCCACCCCCCCCTCCACCTCCCCCATCCACCCCTCCCTGGATGTCCCTTGGAAGCTTTTTGGAAGCCCAGGTTGGGTTGGGACACTCTTGGAGCCTTCTTGGTGGGCTCTTGGAGCCCTCCTGGAGCTTACAAAACACCGTCGTCGTCGTCGTCATCGTCGTCTGAGGGCATTCCTGCCCACCCCCGTGGGGGCAGAACTTCCCTCGCTGTCTCTCGTCGTCGTCGTCGTCGTCGTTGTCGCCGAAGTCGTCGTCGTCAAACCACCCCTCCACCACCTCGGATGTCCCTTGGAAGCTTTTTGGCAGCCAGGGTTGGATTGGGGCCCTCTTGGAACCCTCTTGGGGACCTTCTGGAGCCCTCGTGGGGCCCACAAAACATGGTCGCCGTCGTCGCCTGATGCATTTCTGCCCACCCCCGCGGGGGCAGAAATTCCCTCACTCTCGTCGTCGTCGTCGTCGTCGTCGCGGTCGTCGCCGTCCTCATCCTTCTCCTCCTACTCGTCCTTCTCCTCCTCCTCATCCTATGCATTATCCTTCTACCCGCTCCCTCATCCATCCATCCAGCCTCCTTATCCTCCTCCCTCCTTCGCACGGTTCGGCGACCCCCTGCTTTGCCCCCGCACTTCCCTCATCGCCTCAACTCGCCTGGGCACCGTTCCTTCATGGGCTGGTGGGGATGCGCGACGCGTCAAGGGGTGACACCCGCTAGCCTAGCGCCTAGCACGCTAGCAACTAGCAGCTAGCAGCAAATAAACCGTTTCAAGATTTCATGGCACGGACCCCCAGGACATGTACGTGGCCCGATTGGGCCGCAAACAATGTTACATCACTAGCGCTGATGGTCGATCGAGCCCAATGGGCGGTTCGAACCCTACCCCCGCCAATGCTGACATCTCATGCCCAAAGCGCTCATCAAACTTATTGCGCGTGGTGCGTTTTCGACCACATCCCCCGCTTCCGTGCCCATGGAAAAAAACGCTTTACTTGCAAACTGTTTTCTAACTTCGCATCACCTTTGTAATATGGTAGTACAGGGGCTCGTGCAAGCCAAGGTCCATGATGGCCTCATCGTCGGCGTCGTTCTGCGCGATCCTCAAAATCCGAATGAACGCGTTCCCCTCCAGGAGCTTCGAACGCAGCTTCGGGGTGCTCAGGCTGAAGCAGTCCTTGACGATCCTGAATAATCGGTTCCTCATGTCCACAATCGGCTTTGCCGAGGGCGAACAAATGCAGAACCCAACTTTAGCGCACTCCGACAGCTGCTGGACACCATTGTCCTCTGCCTGCACGACTCCTTCAATGAGGCGGTTTTTGTATTCCCACAAGCTGTCCAAAGAACTGTTGAGATTCGATTTGCGCACATGGGTCAAGTCTTGAGCGGCAGCGTAGATTTTTCCAATGGCGTCGATCTCACTTCTGGGCGCCAACTCCAAGACGGGAGACCCAACGATGCAGGGAGTGGAACATTGAAAGACGCCCCCGTATTCTGAGAACTTTGTAATGTATTCAGCAACCGTTTGTTTCATTATCGAACTGTTTTCGTTGATGTACTGGTCCACATGTGCCTGGAGATCCCGTTCAATTATAGCTCCCTTCTTCCTGGCTTTCACCATGTACTGGTTCGCCATGCTGGCTACATCTGCGATGCTAAAGCCTGCCCCGATCGCGTCCGAGATGAGCTTATCCAACGCGTCCTTCCGATCCAAAGCTGCGTATGCCGTCAGAGCTGCGTCGACCCTAATCACGCGAGCTCGCCTCTCGGCTTGGCGAGCATTCATCGGGAACGACAGCATGCCGAGGCGAGCGCGTGCTGTGGCAGCCTGGCCAATCTCAGAAAGCCTCCTCATCTCATCGTCCGTCAAATTTCTGTACTCCTCTCCCATTCTGGCCAGATCACTGCTCCGCCGTTCGTTCAGGAATGCCCTCCATGCCCCGCCGCTCCGAGGCCGCGGCTCTGGGTCCGGGCTGGCCCCGTCGCCGCCGCCACCGTCGCCGCTCGAAGCGCGCGCTTCCCCCCGCTGGCCAGGTGGAAACCGCGATCGGAACTGAGTCCCGACGCATGCTGCAGACAGCTGGAGGACGTCGAGCTGGTCAGTCTGAGGGCGTGCTTTTACTTCCCGCCTGAGCTGCGCATTCGCAACTTCATTTGGGACGATGTTACCTTGCAGCACCATGGCATGAGCAATAAGCCGATGAAAACAATCATCCGAACCGAGTTCGCAAGACGCCTCTAACTCTTTGAACCACTCGTCTTTCGTGCACGCAGGCTCGCGAGCCATATCGCCAGCGAGCTCTGGTTGGCAAATCAGGCGAAATGCTCTCATGGGGTACAAGGAGTTCGGGAAGAGCACCTTGGAGGTCACGTGGCACGCCGCCGAGCTGATCATTTTGAAGGCGATGCTGCGGGTACGATTCGTCAGCTCAGACTCCAGAATCAACAACCACATGGCAGGGGTGTGCATCAACTTTGAAAGATTCTCGAGGCACTGCATCTCCAGCACGCCGCCTGCCAAGATAAGAGCTGGATAATTTCGTACAAGGCCAACTGAGCCAGCACGAACTCTCTGGATAGCTTTCTGCCGCTCCTTTCTCTCGAAGCCTCTTGAAGACATGAACGTGCGATGGCTCAACAACGTCTGAAGAGGGTCAAGCACATTTCTGAATAAAACAAAACACGTGTGTGGGCAGGGCTTGACGCTTCGCAGAAATTCCAATGAGCGTCGGATCGACTTGGCAAGCCTCTCACGATATAGGGCGCTGTCGTCGAGGCCATCGTCATCGTCGCATTCGTCGGCGCCAGCCTGTCCGACAGCAGGTGCAGCATCATCGCGCTGTTCTGCTCGGCTCGCTTGCTTCTTTGACTGTTCTGATCTGCGTTTTACCCACAATTCGTAGGCAGGCCTCAACAAACCGAAGCAGACGTCGATCAGCCCGACGTCGCAGACGGCCTCCCGAGCACTGTTCCATTTCTGACGCTTCAATATTCGGATTGTACGGTAGGTAAGTCCAGACACCAAACCGTTCAAGACCGCCTGCTTCAACAGCTCGCCCGTGGAGCCAGTAGTGTCGTCGTAATTCAACGTCCACACGTCGATCCATGTGCGATCACACATATCACCATTTGGAAGCATGTCAAGTGCAACTCTCCTACGAACACTGTTTCCATCATGCGGCAGAAAGCATCTGACTGCGACTTGGCGGTACAATTCTGCACTCCGAGGGGGCGGGCCGATCCTGAATCTGATCTTTGGCCGTGCCACATCTCTCAAACATTGTCGAAAGCTGTCCCATTCACCAGAACTGTCGAATGACCTCGCGATGTGGATCATGCCCGTGACTGCGTGCTCCATGTGCTTGCAAACTTCGCTGTGTCCACGCGCAATCGTGTGTACATCGCAATCCGCCGTCGCGCCTCACATGGCACGCCGAGGCGCAGTTGCATGCCGAATGCTGTCTAGCAGGGCTCGTCTAATATGTTCAATTGCTCCCCCGCCCATTTCTCGCCGTGCCCATCTGCGCGCGCCCCCCCTCCACCCCGAGGCCCTCCAGGGCTGTCCAACGCTCCCCTGGCGCCCACTGAGGCGCGCAAGATCCCCCAGAAAACCTTTGAGACTGCCCAAGAACGCCACCTGATCCACCGAGATGTCCCGATGCGCCCCCCCAAGGCAGGATCAGATGGGATCGGACAGAAAAGAAAACAACTTCAGCAACCTCAACTTGCCGCGCCATAGCGAGCGTTGCACGCGCGAGGGCAAACGTTGAGTGAACGGCCCTGGGGGTAAGCACTGAGCGAACCACCCTTGGGAACAACGGGCGTGCGAAGACTCACCCTCTCACGCTGCCGACCGCTCGTGACGGCCCGAAACTTTCCACGATGGCACGAGGACGGCCCCGAGGGACACCACGAGCGCCCCGAGACAGCTCAAGAAGGTTCCAGTACGGCCCAAGGGAGATCCAAGAGGACCCCAAGTCGGCTCCGCGGGGGCTCTCTGGCGGCCACCAAGGCCGTCAGGAAGCCTTCCAAACGATCAAGAGGACATCCCAGTACAAGCTCAGAAGACGCCAGGCGGCCCAATCGCGCCCTCAGACGGCCCACGGAGCCTCGACGAACCCCCGAGGCACCCCCACGGCATTGCCAGGAGGCCCCGACAGGGCCACAAGACGCCCCAAAGAAGCCACCCAAGGGCCGACAGTGCTTTCAAGAGGCCCGCGGTGCCACGCGCGACGCCCCCCCCCCCGTGCACTCTCGCACAACCGCAACCGAGAATTCTAGGCTGGCACGGCGGCGGGGCTCGCCGTAGGCCGCTGGAAACTTTTTCATCAATGTGTATTGTTCCGACCTCGCAGCTCGCACGATCCGCTCCGATGCTGGGTTCGACCTGTGGCCGTCGCAGTCTACCACGCGAGTGAAGGACTGTGCACAACGGTCGCTCATTGATGCCTCTACGTTTTCCAACAATGCCTGGGCCTGACACTTAGCGCTTGTTGTGGCGATGGCCTGAGCGCAACCTGCTTCTTCACCCGTGATGAACATATACTGTGTCTTGTCTGGCGTCGAAGCTTTCACTAACAATACCCAACGGCCCCTACTATAGAAAATCTTCGTGGTATTCTTTGACGAATCTTTGAACTTCAATCCCATGAGCGCCAACGCATTCCGTACTGGTTGCAACGGTTGGCTGACGGGGCGAACACGAACAAGTGCGTTGCTGCCACTACGATGGGTTAACACGAGTGGTGTCTCGTCGTAAGTCACATGCTCGATCGAATGTAAAATCTCAACCTTTAGGGAATCGTTCCTGCACTGGGCGCGGGCCACCACTCTGCCAACCGAAGATCTCACCCATCGGTCTGACAGCCAAGCCAACGCAGCAATACGACCCGTGTGACGCTGGAACGTGGGCCGCGTTTGGTCGAGCTCTGCTGCCCGCTCCTCGAGCGTTGCCCTGCGGCTCACTCTGGAATCCCAGCCCAACACCGAGCCTACCACAGGAAACGGCACGCACTTGTTCTTTTCTGCAATAGCGAGCAACAGCGAGAACGATTCAAAGATCTGTGACGGCATCCTGAAAGAACGCTGCGCGTCTGACAATACTGCATGTTGTGCCACCACCAACGTACCTGCGTGAGGGTCTCCCTGGATATCCCGCTTCATGTTTTTCCGACGTTGAGCATCAGACGGAACCAGTGGAAGCGACCCATCGTCTGACATGTTCAGTGTAAGTGGTGGGCATACACACGCACATACACGGGCTGGGCTCTGCCAGCTGCGCCAAAATGGCTGCTAAACGTGCTGCGACGTGGGAGGGCACAGCAAGTCAAAGCAATGCAACACACACAGCTTGGCCAACGCAGTGCAATGCAATGCATGTGCACAAGTTTTGCGCGTCAGCAACGCAAAACAACACAATTCCCTTATCCACAGAGATCCAACATGCAATGTGAGCAACGCGTCGGAATGCAATGGCATTCAGTGCAGCGGATGCTTGGGGTCGGTTTTTCAAGGCGCACGGTTTCTGTTAGACTGGGGGGCGACGCGGGGGTCAGTCGCGCATACGCTGATACAAACAAAAAAAAAAAAACGCAAAAAAAAACAACAAAGCCCACGACATTTGTTCAGACATTTTTTGGCTATTTTATGTTGTGCAAGACGTGGGTAGGCTTAAGGGCCCCTGGGGACATTTGGTGTGTTTTCCAAGATCCCGCAGTCTAGCGGCCACGTGCACCACGGCAGTAAGGCCCCCATTGATAAACAAAACTCGGAATCCAAAATCGAATCGAACCGGAATCGGAATCGATGGAAATCGAATCGACTCGGGTCGGACAGATCGAAGTGAACCCTGGATGGGGAAGTCCCTGAAGGGGAAGGGGGGAAGAAACGTCGATCTGGAACCGGCGACACGTCGCCGACAGATCGGCGATGAGCTCTGTCGATAACGAAATCGCGCGTTCCCGGGCCAGCGTGGGCCATCAGGCTCCTTCCTCAGCTGCCCCGATACGCAACACGCAACACGTAGCGCATTGATACGGACCTCAACACGTCGACGGAACACGTACGCCTTGAACACGGACGTTTTGAGCACGGCACGTGTTACGTTTCAAAACGTGCGTACCAGGGCAGCTAAGGGCCCCTTCTTATCGGAAATTCATGGGCGATTGGGAGGGCGACGCATCCCCCCCCTCCTCCTCCTTTTCCTCCTCCTACTCCTCCTCCCCCTCCTCCTACTCCTCCTCCTCCTGCTCCTCCTGCTCCTCCTCCTCCTCCGCCTCCTCCTCCTCCTCCTCCTCCTCCTCCTCCTCCTCCTCGCTCGCTACCTGAGGGCAATAGGGGTCCGAAGCCCTTACTTCAATGAGATAGAGGAAGGCGAAGACAGCACCCCCAAATATGCACATGCAGAAGAGAAGGACGGAGGGGTGAAACGAAGAGCGTAGGCGCTGTTTCTCACCATTCTGAACGACGCCTGAGCCAGGACACGGGACGCAACACCATAGGCCGCCGCGGCGAGTCTTCCAGGGTCCCTCTTCCTGACCCCACTGCGTCCACAACTGCGCGAGCACCTCCCTGAACAAATCGCAGGCTGGAAGGGAGCAAGGGAGACACCAGGAGCAACAATGATGAGAGTGGGAAGGAGATGAGGTGAGGCGAAGGTGCACAAATCGACATCGCAATGCTGAGCTCCTGGGGCCTGAATAAGGCGCATCACATCTGGCAGCTCACGTACGTATGGAAACTCATTGTCTCTGGGAATGGGCAAGACGAGAACAAAAGGCTCACTTCAATGCAAGCAAGCACAGGCGAGCTCAACGAATAGTTGCAGCTGGTTGTTCTGGTGAACTATCCTCTCGCTGTCCATCTGCGGCAGTCCCCTTGCATACCACGGCGCCCTTCGAGCGCGAGCCTGCCCAGCCTCTCGGGCGGGTCGCCACGGCACACATGCGGCTCAAAGAGTGCCCCTGTGACCTGCCCTGACTCAATCCTCCCCAAGACCTCCTCCACCTCCTCAACCTCCAACGGGATATGGGCGAAAGCACAGGGGAGCAGGGAAGAGGAGGGAGAACGGGCAGCAGCGTTCAAGAGAGCTCTTTCGAGCCGTCCCTCCACAGTCCTGGGGCGCCCCCAATTGCATAGCTCAGCGCTGCCACGCAACAAACCCTCGACGGAACCCAGACCGTAGCATAGTCGCCGTAGGGGGCCTCGCTCGCCACCCTCGGCAACGCCACAGGCGGGGCAGGTCGAGCTCTCGCAAGTATCCTGAAGGGGGTCCAAACGTCCGCTGAGCAGGTATGTCCGCAAAGGTGTCCCCCTTTACCTTTTTTCTATTGGCCCCAACCAGAAGCTTCCGATGTTCAACCGTTTCTTCGGGCTCCTGCTGGGCTGGCCTTAAAGGGGATGCAGTCCAAGTAGAGAAGCAAGACTGAGCTCTGTGCAATTGAATCAGCAGCCTGTTCTCATCCCAAAATTGCCAACAGCAAATAGGGCACATGGTTCCCGTCGCCACGGGCTCTTGGGTCTCAAGGGGGCTTCGCACTTTCTTGAAATGAATTCTCAACAGCTTGGCACTCTGAGCAACGTGCCCGCACTCATAACACGAGAATCCTGCAGCCGACGGGGGTGGCGGTGTCGACACAGCCTCGACATCATCGCCTTGCTGCTCGTTCTGGGCCCCCATTAGCTGTCTGGATGGACCGCCCAGAGGTGCGCGCACAACGGCGAGAGCATGAGAGTTACCTGCCGATGGGCGGTCGGCAACGCCCCTCGGTGTTCCGGCACGGTCCTGGCACAAGCCCCCGCTGTGAGGGTGGCCTGTCTGCGAAAAAATTGAAATGTCGTCGTCCCTGCGGCTTCGTATTAAAATATCATGAAAACTCATTGCAAGGCCAACTCTCCTCTACTTGGTTAACAATTGCTTTCTCCAAACTGGAGCCATTCCGTTTGCCTTCCATAAACGTTTAACCCCCGCTGCTGATTGAGTGACCATGAATAGAAATTCGAGAACGGGCGATTTGGGGGCGGCGGTCTGGGGGGCCGATGCGCGGCGCGATTGGCTTCCGAGGCGCGCGTTGCAGCGCGGGCGGGGGCGAGAGGGGGAGGGCCCGGTAGATCGAGGGGGGGCGTGAGAGAGGGGGGGGAGGGGGAGGGAGGGAGTGTGGGAGAGAGAGAGAGAGAGAGAGAGAGAGAAAGAGAGAGAGAGAGAGAGAGAGAAATAAAGAAAGAAAGCAAGCAATAAATAAAGAGAGAAGAGAGAGAGAGAGAGAGAGAGAGAGAGAGAGCGAGAGAGAGAGAGAGACAGACAAAATATACATAGAAGAGAGAGAGAGAGAGAGACAGAGAGCCAGAGAGAGTGAGAGAGTGAGAGAGAGAGAGAAAGAGAGAAAGAGAGAAAGAGAGAGGGAGATAAAAAGAGAGAGAGAGAGAGGGGGGGGGAGGGGGGGGGGGAACGGAGCGGCGCGGAAGGGGGGCGGGGAGAGGGAGGGAGCGGGAGAGGGAGGAAAGGGCGAGAGGCGAGAACGCCCCCCCTACCGCCCGCGACGCCGCCTGGGGGGGCGGGAGCAGAGAAAAACAAAACAAAAACAAGACAAAAAATCGGCCAGACCCGCGACACGACACCGGTGCCGGAGTGGGCTGGAAGAGGCCGCGCTGGAACTCCTGCGGGCTGAGGCCCATCTTCTCCGCGGGCACTGGCGTAAGGCAGCCTCCGATCGGTGTCTTTCCCACTGGCGTGGTAGGGTGCGGCGAAGGCTGCGCTGCGGGAACGGTGTTCGGCGTATGGGGGCCGCTCCCATCCCCCAACTGAAAAGGCGCTGACCCTCCCGAAGCCGATCCCGTTCCTGACACGAACCCCTGGTCCCCCGTCGCTGTCGTAGCCGATGTGACTGATCCCGTGCCCACTGGAATCTGGCGGGCCTCCGCGGGCGTCTGTTGAGGCTGCTGCGGCTGCATCCCCATGGGCATATGTTGCTGTGTCTGCTGCTGCTGGGCCTGCTGCGCCTGGAAGGCGTGCACCACTTGGCCGAGGACCTTTTCCGATTCGTTCTGTCTGCTGGCTAACCCTATCAGTAGCCCTCGCAACTCCATGAACGGGTCCTGCTGTGCGTAGAACTGCTGCTGCTGCTGCTGTGGCTGCTGCGCCTCCTGGGGCACTCGCTGAGCAGCTGGCTGCAGGATGGCTTGCTTTGGCACCTGCTGTGGCGCCTGCGGCGGCGGCCGCGGCGGCTGTCCATACAACTGCTGCGGCAGCTGCGGCAGCTGCGGCAGCTGCGGCGGCTGCCCAAGCTACCGGGCGCGGGCGGGCGCGTGGCCTGGCACAGGCGCCCCGACTGGCGGCTCAGGCGGTGGTCCGCCTGCTGGCGGCCCTGACGGCGATCCGAGATGTATCTGCTGGAACTGCATCGCCACATCGTCTTCGGCAATGAGCTCCTCGAGCTCCTGAATACGCATCTTCAGCTGGGCTACGTCGTTCGTGTTCTCCGTCTCCTGGATCTCCAGATTCTTGATTCTGGCCTGTGTCCCCCTCAGGCGCTCGACGGCACGATCGAGCTTGTCCTTGTATTCTCCCAGCAGCTGCCTGACTGGCATCGTGTCCTGCATCATGCACTTGTGGATTGCGATATTTATGTCGTGGTTCTCTGCGAGTTGGATATCCCTCGCACGCCTCGCCGTCATGGCAAGGTACGCAAGGTCGTGTATCTGCCTCTTGGTCTCCATACAGAAGGCATGCTGGTCGCCCTCGGGAAGGGCCTTGTAGCACGGGTCCGGAATTGCTTCCTCCTTGGTCACGGGAGCCACTTTCGCGAGGTATGCCTTGACGTCCTTGTCGCTGAACGTCGGCGCTGGCTGACGCTGTCGACTGGACGGCCTCGTCTGATGGCGCGATTGTCTTCCGTCTTGGCGGGACGGCCCCTGCTGCGGTGTGTAGTGCTTGCCGCAAAAGCAATGCCAGAGCCCTTTTGACATAGCGACCACATCGTCCGCAGTCCCACGCTGGTATGTTCCATGCCATCACAATGTGTTCTGATCGCGTTGATGGTTGATTCTGAGCAGAATGATGAGACTGCAGCAATAGATAAATCAGCCTGATGCTATCTTACGAGCGCTCGTGCTCGTGACCTCTGTTCTGTTGCCCTGCGGTAACGAGCTCCCTCCACTGGCCTCGTCGTGGCCAGCCTAAGAAGCAGCTGCTATCGCAGGCGGCAAGCAGTCGAGGTTCGCAGGGGCGAGCACGACGGGGTTCGGCCGAGCAAAATCCCCTGTGCTCTGGCCAAACCCTCTCCTCCTCCTCCTCCTCCTCCTCCCTTCCTCCTCCTCCTCTTCCTCCTCCTCCTCCTCCTCCTCCTTCTCTTCCTCCTCCTCCTCCTCCTCCTCCTCCTCCTCCTCCTCCTCCTCCTCCTCCTCCTCCTCCTCCTCCTCGAGCCACTCACCGCCCAAAAATTGCCCCTGGCCGCCACGAGCGCAGCGCGTCGGGCACCCCGTGCAGCCGCTGGGGCAGCTCGTCCTCCCCCAGGCATCCGGGAAAGTGATGTGCTCCATCCTGGCTCATCCTCCCTGCACGGTTTCCCCCGGGGCCGTACGCGACTCGAGGAGGAGGAGAAGGAGGAGGAGGAGGAGGGGGAGGAGGAGATGGAGGAGGGGGAGGGAGGAGGAGGAGGGAGAGGAAGAGGAGGAGGAGGAGGAGGAGGAGGAGGAGGAAGGAGGAGGACGAGGAGGAGGAGGAGGGGAAGGGGGGGGGGGAGGAGGGAGGAGGAGGAGGAGGGAGGAGGAGGAGGAGGAGGGAGGAGGAGGAGGAGGAGGAGGAGGAAAGGGGGGGGCGGGGAGGAGGAGGGAGGAGGAGGAGGAGGAGGAGGAGGAGGAGGGGTCGCCTAAGCCCTTCGGGGAAACCCTCCAATCTTCCCTCTGCTCCGGACTGCGGAGGCGGGGCTCCAGGCCCTGGGAGCATCAAAAGCGGATCCGGGACTGGAGTGCCCCCAGGGAACTTGGACAAGTGCGCTCCACTGCTCGCAAGGTACCTGCTCGCAGATGGCCTGGATCCGCCGCGGGGGATGTACGACCCATGGCATCGAGGCACACGTGTGTTTTGTTTGGACGTTTGCGACTAGGCACTCGACGCGCTCGGTGAGAACTGGTCGAGACCTGCGGGGACCACGGATCGGGAAGTCGGCTACACGCAAGAGCGACCCTGGGTAAGAGAGACCTCTGGTGCGCGGCTTAGCGGGGACCGCTGGGGGGGGGCCAAACACAGGCGCAGAAGTCGCAGCTATCGCCTCGCACTCGGCGAAGTTCGGCGATTGGGGGGCCCCATTATTGGGCCCGCACCAAAGGGCACTCCAGCCAAAGGTCACTCTTGCGTGTAGCCGAGGAAACACACCTCGCCGGATGCCTGGACCCCCCGAGCCTCCGACGCCGTGGCCCTTCCACAGGGTGGGCCCCGCCAGAGCGACGACGACGACGACGACGACGACGACGACAGCGACGACAGCGACGACGACAGCGACGACGACGACGACGACAACAGCGACGACAGCGACGACAGCGACGACAGCGACGACAGCGACGACAGCGACGGCACCGATGACGGCGACGAGGACGACGACGACAGCGACGGCACCGATGACGGCGACGAGGACGACGACGACGACGACGACGACGACGACGACGGTGACGAGGACGACGACGAGGACGACGGCGACGAGGACGAGGGCCGGGCCCTCCTCCCTCGACCGGGGGCAGCACAGCAGATCCCCCGGCGGCGAGCGAGGCAGCGCACCCCGCCCCAGGGGCGCTCGTGGGCCGCAGCACGGCTCCTCCCCAGGCCCCCCTCGCGCTGTGCAGCCACAGGGCAGTTTTTTTAACACATGGGATTCTTTTAATATATATATATATATATATATATATATATATATATATATATACATATACGGGATTTTTCATACATGACTACTTTATGGATAAATGTATGCGAGAACTCATCGCTGTTTTTTATACTACATCCCCGCATGTTTCATACAGGATCCGCACGCGGAGCATGTACTAAAAACGGCACTGTAGCACCACGGGAGGGCTGGCGCCGCCTTCGGCCCCTCGGGGCCCTTCCTAACCCGGGCCTGGGACCGCTCCAGAAGCGACTCGGGATGACCAACGGGTCCTGCGGAGCGGGTCGAGACCTCGAGGAGACCAGCTCAGGGAGACCGGCTCAGGGAGAGACGCGTCAGCCCCCCGACCCCCCCCTCGGCGGCGAGCGGGGGGGTGGGGGAAAGGACAGAGAGCAGGCCCTCCCGGAGTGGCGGCGGGGCTTCTCGAAAGCACTTTGGCCTTCTGAGAAGTCTGCTGCGTCGCCCAGGAAGGCTCAGGAAACCTCTCGGATGGCCCGAGGCCTTCCAAGCCTTCTGGGAAGGCCTCCGCCTTCTCACTTCCCTCCCCCCCCTTGCCGCCGACCACCCCCGCTCCCAGCCAGGACCCCCACTCCCGACCTGGTGACACAGAGAGTCCTAGCTGGCGGTGTGGGTGGCTTCTTGGTGCTCTGGGGGGGCCAAGAAAAGCCAGCCCCACCCCGTGAAACCGAGCCGCCCTCAATCCGTGAAACCGAGCCGCCCTCAATCCGTGAAACTCGCGCACATTCTTTATAACGGGGCCAAGGCGACAGCTAGATTTTCAAACCGAGCCGCATTCAATCCGTAAGACTCGTGCACATTGTGATGGCGAATGCGCGCAGCGCTAAGGCGAGAGCTCCGGCCAGGACCCCCTGGAGCACCAGGTCCGGAGAGGCGGTCCTGGCTGGGGGTGGAGGTGGGTTGCGCTGTCCTCCCTCGAAGCCACCGCCCACAGGGCTCTCTGGGAACGCGTCCTGGTCAGGGCGTCGTGGCGGGTGCAGCCGTGGCCACGGAGGGTCGGAAAGGCCGAAAGAGGCCCCTGGAACGTGTGCCCCCCGCCCTGGAGACGCTGGATCCAAAAGGCTGGCATCCCTGAATGGGGACCACTTTCATTTCCGCCAGGCGAGATGCCCTCATTCTACTGCCGCATTCCGCCAGATTCCGCCGAGGGCGAGAGGCCAGCTGTGCACAGATGTAGAGATGCACGGATGTGCACAGCCGTATACACATATCTGAGCTCACGCATGCATACATACATGCAGACAGACAGACACACAGAGAGGCAGGCAGACAGACAGGCAGGCAGGCAGGCAGAGAGACAAACAGGCACACACGCACAGACATACATACATACATACATACATACATACATACATACATACAGACAGACAGACAGACAGACAGACAGACAGACAGAGAAACATATTGACATACATACATACACACACAGACAGACAGACAGACAGACAGACAGACAGACAGACAGACAGACAGACAGACAGACAGACAGACAGACAGACAGACGCACATACATACACACACGCATACATACATACATGCATGCATGCATCCACACATACATCGATATATACACACATACATTCATACACACATGCCTACCTACATACAGACAGACAGACGTACATACAAACACACATGCATCCATGCATGCGCATACATACATACATGCATACATGCACACAGGCATACCTAGATACGCACTACATACGAACATACGTGCATACGTACGTACAGACACAGATACACACAGATAAGCATACATAGATGCAGACAGACAGACATACATACAGACAGGCATACCTAAATGCATGCATGCATAAATACATTTGAAAGCATGCCTGCACAAGTACATACATACATGCGTACGCACGTACTTATGTGCATAAGGACATACACACAAACATACATATATGTACGCATGCATCCATCACGCATGCATAAAACCTACATATACACGTGCGCACACGACAACATCGTACGTACACATACACATGCGCATACACACATACACATGGACACACAAGCACGCACACCTAAACGTACACATACACATGCATATGAATATACACGTGCACCCACACATGCACATACACATACACCTACACCTAAACCTACACCTAATTCTACACATACACATGTATACACATACACCTGCACGTAGGCATGCAAATACATTAGCCTAGACATCGTTATCCATACATGCTTATGCACGCACATATGTAACATTAAACATGCCCTGTCGTAGACACATACATGCAAAGGTACATACGGATGCACAAACACCCATACATATACATGTGTGTATGCATGTACCTGAACGCATAAAACTTCATATGTATGTAAACTCACATCCAGTTACGCATAGACCTTATAATGTGCATATACACGTGTGAACTTCTCCCCATATACAGATGTACGCACGTACACCTACACATATATATATATATATATACATACAGGACAATGCACACGTACACATGTATACATATGTATGTCTGCAAAAACGTAGAAAATGTGCATATACGCATGCATACGCATAGACATGTACAGGAATCGATGTACACATACATGCAACATGTGAACATAGTTGTAGATGTCTATGTGTGCGTGCGCGTGTGTGCAGATCTGAATGGATACACATTCACTGCGAGAGAAAGAGAGAGAGAGAGAGAGAGAAAAAGGAAGAAAGAAAGCAGCAAAAACACGATGAACGCAAACAAACAACAACACCCCCTCCCTCCCTCCCTAATCAAAAAAAGAAAGGAAAGGAGAAGAGAGGAGAAAGAGAGAGAGAGAGGAAATAGACAAACAAGAAAACAAAACTGTGTATTGACAGGGCGCCCAGCCAGAATTTAGAGTCGGATCCAGCCGTTGCCACGAAGGTGCCCCAGCAGGTCCAAAAAGGTCTAAAAAAGGTCTTGCCACTTCTGGGCACCAGCCAGCAAAAACGAAAACACGGACAACCACAAACTTGAGACGGCACGCCCTGTTCACCCAAAAAACACTCGACTCCAGCCCTCGTCGTCTCTGATCGCACCCCCTCGGGAAGAAACTCCTGCTTCCGAGGGTGGCGGGCGACCCTGGACACGCGAGCCGGCGGCTGGGAAAAGACACGCGGTCGGGTCGGCCCTGGCGCACTGCTCGGGCGGTCGGATCGGGTCAGGCAGACCCTAACGGGGGGAACGGATGGGAGGGACATTAGATCGGGCGGGCTGGCTTCCATGCAAGCGAACGGGCCGACCATGACTGTTCGGCGTGCGGGGCGATTCTTGAGTAAATTTCGGAAACGGCTCCAGCGTGAGCGCGAATCCAGGATGATTTGCTGGAGGTCTCAGGCGGGAGCCGTTGTTGCTGTAGCCTGGCGCCAAGGGGCACAGCTTCACACTCAAGAGTTTCCCTGACAAAGAAAATGGTTCGAGAGCTGGGGGCACACTTCAACCGAGAAGAACGCACTGGCACAGAGGAGGTAGGGGCAGCAAAAGCTACTATGAGATCAGGATGATAAGCACGACTACTAGGTATATTGTCTACGGTCAGGAACTTTTGGATAGCGTATCGCGGCGGCGGCCCCAACGACACGCTATGCCCTGCAAGCGGATAGCGTGACGGTCCGATCCGCGGGGCGGGAGTTCGGGAAAAGCTTGGGACGCTGACGCTGGGAGACCCGGAAGTGGTTAGCGTGTCGTGCCGAGGCGTGGTGGGCAAGAACAGGCGGAGCAACATGCTATCGAAAGCTCCCGACCGTAACCAAAGCAACACAGAACTAGCGGTACTTCCTCGCGGCGCCTGGACCAGCGCACAGACCAAGTGGCGAGCCTCGAACGATCAAAACCGTGAACAAACTGGTGCGGCGACGGGCGGTGGCGACGAGCGGCCACAAGCCGGACAGACCGGCGCACAGACCCTTTTCTATGTACTAGGGAAGTAAGACTCCTGAGTGCGAGCACTGCTTGGGGAACAACACATACACACACACCTAACGGGACTGTTTCGACGCACCCAGAGGTCTGGAGCCTCCGCCAATCCCATGAAGGGCTCCAGAGCGTCAGTGTCGTCGTCGTCGTCGTCGTCGTCGTCGTCGCCGCCGCCGCCGTCGTCGCCGTCGTCGTCGTCGTCCCCTTCAGGATCGACGGCACCAGCCGCAATGCCTTCACAATAACTAGACTTTTTCGACGCACCTTGAGGTGCATCGTTTAACCGATCCCTACCCCTAACGGCGTAGCCTGGGCCCCACTGGCCGATTTACCCCCCTTGATGGAGATATAGGCCGTTCCCCTCGGGCTTCGAGGGGCGCATACCCAACTGGGGTGGTGAGATGGTGGGGCTCGGGATGGGGATGGGGATGTGGGTAAGGATCGGCTCAGCGATACTGAGGTCCGGATGGGGAGCCTCCCACCAGGGTCCGACAACCCGCGACCATACCCATAGCCAGCCCTCCTCCCCTCCATCCGCCCCCCCTATTAGGGGGCCACATGCGAACCCTACCCCTACCCGAGCGAAGTGAACCCCACCCTCCCCCCCAGAAATCGTGGGGGGTAGGGGTAGGGTTCGCACGTGGCCCCCTACCTATAGGCATGGGCGTTCGCTCGTCCTCTGGAGCCTCCGCCATCCGCTCGGGCGGGCTGAAGGCGTCCGCGGCCATGCGCTCGGGCGGCCGCGGGGCCGTCGAGGGGGGCAGCGGCCCGACGAGCTCCCCCCCCCCCAGCGGCCGTCGGGGCGGCCAGCCGCACGCGACGCTCCGCTCGAGCCGACGCCGCCGCGGATGGGGGGGAGGCCTGAGCAGAAGGCGCGCGGCGCCGAGGCGAAAACTATACCTTGGAAGCGGCCCCCCTCCCGTCCGTGTAGCTGTTGTGAGTTTCGGGCCTCGGGGTCGCAAGCGTTCGGTGGGTCTCAGGCGCAATGCCAGGCCTGCCCAGCCGACACGTCTGAAGGTGCGACAGGGAGGGGCTGCTGTGCATCAGGGGAAGACTGGGGAGGACTGCGGGGGACTGTGGACGAGAGGGGGAACTGACGAGGAGGAGGAGGGAGGAGGAGGAGGAGGAGGAGGAGGAGGAGGAGGAGGAGGAGGAGGAGGAGGAGGAGGAGGAGGAGGAGGAGGAGGATGAGGAGGAGGAGGGAGGAGGAGGAGGAGAGGGGAAGGGAGGGGAGGGGATGGGATGGGAGGGGAGGGGAGGGGAGGGGGGGGGGAGGAGGGGGGGGAAGAAAAGGAGGGGCACTGAGGAGGGGAAGGGGGCGGACTGAGGGGCACTGAGGAGGGGCACTGAGGAGGGGCACTGAGGGGGGGCACTGAGAAGGGGCACTGTGGAGGGGCACTGACGAGGGAAGACGGGGGCGGAGGGGAAGCACTGCGGAAGAATTGGGTACGGGTGGGGGGCCAGGAAGGCTGCAGGGAACCCCAGTGAGGCGACGAGCTAGGCTGGCACACAGCTCGCGCGGCGCCTAGGCGGGCGGCCTGCGGCCCCTGAAGCCGAAGTCTTTGAGAGGCGGGCGTGGAGGGAAAGGAAGAGGAGGAAAAGGAAGAGGAGGAGGAGGAGGAGAACCAGTGCAAACCCAAGACGCATCAACGATGTTGCCATAAACCTTCCCTCCAAGTTCCCTCTTCGTAATCCCCACGAGGAACTAGCTTCACTGTGGGACATGGCCCACTAGAAGACATCCGTCCGAGAATCCTCAGCAACACCAGAACTCCATCCCTTCGACTTCAACGCGCCGAGTCAACGTGACTGTTGTCCTGACAAAACTATGTCGTGCCAAACCATCATTCATTGGACCCCAACACCGCGAATCAACGTGACTGGTGCCCCTTGACATGTTCAAATTGTTTCAAAACGCAGGTCATGGGACGTCAACACCGAGAGCAGAAAATACTGTTACGTCCTGGCAACCTTGAATCGTGCCAGGACAATCAGACCGATATGTGGGAGATAAACACCTACAAGCACAAGCACCAACACTAGCACACACACACATACATGCATACACAAAAACGCGCGCACACACATACACACGCATCTTTAAGTCGGTGGCGCAGAGGAACCTTTGGTACGGTCGACAGATGGAGGTGCCAATTGCGAGCGAACTTAATCGAACGCGCCGTGATGAAAGAATCCAGCCGCGGCCATCCAGATTGGTGGTGGTGGTGACAAGATGAAGCGCACACACACACACACACACACACACACACACACACAAACACACACACACACACACACACGCGCGCGCATGAGCACACACACACACACGCGCACGCACGCACGCACGCACGCACGCACGCACGCACGCACGCACACACACACACACACACATACACACACACACTTTTTCGTCGCAGCGCGGTCAAGGCAATCCGCACGCGCGTCTGTGCGAGACCAGGGCACGGCGTCGCCGCATGCAAGAAGGGGGTGGAGGCGAGGAGGCGGCCGAGGGGGGGTCAAGAAACGCACACACACACACACACACACACACACACACACAAACACGCAGACACACGCATACACAAAAAAACAACAGAAACTGAATGTGAGCGGCGCGGAAGCGAAAGCCACAGTTCGGAAAGGAGACGCCCTTCATCCTCAAAAACTGGTGTAGGCGCTTCAGACTAGTGTGCGCGGCGCTCAGGCGAAAGCATCAGTTTGAAAACGGCTCGAAACAGCCGCAACCTTTGAAAACGAATGCAGTCGGGCCGCTGAAAGAAAGAACACCAAATAAGGATCGAAGCCCCTTCTTTGACCCCAAACCCGCCTGCGTGGACGAGGAACGCTGGAGAAATAGCCATGGACGGACCTACTAAATGTAAGGAACGTCGAGCCCCTTCCCAACCCGAACGGCTCCTTACTTCAGCGTCTTAGCTGCATGCGGGGCGCTTAGGCGAAAACCATACCTTAAAAACAACCTGCCCTCCATCTTTCAGGCGAGGGCCACGGTTTGAAAGCGGCCCGCCCTCCGTTCCTGGAGCTGCTGCAGCCTCCCAAGGCGAAGGTGCGCGGCGCCGGGGCGAGACCCACATATTGAAAACGACCAGCCAACCATCCTGGAAACGGTTGCTCGTCTCAAGCCTCAGGGTATTTTTTTGTTTTCAAACTCAGGCGAATCGCCCGGCCAGCCCGACCCACACGCCTGGGGGTGCGACAGGGACGAGGTAGTGGTGAGGAAGACGGATGGAGGAGGAAGGGGAGGAGGAACGGAGCAGATCCAAAGTGCACCAGCGATGCTGTGATGCACCCTCCCCGTCCCAAACCCCACCCCTTATGAATCACAAGACTCCCACAAAGAGGGCACCCCGTCAAAAGACTAGCATCCCATGAGCCTGCCAATCAGGCACATGAGCAGCATGATCCTACAGCTCAACGAAGTGTCCAATCCGGATCTCTAGATCTCCTTTGAACAGATTACACACAAAAAATGACAAACAACAAAAAAAACAAAAAAAAAAAAAAAAAAAAAAAAAAAAAATGAACAAAAAACGATCCGTGCAGTTGTTGCACGAGTATACACGCTCGGTCATGAAGTATGAACTTCGAGTACCGACTTCTTCCCCCATCGTTGCGAGAATGAAGGCCGAACGCGACGGCGGCAGGCCTAGCGGAGGCGGAACCCCCAAGCTGGACCCATCACAGTTGAACTTCGCGCGAGCCGCGTCCAAGCGTCTCGCAGAGGCGGGGACAGGCAAGAGGAGCCAGTGATGGCCACACGAAATTGCAGAAAGAAGATGTGATAGAACGAGGAGTACACGCGGATCCAGCTCAGTATCGCGGATGGCCGTACCCATTGCCCCCGGGAGTGGAGACGGATGCAGCACAACCACGCTACTGATCGAGCACAAAGCAGTGAAGCGCCTGGAAGGCTATGAGAGGCAACATGCAGATAGAAGCAGCTCAAGTCGGCCACTTGGTGTCCCTCGACCAGCGCCTGCTGGACAAAAACAGGACGCACAAGGGCAAGGGCAAGTAATGACGAGTCCGTGGGAGTCCCGCTTGGAGGCACTCAGAAAAGAGAATACGGCGGCAAGGGCTTCAAAATCCAGGCTAGTCCATGCTCGATCGTCGCTCACTTGTTTTGCAAGGACGGTCAGCTGCCAGGGTCAGTCGTCGCGTCTGCTTTCGTCGACAGGTCAAGAGCACCGTGCACTGAAAGCAGGGAAGGTTCAGTCGTCGCCATTGTTTTGCTGGGGTGATCGGGTGAAAGCACAGCCCCTTCATTGATCTGAGATACACGTTCGCTGATCGGTGACTGAGCATAGACGGGGACGCCTCCTGGTACAGTAGCTCCTTCGACCCTGAGTGCTCCTCCGCCGTCGCCCGCTTAACCACCGCGACGCACCCGAACGTCGCGAGGCGGGCCCGGTCGCCCTCCCTCTGTACTGTGAGTTCCAGGCTGCGCCCGAGCGCTACACACTCCCTCCTCCTCCCTCTGACTGTGCTGAGATAGTGCTTAACCCCCTCCGCCGTTCCTCCGGCTTGCCTCCGTGTGCTGCCTTTGCACCCTCTCGTCATCATCACCTCCCGCTCCCCGTCGTCCCCTTTCGTCTCGTCGCATGCTGGGGTTACGAGCCCAATCGATGTCGGGGGCTGGCGAACGTCTCGCGGACCTGCCAGGCGCCCACAGTGACGTTGGATCGGCCCCCAGGAGGCCCAAAGGGCCGTCCCCCCAAGCCCGTAAGACAGATGTTGTGTCCCTCTGTGTGTCTGGCCGTTTGTACATGCGTGCACAAGCTGCACGGCGCGCACAATCCAGGACCTCGCACACCAGTTGGGCGAGTTGTCTGAGGTGGCCTCCTCCTCCTCTTCCTCCTCTTTCTCCTCCTCTTTCTCCTCCTCCTCCTCCTCCTGCGCCACTCCCTCTCCCTCCTCCTCCTCCTCCTCCTCCTCCTCCTTCTCCTTCTCCTCCTCCAATCCTTCTCCTTACAAAGAACTTCTCCCTGTCGCACCCCGAAGCCCGTCGAAAGGGCGGGCCGGGCGTTTCGCCTGGGACTTCCTCACCATGTATGACCCTCATGGAGCACGGGTCGATTTCAAAATTAGGCAAAGAGTGGCTCGCCTTAGCGCCGCGCACATTCGTTTTTTAATTGCAAGAGCTTCACAGATGGAGGGCCGGTCGTTTTCAAAATGTGGCTCTCGCCTTAGCGCCGCGCATATTCGTGTCACAAAAACTAGCCAGCACTTCACGGATTGAGGGCGGCTCCTTTTCAAAATGCGGTTCTCGCTTCAGCGCCGTGCACATTCCTTTTTTAAAGATTGCCCGAGTGTCATGGATTCCCATGGCCATGGTAGCAGAAATAATGTGTTTGAAAAACTCAGGGTGATGATGGCGCAACAGCTACGTTGATTCGAGGTGTTGAAGTCCCAGAAATGGCGTTCTGGCACGATTCTGGATCGTCAAGACGCAACAGTCTGGTTGATCCATGGCGTTAGAGTCCCGAGAAAAATTGCTGGCATGCTTCAGGGTATTCAAACGGTTGTCTTCCAACGAGGCAGCTCCCTCAGTGGAACTGAATCCTCGCAGGGGCCCGTGAAGAGGGAGCTTGAAGGGAGGGTTTATTCCAACATCGTTGATGACTCTTGGGCTTACACTGGTCCTCCTCCTCCTCCATGACTCTTAGGTTTACACTGGTCATCCTCCACCTCCTCCTTCTCCTCCTCCTCCTCCCTGGCCCCCCCTCTCCCCGGGCCTCATGCCGCTTGTGCGCGGGAGCGGGCCGTGGCACAGCGCCACGAGGGCCACCGCCATGCAGACGGTGGTGGAGAAGGCGTTGCCCGCAAGGTCGCGCGTGACTGTCTTCTGCGGGCGGCACCACGGGACGCACAAGGACATGCTGGTGCTGTGCGCCTTCCTCGGAGGCGTGCGTCCGGCCCGAACGTCTAGTACAACCATCTTGTAGCATATCGTTTCCCGAGCTGCACGGCCAGAAGGCGCCCGCCACGGAGCGTACACCAAGAAGGCGTGTCGGCGCGCGCGTCGCCCCAGGCGGGGCCACACACACACACACACACACACACAGTGCTAGGATGTTTGGATGACGTCGGCACCAGGATAGGGGGAGTGCCAGCAGTCTTCCGACGGCCGAACGCGGCCCCAGAGGCCTCCAAGATGGCACCAGGACGGCCCAAGAAGCCCCCAGATGGGGGCATCCCAAGTCGGGCCGAGCGGGCCCCAAGACCGCCGGACTTCTGTTGTGCTTGCTGCGAGTTCTGCTCCTCCTTCACGTCTGCGAGTCCCCAGCCCAGGGTGCCCCCCGCTTCCCGCACCGCCTCGGAGCCCGAACGGGGCCCCCTGGGCCCTGCGAGGAGCGCTCTCGAGGCCGCGGGCACGGTCAACCCGTGTCATAAGCAGGCACGATAACAGATGCAAGGGCCTTGGGCGCCCATTTCGAAGTTTTCGGGCGGGGCGCGGCCAGCGAGAGTGGCGAAGAAGAGACCGAGGAGGCGAGGATGCGAGGGCACCCCTGGGAAAGCTGCCCATCCTTACTAGTTATGCGGGTGGACTGTGGCGGCCCCCTGTGGCCGCCCGCTGCCTGGACCGGCTCCCGCTGCCGTCCCGGAGCCGCGGAGGCGCTGTTTTTCTCATGATGCTCCCCAGCGGCCAGGGCTCAGGCATCCTGCTGCTGTGCACCCAGCGGGAGGCCGCGGGGGCCTCTCCTTGGAGATTCTGGGCACGCCTTGGGCCAAGGACACCTCCGGCAACACCCCCCCGTCCTGCGGCGGCGAGCGAAGGGGGGGAGGCCAAGGCCGTCTCCAAGGCGGCGGGGCTTCTCAGAAGCCCTCGCGCCTTCTGAGAGATGTCGTGGTGTCTCCGGGGAAGGCTTAGGAAACCTCTCGGAAGGCCTGGGGGACTTCCCAGCCTTCTGAGAAGGCCTTCGCCGTCGCACTTCCCCCCCGGGGCTCGCCGCCGATTCCTGGCATCCCAGAGCTTCTCTGCTCCCACGAGAACGAGCACCTCAGCATGGTGTTAGCTCGCGCGCGCGCCGTGCGCATCACGAGCCGAGTGAGAAGAGATCGCGAGGCAGATCCGCAACCCCACTTGAGAAGGGTGAACGCCGATGCCGCCCATGAGGGCTCAGCCTGGTGAACCCTCCTCGTGGCATGCAGAGATTTCTGGAAGCTTCTGGACGCCCCCAGAGGTCCCCACGGTCCCCCAGAGGCCTCCAGAAGTCTCTGGAGCCCCAAAACTGGCACAAGTCACGTGGACATTCAGGGTCCAGGTGACGTTTGCCAGCTTTGGAACCTAGGGGCCCAAGTGACTTTGTCAGTTTGGCCCCCCCCCCCCGCCCCCCTCCCCTTCTTGTCGGGTGTCGCCAGACATCGAGAATCAAGCCATGACCCTCGATCTCTCCCAACGCCCGACAGGGAGGGGAGGGGGGGGGGGCGAGGCGAGAAGGGGCGCGAGCACACGCGCTCGGGGAGAGAACGCCTTGCCGTCGGCGCCACTCGGAGAGGCGAGAGCGGCGGCATACAGACATACAGACAGACAGACAGACAGACAGACAGACAGACAGACAGGCAGACAGACAGACAGACAGACAGACAGACAGACAGACAGACCGACCGACCGACCGACCGACCGACCGACGGACGGACGGACGGACAGACGCACAGACGCACAGACGCACAGGCGGACGAACGGACAGACAGACGGACAGACGGACAGACGGACAGACGGACAGACGGACAGACAGACGGACAGACGGACGGACGGACGAACGGACAGACAGACAGACGGACAAATCCCGCAAGGCTAGGGAGCCCGTTCTGCGCAAGAAATTGGAGGAGAAACAAGACATGCAAAACTTGATTTCGAGAAAAGAGCGCGTGCGAGCGCCTTCACTCAGAAGCCATCGGTCCGCCTGCATGCCAGCCGGCCTCGCTCCCTGTAAGATGCCCAACCGGGAGCACGACAAACCGCGACAGATCCCAGCCACCCCGCAGAGATCGGCGCATTCCCCGCAAGCCGCTGGCTCTGGCATCCCACGGATAGACGTAGCCAGACCAAGACTTCCGCCCACACACACATTGATCCACTTACTTTTTTCTTTATTAGCGGCCCGCAAGGAAAAGTCCAGAGGGCGTGAGTACCGACATTGATCCACTGACCTGCAGCGTGGCGGATCGTGCACGAAGCTTTCCGTGCTCGGGAGAGGAGGGAGGCAGGGTCCGTCAGCATCGAAATTGGGAACCGGATCGAACTGGAGTGCACGTCGAATCGGGATGCACCGGAACGGAACAGAAATCGGGGCGGATCGGCAGCGCCAGGTTGCAAAACAGCGGAATGGTAGCATGCGGGCAAAAACGGATCGTCGAAGGGCGCGCAAACATGGATTAGCGATCCATAGATGTGGCACGCGATCTCCAAATCCATGGATCGGGGGAAGTGCCCTCCCCAAAATGCGGCCGGTGCCGCCTCGTTCGTCGGCGGAAATCCGCGGTTTCCCATGGAAACGGGACCCGTCGCTAATCCACGCCCCCGATGATCCATGTTTGCGATCGCTTGACGGACCTGGCTCGGATCGGGCTGGCCAGGATCGACATCGGATCGTGTGGCGTTCTCGGCTCGTGTGGCGTTCTCGGCACGCGTGGCGTTCTGGGCTTGCCTGCCAGCTCTTTGACACTCGCACGTGCGGCCTTGCGTAATTCGCCGAGGCTTCTCGAACTCTGGTGGTCGCGCAAGGGACGAGCTTCGAGGGGCACAAGGAGGAGGAGAAGAAGGAGGAGGAGGCGAAGGGGGAGGAGGAGGAGGAGGAGGAGGAGGAGGAGGAGGAGGAGGAGGAGGAGGAGGAGGAGGAGGAGGAGGGAGGAAGAGGAGGAGGAGAGGAGGAGGAGGAGGAGGAGGAGGAGGAGGATGAGGAGGAGGAGGAGGAGGGAGGAGGGAGGAGGAGGAGGAGGGGGGGGAGGAGGAGGGGGGAGAGGAAGGAGGAGGAGGAGGAGGAGGAGGAGGAGGAGGAGGAGGAGGAGGAGGAGGAGGAGAGAGGAGAGAGGAGGAGGGAGGAGGGAGGAGTACGCAGGAGGAGTAGCACACACACACACACAATCGGGAGGAGGGTCGAGGGAGGAAGAGAGCAGGAGAAAGAGGAGGCCCCTCCCATCGGGCTCGCCGCCCCCGCCGGGCCTTCTCCTTCGCCCATCTCTTGAGCGCAGGGAAGTCCGACTTGAAGATCCCCTGCACCGCGTGGCACTGCTCCTGGGAGAGGCGGCCGCTGTGCACAGCACTGTCGCGGTGGGTAAAGAAAGCCGCCCAAACTGCCGGAGGTGTCCGCTGAGGAGAAGGAGGAGGAGGAGGAGAAGGAGGAGGAGGAGGAGGAGGAGGAGGAGGAGGAAAAGGAGGAGGAGGAGGAGGGAGGAGGAGGAGGAGGAGGAGGAGGAGGAGGGGGAGGAGGAGGAGGAGGAGGAGGAGGAGGAGGAGGGAGGAGGAGGAGGAGGAGGAGGAGGAGGAGGGGGAGGGGGAGGGGAAGAGGGGGAGGAGGAGGAGGAGGAGGAGGAGGAGGAGGAGGAGGAGGAGGAGGAGGAGGAGAGAGGGGGAGGGGGGGGAGGGGGAGGGGGGGAGGGGAAGAGGAGGGGGAGGAGGAGGAGGGGGAGCAGGAGGAGGAGGAGGAGGAGGAGATGGAGGAGGAGGAGGAGGAGGAAGAGGAGGCGGGAGAGGAGAAGAGGAGGAGGAGGAGGAGGAGGAGGAGGAGGAGGAGGAGAACGAGGAGGACGAGGAGGGACGAGGAGGGACGAGGAGGGACGAGGAGGGATGCTGACACGAGCAGGGACATGGAGGGCGAGTAGGGATGCTGGAAGCGGGGAGGAGGAACAGGAGGAGGAGCCTCTCCTTCCCGCCGTCCCGGTCGCCGCTGCCCTGCTTTTCCGCTGAGCACCGCTGTCGCTCCCACGGTGCACTGGCGAGAACGAGGACGCGGGCGAGAGAAGTGAGAGGGAACGACGGGGGACAGATATCAGAGACCTGAGCAACGCTCACCAGTCGAAGCCCGTTGAGAGGTTGAGAGTCAGGAGGCGGAGGAGGAGTCCCCCAGAGCGGGAGAGGAGAGGAGAAGGAGGAATTCGCTCTTCGTTTCTCCCGCGCCCCGCTCCGGCGATAGGACCTTCTCCTGCCTGACCCTGTACGTGCGCGAGTTGGGAACCACGCATGGGGCGGCGCCGCCCACGCAGTAGTGCAGCCGGTCCACGGACTTGCCCTATGCGCGTCCGGCGTTGGGAGGGCGAGCGCGCCGTCGTGGTCGAAGTGGAGGCCAAGGAGGAGATCGTCATCGTCGTCGTCGTCATCGTCGTCGTCGCCGTCGTCGAGGTCGAGGTCGAGGTCGAGGTCCAGGTCCAGGTCCAGGTCCAAGTCCAGGTCGAGATCGAGGTCGAGGTCGAGGTCTTTGTCGTCGTCGCAGAGGTCGTCGCCGTTGTCGTCGCCGTTGTCGCCGCCGCCGTCGTCATTGTCGTCGTCGTCGCCGTCATCGAGGTCGTCGCGGAGGTGGTCTCGGAGGTCGTCGTTGACGTCGGAAGGGTGGAGCCGAGAGGAGGTCACTGCAGATCGTCGGAAGCTCCTGTCCCAACAGAACCACAATGGTTTTTGAAGTATTCGGAGGCTTCTCGGTATTTCTGGAGGGTAGAGAGGGGGTGATGGAGGAGGACGGTGACGTGCAGGAGGAGAGGGAGGGGAAGGAGGAGGAGGAGCTGCTGCAGCAGCAGCAGCAGAAAGAGGCCCCATCCTCCCTTCAATATCCTCTTCGCCTCAACATTATCCTCCTCCTCCTCCTCCCCCTCCCCCTCCTCCTCCTCCTCCTCCGCCTCCTCCTCCTCCTTCTCCTCCTCCTCCTCCTCCTCCTCCTCCTTCTCCTCATCTTCCTCTCGGGGTGTACGGTCAGGGGCTTCTGGATGGCGTGTCGCGGCGGCGGCCCTGGCGACACGCTATGCCTGGCAAGCGGATAGCGTTCCTCTCCACTCCGCGGGGCGGGAGGCTCGGGAAAGCTCGGGACGTTGACGCTTGGGAACGGGGAGGTAGCTAGCGTGTCGCGCCGAAGCGTGGTGGGCCAGAGCCGGCGGCGCGACACGCGAAGCCAAAGTTCCTGACCAAAGGGGGGGTTAGGGCATGGAGACGCCAGGAGCAGGCTTACAGAGGGTAAACTGCATGGCGGTGGAGCCGACACCACCTGCATGCAGCATTGTTGATACCCCTCCCCAAAAGCATCATCATCACCACCACCACCATTTCACAAGCACCACCAGCTCAACATCATTATCAACATCATCATCTTCATCAACGGCAACATCATCAGCATGAGCACATCAGCATCATCGTCATCAACATCATCATCAACAGCAGCATCGTCATCATCATCATCATCATCATCATCATCATCATCATCATCATCATCATCATCATCATCATCATCATCATCATCATCATCATCACCAGCATCGTCATCGTCATCCTCATCATCACCATCATCATCATCAGCAGCACCGTCATCATCATCAACATCAAAAGCACAATCATCACTATCATAATCACCATCACCATCACCACCACAACCACCACCACCATCACCGCCACGTCATAAGCATCACCAGCTCATTACAAGCTCATCATCATCATCATCATCGTCAGCAGAAGCAGCATCAACATCACCATGACCAGCATCATCATCTTTATCATCAGCATCGTCATCGTCATGTTCGCCATCACCATCATCATCAGCAGCATCAGCATAATCATCATCATCATCATCATCATCATCATCATCATCATCATCGCCACCACCACCTCCACCATTTTACACGCATCGCCAGCTAATCATCATTATCCGCATCTTCATCATCATCACCATCATCAGCACCATCACCACCACCACCAGCATCATCATCGTCTTCATGATAATCATCATCGTCATCGTCACCGTCATCATTCTCATCATCATAAGCAGCATCATCACCACCACCATCATCATCATGTCACGAGCACTACCAGTTCATCATCAGTCTCATTATCATCATCATCATCATCATCATCATCATCATCATCATCATCATCATCTTCACCATCGTCATCATCAGCAGCATCATCAGCAGCATCATCCGCAGCAACAGCATAATCCTCACCATCATCATCAACGTCATCTCCGTCAGTATCATCAGCATCCTACTCATAAGCATCAGCATCATCATCGTCATTCACATCACAATCCACATCACCACCATCATCGTCGTCATCACCATCACCACCATCGATATCGGCATCGTCACCGTCATCACTAACATAACCAGCATCGTCATCATCAACATCATCATCATAATCATCATCAGCGGCAACACCATCGTCCTCACCATCCGCATCACCATCACAATCATCATCACCATCATCATCACCGCCACCAACACCATCATCATCGTCGTCATTACCACCATCATCAACATCATCACCACCACCATCATGGTCAGCATCATCATAATTATCATCAGTCGCGCCATCGTAACCGATACCATCATCACCATTACCATCACCACCACTTCCATCACCAACATCATCCTCATTAACAACATCCTCGCCATCAGCAGTATCATCATCATAACCACCAGCCCCATTACTACCCATTTCATCAGCGTCACCAGCCCGTCATCGTTACCATCATCATCACCACCACCATCATCAGCATCATCATCAGCAGCCTCATCATCGTTACCAGCAGCATCACCAGCAGCAGCACCATCGTCAGCATCACCATCAGCAGCAGTATGTTCATCCTAATCAGCATCGTCATCATCACCAAAACCACCACCAGCATCAGCAGCACTACATAAGCATCACCAGCATCATCATCAGTAGCATCATCGTCATCATCAGCAGCAGCATCGGCGTCATCATCATCATCATCATCATCATCATCACCATCATCATCATCATCATCATCATCATCATCATCATCATCATCATCATCATCATCATCATCATCATCGTCGTCACCATCCCCAGCATCATCAGCATCATCATCGACATCATCAGCCTCGCCACCCCCATCAGCACCATTTCATAAGCATCACTAGTTGATCATCATCACGTTCACTACCCAAATCATCATCATCACCATCATCATCACCCATCATCATCATCATGATCATCATCATCATCATCATCATAATCATCATCATCATCATCATCATCATCATCATCATCATCATCATCATCGTCACTCTTATCATCGTCATCAGTCGCAGCACCATCCGCAGCACCATCATCATCATCATCATCATCATCATCATCATCATCATCACCAGCAGCATCATCATCCTCAACATCATCATCACCAGTGCCATGATCATCATCATCAGCATCATCATCACCGCCATCGGCATCGGCATCGTCATCGTCATCACCAGCATCATCAGCATCGTCTTCATCAGCATCGTCATCATCATAATC
>CAUYUJ010015900.1:231013-251013 GCA_963575745.1 Prorocentrum cordatum | reverse complement strand
CCTTCCCTCTCCTCCTCTCCTCCTCCTCTCCTCCTCCTCTCCTCCTCCTCCTCCTCCTCCGCCTCCAGCTCTTCCCGCCCTGGGCCGTCGGCCCTCCCCCCGTCTGCCCTCCAGCTGCCTGCGCCCCCTCCCCCTGCACATCCCTGCGCGCTCGCGGCGGGGCCACTCCCTCTTGCTGCCCCCTCTCGCTGCAGCACACTGCTGCGCCTCTTCCCGTCCCCCCCCCCTCTCTTCTTTGGACGCCCAAAATGGGTACGGAAAGAATGGGTACAATGCCCAACAACAAATGTTGTCCCAAACCAACCGCGACCGCTGTTGGGCAGGCGGCCTTCTGCCTCAAATGGACACAGGCCGCGGCGGTGTGGACAGCGAGTCCTGTTCAAAATGAAAAAGGTCCGCTGTCGGGCATTGTACAATTTTTTTCCGTGCCCATTTCGTTCGTGCAGATCTTCCCATCCGAGCGGCGCCTTGCGCAACACGGCGCGCTCGCGCGGTACCAACGGCCGGCTGTTGTCGTCGTTGGCCTGGCCGGGGCCACCCTCGAGACGCTCCGGCGAGGCCGCCCGAAGCTCTCCGCCTCCGAATTCAGGGTGATGACCTGCGACCCAGGGATCTGGCGGGCACAAGCCCCAGAATCCCGAGGGACGACCCAGGGAAACTAGACATTTTAGCCAGCGGGCGCAAGAGTGAAACTGGTGCACGCGCCAGTTGGGCTAAGGCCAAGATACGCCACGAACCAATTGAGTGAAAGCCGGACACTTAAGCCCAAAACGCGGAGGCACGACCAACGGAACCGAGAGGGGACGACCCAGGGAATCGAGGGAGGGCCCCCGCGGGAGACCCAGAAGCGCGCCCCCAGGAAACGGTCGACGTTGTGGGTCGTCGTCGTCATCGTCGTCGGTCGGCGTCGTCACCGTCTGTGTCGTCTGCGTCGACACTCGAAACGTGACAACGCCTAGGGGCGAAACGATACAATTCGACACTGGCCACGTGGCAGCGCAAGTGGGCGGAAACATCTCGTTTTCTGCTCGACCCGTCGAGTGGCAACAAGGGGGAGGACCAACAGCGAAAATGGTTTCTGTACTCACCGCGCGCGACGGCGACGGTGACGACGTCAGTGACGAGAGCGACGACGACGACGATGAGGGGGGCGACGGTGACGACGACGGACGACGACGGACGACAACGACGACGACAACGACGACAACGACGACCAGGACACTCCACCCTCAACGTCAACCTCCCTACATCAAACTCTTCCCCGTCATGTTCTGGAACATCCGTCCGACCAGACACTCCCAGAACATGGTGGGAAATCGAATAGCGGCTTCAAACTCCCTCACCGATCTCCTTTTGGACCCCCTAGACGGAAGCAGCCCCCCGTTTATCCAGTCACTGAATTCTCGACCGCAACACAAACAAGCCTTAGGAATTTCGAGGAGAACAAATGGAATCGTCTGGAAACCATAGAACTCCTGGAGTTCATCGGGTCTGCTCGAACTCCGGCGGGACAAATCGATTGGCCGCCCGTCACCTGTCAGCGACTAAGATACAAACCAACACATTGAATTACATTCGCCGCGTGGCACCTCACGGCAGAGATACTATTGCTGCTGCTGATGCCGCTACTACGACTACTACGACTACAAGTACTACTCCGACGACTAGTACTACTACCGCTACTACTACTACTACTACTACTACTACTACTACTACTACTACTAATACTACTACTACTACTACTACTACTACTACTACTACTACTACTACTACTACTACTACTACTACTACTACTACTACTACTACTACTACTACTACTACTACTACTACTACTACTACTACTACTACTACTACTACTACTACTACTACTACTACTACTTCTACTACTACTACTACTACTACTACTATTACTACTACTGCTACTACTATACTACTACTGACCTACTACTACTTACTACTTACTACTACTACTACGACGACAACGACGACGCCTACTACTACAAATACTAATACGACTTACGACTTCGACTACGACTACTACTACTACTACTACTACTTACTACTTACTACTACTACTACTACTACTACTACTACGACTACGATTACGACTACGACTACGACTATTTCTGCTAGTACTTCTGCTACTACTGCTAATACTTTGTACTCGTCACGTGGCCACGCCTGGGGGCGAAACGATACAACTTCACATGGGCCACGTGACAGCGCAAGTGGGCGGAAACAGTTCGTACTCTGCTCAACCCGTCATGTGGCAACGCGGGGGAGGACAACAACAACAGCAAAAAACTGGTCGTGTGTAGCCGCCGCGTGCGACGGCGACGGTGACGACGACTGCAGAGACGGGGTTGCCGACGGTGTTGAGGGCGGCGACGGTGACGACCACGGACGAAGACGGCAACGACGACGACGACGACGACCAAGACCCCCCCGAACCTCCCTCAACACCTTTCTCTCAACGTCAGCCTCGCTACCTCGAACTCCTCCCCACCATGTTATTGGAAACCCGTCGGGCAAGGCACTCCCAGAACATGGCGGGGAATCTAAAAGCGGCTACAAGTTTCCCAATCCCTTTCCCTGTGGACTCCCCCAGGCCGAAGCCCCCGCCCTGTCCCCACTTTCCGCCACTGAACTGTTAAGCGCCACGCAAACCCCAAGCCTTAGGAATCCGCAATGGCATGAAAGGGTCCGTGGCGTGGCTCGGCGAGGCGCGGTCGCGACCCCGACGGCCTCCGAGAGGATGAGGAGAAGGAGGAGGAAGAGGGGTTGGAGGACGGCGACGAGCAAGAAGAGGGGCTGGGGTGCAGGTACGGCGCTCGCGCTCCGCCCGGCCGTGGCCTTCACTTTCCGGAAGAACGAGCTCATCTTCCAGAACTTCTCTTGGCCCAGCGCAAGCACCTCGATGATCCTCCTCCGCCTTCTTATCCTCCTCATTATCCTCCTCCTCGTCACCATCAACATCATCATCAGCAGTATCATCATCGTCAGTATCATGATCAACATCATTACCACCACTATCATCATCGTCATCCTCGCCCTCACCACCATCATAAGCAGCCTCGTGATCATCAGAATCCTCAGCATGGTCATCGTCATCACCATCACCACCATCATCATCAACAGCAACACCATCAGCATCACCATCATCATCAACATCAGCATCATCATCACCACCACCACTATCATCATCATCGTCAGCATCGTCCTCATCGCCATCATCATCACCATCGTCCTCAGCATCCTCATCATCGTCACCATCATCGTGAACACCATCATATCATCATCATCATCATTATTACCATCAATATCATCATCATGGTCATCGTCGTCATCAACATCATGATCATTACCATCATCAGCATCATCGCAATCCTCACCAACAGCAGCAACATCATCAAAATCAGCACCACCATCATCAGCAGCAGCATCATCGTCATCATCATCGTCATCATCGCCATCGTCAGCATCATAGTCATCATCATCAGCAGCAGCAGCATCTGCAAAATAATCATCGTAATCGGCATCATCATTAGATCGTGAGCCGATTGACTGACTGAACTGAATCACCCGAGCCGTTATATGGCAGTTTCATTTCCGACAGCTGAAGATATGTAGCCAGCAGCTTTACGCCAGGGGGTGATGACATTTGGCTGGCAGTTTTAGGCCGGTGACTTGCGGAAATGTCGCTGGCAGTTCTAGGCCAGGGGCTTGAGGATATTTAGCTGGCAGTTTTAGGAAAAGGAGGGTTCTGATATTACGCTGGCAGCTTTGGACAAGGGGGGGTGAGAGGCCAGGGGCGGTGAGGATAGTTCGCTGGCGGTTTTAGGCCAGGGGTGAGGGTATTTCGATTACAGTTTTAGGCGAGGGAGTGAAGATATGTCGCTGGCAATTTTAGGCCAGGGGGGGAGGATATTTCGCTGGCGATTTTACGCTAGGGCGGGTGAGGAAATTTCGCTGGCAGATTAAGGCCAGGGGGGTAAATACATTTGGCTGGCAATTTTACGCCAGGGGGGAAAGGATATTTCGCTGGCAGTTTTAGGCCAGGGGGGTGAGGATATGTCGACGGAAGTGACAGGCCAGGGGACTGAGGAGATTTCACTGGCAGTTTTAGGCCAGGGGGGTGAGGATGTGTCACTGGCAGTTTATGCCAGGAAAGTCATGATATTACGCTGGCAGGCTTGGGCCAGGGGCGTGAGGGAATTTCGCTGGCATTTTTACGCCCGGGGCGTGAGGACTTTTCGCTGGTAGTTTTTAGGCCATTGGGGAGAGGGTATGTCGCTAGCAGTTTTAGGTCAGGGGGGTGAGGATAGTTCGCTGGCAGTTGGAGGCCAGGGGGGTTAAGGAAATCTCGCTGGCAGTTGTAGGCCAGAGGATGAGGATATTTCGATGGCAGCTTTATCTCCAGTGGATGAGGATAGTTTGCTGGCAGCTTGATGACAGGGAAGTGAGGATATATCGCTGGCAGTTGTACGCCTGATAGGGGGGTTCTCATATTCTGCTGGCAGTCTCGCTGGAGGTTTCGCTGGCAGGTTGATGCCAGGGGGGTGATGATAGTTGGCTGGCAATATTACACAAGGGCGGGTGATGATATTTCGCTGGCAGGTTTAGGCCATGGGGGTGAGGATATTTTTATGAAGTATTAGGCAAGGGGGTTGAGGATATTTCGCTGGCAGTTTTAGGCCAGGGGGGTGAGGAAATTGCATTGGCAGTTTTACGCCAGAGGGGTGAGGATATGTCACTGGCAGTTTTAGGCCAGGAACATGAGGATAGTTGACTGGCAATGTTACTCCAGAGGCGTGAGGAAATTGCGCTGACAGATTTAAGCCAGGGGGGTGAAGATAGTTGGCTGGCAATGTTACGCCAGAAGGGGTGAGGATATTTCGCTAGCAGTCTTAGGCCAGGGGGTGGATAGTTCGACGGAAGTGTTAAGCAAGAGAGCTGGGGATATTTCGTTGGCAGTTTTACGCCAGAGGGGTGAGGATAGGTCGCTGGCAGTTATACGCCAGGGGAGTTATGATATTGCGCTGGCAGTTTTACGCAAGAGGCGTGAGGAAATTTCGCTGGCAATTCTGTGCTAGGGGGGGGTGAGGATGTTTGGCTTGCAATGTTACGCCAGTGGGGCTGAGGATGTTTCGATGGCAGTTGTAGGCCAGGGAAGTGAAGGTGTTTCGACGGAAGTGTTAGGCAAGGGGGCCCAGGTGGGTGAGCAGGCTTCGCTGGCAGCTGTGGGCCAGGAGGCCTGAGGATATTCTGCTGGCAGTTTTAGGCCAGGGACTTGAGGATATTTCGCTGGCAGTTTATCTCTTGTGGCTGAAGATGTTTCGCTGGCTGTTTCTCGCCAGGGGGTGAGGATAGATCGCTGGCAGTTTTAGGCGAGGGGCCTGAGGATATTCCGATGGCAGTTTTAGGCCAGGGGCTTGAGGATATTTCGCTGGCAGTTTATCTCTTGTGGCTGAGGATATTTCGCTGGCAGCTTCTCGCCAGGGGGTGAGAATAGATCGCTGGCTGGCAGTTTGAGGCCAGGGGGCTGAGGATATTTCGCTGGTAGGCCAGGGGGATGATGAGATTTCGCTGGCAGTTTTTGACCAGGGGGTGAGGATATTTCGCTGGCGGTTTCAGGAAGTGGGGGAGGGAGGGCGAGGGAGGAGGACAAGGATGACGGATGACTGGAAAGGATGGAGGTGGTAGACGGACAGAGGAGGAGGCGGACGGAAGATGAGGAGGGAGGAGGGGCTTGGCCTTGCGCTCGGCGCCGGCACCCCCACACCGCGCGATGCAGTATTGAGTCCTCGTCTGATAATCCCAGGCAATGGCCTTTCATCCAGCGCGGTGCTGCGCCCATATATGTATATATACATATATATATATATATGTATATATGCTCGCCCCTTGGCGTGGGACGCGTGGGGCGGGTCGAGGGCCAAGGGGTGAGCTGACAAGTGATCGTCATCATCAGTATCATCATGGTGATCGTCGCCACCATCACCATCAGCATCATCATCATCAGCAGCATCATCACCACCACCATCATCATCATCATCATCATCATCATCAGCATCATCAGCATATTATCACAACCACCACCACCACCACTACCATCATCACAATCAGCATCGTCATCATCGTCATCACCATCATCATGTTCGTCGTTGTGGTCGTGGTGGTTGGTCGTCGTCGTCGTCGTCACCATCATCATCATCATCAGCATCATCATCAGCAGCAGCATCCTCATCCTCATCCTCCTGATAATCATCATCGGCATCGTCATTGGAAGCAGATTCGGTACCAGCATCATTAGCATCATCATCAGCAGAATCAGCATGATCGTCATCATCAGCATCATCATGGTCAATCATCATCATCAGAATCCTCATCATCATTAGCATCATCATCACCACCACCATGATCAGCAGATCGTCATGGTCATCGTCCGCATCAGAATCACCACCACCAGCATCATTACCATCAGCAACATCAACATCATCCTCGTCATCATTAAAATCATCATCGCTATCATCATGACAATCGTCGTCGTCGACAGTATCGTCGTCGTCAACCGTGTGGTCGTGGTAGTCGTCGTCATCGCCACCATCATCATCATCACCATCACCACCATCAGCAGCAGCATCAACAGTATCATGCTCATACCCAGCAGTCGAATTAACCTCATCATACTCGTCATGCTCCTCCTCCTCACTACCACTTTCTTCATCCTCATCCCGTCCTCCAAAACCTGCTGTGGCTCCTCATCATCATGTCTCTTCTCCTGCTCCTCATCTTCTTCCTCCACATATCCTCCGGAGTCTCTACCGTCTTCGTCCTTTTCCTCCGCTCCCTTCGTCTCCCTCCTCAACCCCCTTTTTTCATGGTTCGCCCTCTTGCCCACCATCCTCATCCCATCTGCTCCTCCTCGTACACCTCTTCTCCCCCCTCCCTCCACATCCGAATATGCAAACGTTCTCTCTCTCCCTCTCTCTCTCAGCCGTTCGCTCTCTATGTCTATCTCTCTCTATATCCCTCTCTCTCTCTCTCCCCCTCTCTCTCCTTCACTTTACACTGAAGGCAGGGACCCTGGGGTCGGGGTGGGATGGTTTCTCCTCTTCTCTCGTTTGCCGCAGTACTGTATGATATGTGTGTGCGTGTGTGTCACCTCGTCTTGGCTGTCTGCAACATGTCGTATCTCCACTATCACTCTCTCTCTCTCATTATCTTTGTCTCTCTCTCTCTCTCTCTCTCCCTCTTTCGTTCACTCTTTCTCTCTGTTGCTCTTCTTCTCTGTTTGCTCCTCTATGTCTCTATATTTCTCGTTTTTGTTTCTCTCTCTCTCTCTTTCCCTCTCTCTCTGTCTCTATCTAGTTATATATATATGTATATATAGCTGTATGTGCATCTATATATAGACACAGCTCTCGATGCGTAGTTGTATATCCGCAAGTGATTACTCTTCAGTTACTTTGTATGTGTGCATGTAAGCACGTCTATGTGTATACATCTCAGGATATAGATACAACACTCTCTCTAAAGTACAGATCACAGCCACGCACTAGTCTCGAGCGCTTAGGTTCTCGCACGCCTCAACCCTCGACAGCAACACAGATGCCTGGACTGAGCATAAATTGCGACGACTATGACAAGGACACCCTCGGAAGGCCAGGTTGTGCAACCTCACCACAGGCCCCTCCCTCTTAACTCCTCCTCCTCCTCGTCCTCGTCCTCCTCCTCCTCCTCCTCCATTCCTTCCCCTTGTAGATAACTCCTCCTTGTCGCACCCCGAAACCAGTTTTTAGGGCAGGCCGGGCGTTTCGCCTGAGACTTCCTCACCATTTAAGACTCTCAAGCTTAAGGAGTGACAACAGATGGAGAGCGGGTCGCTTTCGAAATGTGGCTCTCGCCATAGCGCCGCGCACATTCGCTTTAAAACGTTACAGGAGCTTCACGGGTTGAGGGCAAGTGGTTTTCAAAATGTGGCACTCGCCTTGGCGCTGCGCGCATTCATTTCAAGACTTTACAAGAGCTTCACGGATTGAGGGCGGCTCCTTTTCAAAGTGTGGCTATCGCTTTAGCTCCGCGCACAATCGTTGACAAATTTGCAAGAGCTTCACGGATTGAGGGCGGGTGGTTTTCAAAATGTGGTTCTCGCCTGAGCGCCGCGCACATTCGCTTTAAAAAATTGCAAAAACTTCACGGATTCAGGGCGGCCCCTTTTCAAACTATCGCCTGAGCGCCGCGTACAATCGTTTCAACAATTCGCAAGAGCTTCACGGATTGAGGGCGGGTGGTTTTCAAAATGTGGCTCTCGCCTCAGCGCCGCGCACATTCACTAAAAAATTGCAAGAACTTCACGGATTGAAGGCGGCTCCTTTTCAAACTGTGGCTATCGCTTTAGCGCCGCGCACAATCGTTTCAACAATTTGCGAGAGTTTCCCGGATTCTCATGATCAACGCACCAAAACTGGCGTATTGGAAGGATTCCGGATTATGCGGGCGCAACAGTTGTGCGGATTCGCTGTGTTTAAATCCCAAAAATGGCGTTCTGGCACGATTCTGGATCGACAAGACGCAGCAGTCAGGTTGATACGTGGCGTTGAAATCCCGAAAACAATGTTTTGGCACGCTTCAGGATCTTCGAACTGTTGTCTTCCAACGATGCAGTTCCCCAATGGAAATTAACCGTTGTAGGGCCTATGAATGGGAGCATGGAAAGAGGGTTATTTCCAACATCGTTGGTGACTCTTGGGCTTCCACTGGTCCTCCTCCTCCTCCTCCTCCTCCTCCTCCTCCTCCTCCTCCTCCTCCTTCTCTTGTACATCATCATCCCTCCTCACCCCTCCCACCTTTATGTCCCTCATTCCTCAAGCCCCCATCCTGGCCCATCCACCGCCTTCCTCCCTCCTTGCTTCCTCTTCCGCGCATCCTCGCCCATCTTCCCCCTGCCCTCCTCTCTCCATCCTGCCTCTCCCCTCCTCTGGCCCGCCGGCGGCCCCGAATCACTGGACGATCACGCGACGCTTCTCGGACTCGTGGGGCACCTTTTCGGGGCTGTTGGGGGGGTCTCCTGGGGCCGTCTTTGGGGCGTCTTGGAGCGGTCTCGTGGGCCCAGGGGCGCACGGCCGCGCCCGAGGATATCCCACGCGGCGCAGCCAGGGTGGAGGAGGCGCCGAGGCGGGGGAGGAATGAGGGATGGGGACGGGCGTTTGGGAGGAGGAGGACAGCGAGGAGGACGAGGAGGATCCGAGGAGGATCCGAGGAGGAACAGGGGCCAGCTGGGACGCTCTTCGGCCGTCTTGGGGTCTGGGTGGGCTGTCCTGGACCCCCAGGTTCGTCTTGGGAGTCTCTACGGGCCCTCTTGGCTCTTGACGCTCTCTTGGCGCCCTCTTGGGCCGGTCTGGAGCCCGTTCGGGCCAGTTCGGGGCCGTCTTCTAGCCGTCTTGGGCAGGCTTGGGGCCAGCTGTGGGCTCCCATGGGGCCCTGTTGGACCGTATTGGGGCGGTCTTGAGAGTCCCTAGATGCACGGTATGAAAACATCGGAACGCAAGTGAACATCGGAGCCTCTTGGGAACTCTCTCGGATCGCTTTGGACTGGTTTAGAAACTTCCAGGCAGTCTCGGAACCTCTTTGGGCCGTCTTGAGGTCCACTCGGGCCATCTTCTGGGCATCTTTGGCCGTCTTCGGTCCATATTGGGCCACCTTGGGGGCCATCGGAGCCGTCTTGCGGCACTCTGACGACGTTTGGGGCCCCTGTTTAGACGCCTGGGGGGCGCGCGCCCCCACATTCAGGGTCCCAGCCCAGCCCCCCTGGGCCGACACGAGGTGGGTGGATATATCTAAATATATATATATATAGAGAGAGAGATAGATAGATAGATAGATAGATAGATAGATAGATAGGTAGGTAGGTAGGTAGGTAGGTAGATAGATAGATAGATAGATAGATAGATAGATAGATAGATAGATAGATAGATAGATAGATAGATAGATAGATATAGATAGATAGATAGATAGATAGATTGATAGATAGATAGATATATAGATAGATAGATATTATTGGGACGTCTTCTGTCCATGATCGGCCACCTTGAGGGCCATTTGAATCGTTTTGAAACACTCTTGGGACGTTTCGGGCTCCTGTTTGGGCTTCGGAGGGGCGCGCGCTCCCCCAGTGAGGGTCTCGGCCCAGCCCCCCCGGGCCGAGGACGCGGTGTGTCTCATTTATATATATATAGTATGTATGCACACACATGCATACATACATACATACATACATGCATGCATGCATACATGCATGCATGCATACATACATACATACAGATATGTTTTCATATGTACATGCATGCGTGCATGCATGCATGCATACATACGTACATACATACATGCATACATACATACATGCATACATACATGCATACATACATACATACATACATATATACGTGTACACATACATATATATATATGTATATACATATATATATACACATATATATATATATGATGTATGGATGCATGTATGTATGTGTGTATGCATGTATGTGTAAATGAATGGTTGCATGCATGTGTGTATGAGTGTACCCGTGTGTTGGTGCAACTACGTTTAGCCAAATCATTAATGTATACATAGTATGTACGCGCGCATAGATACTATATACCTGTACGCATGCATGCATACATTCATGTATGCATACATAGATGGACGCATGTACGTATGTGCATACATCGTTGCACATATACACATGCACATACAAGTACGCATACATGTGTACATATACAGCTACATATACATATGCGTTGACCTAAACATGTAGAGATGCAGGGAATATTCATATGCATATGCATATACATGTAAATATACATCTGCATCTACATATGCATGTACATATACACACACGTCTAGCTATACGTATGCATATACCTATACATGTGCTTGGAAATGTGTAGATATGTGTATGTATATACATGCACAAACAAATACAAATATATGAGGAACGTCGTACACACATACATGTGCACAGACATATACATGTAAATGATCATGTATGTATATACATACGATCACAGAGACACACAAATAACCTATACGTAGGCATTTACATGTACGTATACATATACGTATACATATACATATGCATACACATGTACATACACATAGTCATGCAAATAGACATATCAAATTGCATGTACGTGCACACGTACAGGTTCACATACTCATCGATGTATACCAAAAAATTATACCCAACCAATTGTATATGCATACACTCATACTTATAAGTAAACGTATACAGATGCGAAGATATATATGAATACTTACATATATACAAGTGCACCGACATATATATACATATAAGTATATAGATGTTCACGCATGCACTTATACATAAACATATAATTGCATGGACATGCTTCATCTCCAAATACATGCATACATATAGACCGATGCGTATAGTACATTGGCGCTTCGCGCCATGCATCTTGGTCCTTGAAAGTTAGCATACAAGCGAAAGGGCAGGAAGGTAAAACGAAATGTAGCGATAACTTCTTGTTGCCTTTTCCGGCACCATGTTTCTTCTTCCTCGTCCCAGTTCTGGCCTTATCCTGCGAATTCGTCCCCATCCTCATCAGCTCTTTCTGCGGAAGCTCCTCCTTGAGAGCCTCTTAGGGCCCTCACGAAAGATTTTAAAGGCGTCTTGGGGCCATATGGAGGCCTCTTGGGTTCATTCTCGAGGCCTCTGGGGGCTTCCTCGGGCCACCTTGCTTCCAACCGCGGTCTCCCTGTACGACAGGGTTACGATTTGGAATGCTTCGGGGGGGGTCTTGGGGCCATCTTGGGCTATCACGGGGCTCTCTTCGAGCCATCTTGGAGCCATGTTGGGCCGTCTCGGGGCTCTCTTGGACTGCCTGGAAGCCCTTTGGAACGATTTTCGAGCCTCCTGGGTGGTCTCGGACGCCGAGAGGACCGAAGAACAGAGCATTCTAAAATCAGAACAGAGCATTCTAAAATCATACAATAACACATGGGAAGTCAATGTTCCCTACCTAGGCTCTGCCTAGAAGGGTTCCTACTCTCTGGGCTTAAAGGGGCCGGGCAGTGGAAAGCGCCCCGGGCGGTTCCCCCAATATCCGCCCCGCGGTTCCCCCAGTTACGTCCCCTTAGCTTAGCGTTGCTTATCTCATCTTAGCTTAGCTTGTTTCATCTTAGCTTAGCTTAGCTTCATCTTAGCTCAGGTGTATCTTAGCTTAGCTTACCCTCATCTTAGCTTCGCTGAGTTTTAGCATAGCAGAGCACAGTATAGCATAGCATAGCGTAGCATAGCATAGCGCAGCATAGCATAGCATATCATAGTATAGCATACCGTAACATAGCGCAGCGCAGCATAGCATAGCATAGCATAGCATAGCATAGCATAGCATAGCATAGCATAGCGCAGCTTAACTTAACATAGCATAGCATATCATAGTTTAGCATAGCACAGTGCAGCATGATATAGCATAGCTTAGCATAGCTTAGCATAGCATAGCGCAGCATATCATATCATAGCATAGCGCAGCATAGCATAGCATAGCATAGCAACTAATGCTGCTTTCCTAGGGGTTCCAACTTCTAGGTAGGGTCGCACTGGGGTAATTTTGTTTACGTTTCGAAGGCCTCTTGGAAGTCTTCTCTGGGTCGTCTTCGTGCGTCTGGTGGGTGTCTGGGGCCTATTGGAGCTCTCGCGAGGCCGTTCGGCCGCCCTCCTGACCCATTACCATTTGGGCCGTTGCCCAGTACCAGCAAGGGGTTCCAGGAGCAGGTGTCATTCCTCTCGCGCGCCCACGCAGCTTTGCCTCGCCCGCACGCACGACACGAACGAAACGAAACGATTTCCCGGTTGGGTGTCTCCGTTCCACTGCGATCTCACCTCCCAACCTCCGATGTACATGCGCCCTCGGGGGCGGCCAAGAGGGGGGTGTCCAAGAGGGGTGGGTGCAAATCATGGCCGGCGGCATGTGCGCGGCCCAGGAAAGGCAGGGGACGTAATGAAGTAGGAAGAGGCCCCATGAAATCTGGGGAAACATCATGGCCCACGCCGTGATATCCAACCCCCCCCCCTAGTCATCACCCCCCTCTTGGCCGCCCCCGCGTTCCCCGCACAGTGCTTGCACTGTTTCGCTTGTCCTGTACAGAGCCGGGCATGCGGGCCAGCCTGGCCGCCGCGTGGCCGCCGCCGCCGCCCCGTCCCCGCCGTCGCCGCCCGTCGCCCGGGCGTGCGGGCCGCCACGTGGCCGCCACGTGGCCGCCATGTGGCCGCCCCGTCGCCGCCCGCCGTGTCCGCCCCCGCTTTGCACTGCTTCGCGCTGATTTGCATTGCTTTGAATTGTGTTCCTCCTCCTCGTCCTCATCCCCCTCCTCCTCCTCCTCCTCCTCCTTCTCCTCCCTTCTTCCTCCTCCTCCTCCTTCTCCTCCCTTCCTCCTCCTCCTCCTCCTCCTTCTCCTCCTCCACTGTTCCGCATTGCTTTGCATTGCGTTGCGTTGCGTTGCGTTGCTTGGCATTGGTTGGCACTGCTTCGCCGTGCTCTGCATTGGCTTGCACTGTTGTCCGTTACGTTGCATTGCTTTGTGCTGCTCTGCATTGCCTCACATTGATCTGGATTGCTTTATTTGCGTTGGTTTGCAATGCGCTGCAGTGATTCGCATGGCTTCGCATGCGTCACATAACTTACGCCACATAGATTGCACCAAATTGAAGGCACCACATATACCGCACCAAGTAGATTGTACCACATATCTTGCACCACATGGGTCCTCCTGTCCTTTAAAAAATTGGGAACTACCCCCTATCCAACCTCACCCAGCTTTATCGGTACCCCCTGGGATCATATGATTAACATATGAGTATGCCCCATTGTTAATTCACACCATCCCAGCTAGACCCTCTTTATCGCTCCCCTCTCATCACTGTCAAATGACACTATGCGCGCAAACTCGTTTATCAAACTCATCAGTTCCTAAGACCTTCTCGCAAAACAGGATGACAAGTCAAGAAGCGTACGTCGCCGCGCGCATGCCGAATTAAAAACAAAAAACAAAAAAACTAGGTTCCCGAAAGCATATCAAAACTACGCTGCATGTCTGCAGCATGGCTTTTTACACAAGAAAGGTTCATGCATTCGCTCTTGCGAACTCGCATGACAGCCACAGGTTGCTCAACATTCGGAAGCCCTTTGCGCGCATGCTGGGGGGGCACGATCCTCTAAAATCATACAATGCGGGCCACTCGCGCACGTCGGCTGCGCGCGCATGTCGAAACATTTCCGAAATCGGTACTTCTTCCTCCCCTGGGTACGCGCTGCATTCCAAACCGAGCGCGCCCGGGCATCCAAGTGCCCGAGGCCCCACGAGAGCGCCGCCCCCAGAGCGCGAGAGCACGCCCGTGCTGGGCCCCGGGCGTCTTCGCCCGCGAGCTCGGCGGAGCCCTGGTGGTGCTGGCCGCGGAAGGCCCACCTAGGCGTCGTCAGCGGGGCGCCGCCGTCAGCAGCAGTCGGCGGTCGGCGGCGGCTGCGGTTGCGGCGGCAACAGCGACCACGGCGGCAGAGGCGGCGTCGTCATGTTCGTCCGACTTTTCACTGCCAGTGTCAATCGTCTCTTCAAAGCATCACCCTCCCCCTCCTCTTCCTCCTCCTCATCCTCCTTCTCCACCTCCTTCCCTCCTCCTCCTCCTCCTCCTCTTCCTCCTCCTCCTCATTATCCTCCTCCTCCTTATCCTCCTCCTCCTTATCCTCCTCCTCCTCCTCCTCTCCTCTCCTCCTCCTCCTCCTCCTCCTCCTCCTTATCCTCCTCCTCCTCCTCCTCCTCCTCTTCCTCCTCCTCCTCCTCTTCCTCCTCCTCCGCCTCCTTATCATGATCCGTATCCTTAGCATTATCAGTATCATGTTCATGTTGCTTTGGTGGCGCGCCCCCGATCGGGTTCCCACAATATGATCAACTACGAAAAAACAAGAAGCAGCAAACAGCTTTTACATCATCCCACAGTAACTCAACAAATCGTGCCATAGAAGGTTATCCCATACCACTGACAAGTTGTATCGCTCTGTCGGGAACAAGCACCTCCATGGCGAAGGCGGTCGTAGGCGTGCTCACAGACAACGCGCTCACCACTGCTAGTTCCAACTGATGTCATTGCGGACATCGACTAGAAACATAGAGTACGCAGCAGCCGCACCATCGCTCCGGCGCCCTCCGTCTGAATAGGCCTGCAAAGCCGCTCCGCGAGCCAAAGCCCCATGTATGTCATGCACGAATGTAGACTGCAAATTTAAATGGGTGTCCATAGCAATGTTACGCAGTCGGTCTGCTATTGCATTGTACTCACGTGGTCTGGAGCCGTGCGTAATCTTGTACCGTCCACTATACACGTAGCGGGTGTCGTATAGCGTACCCACTGTGGTCAACATGTTATTGAAGGACAGAATGAACTCACGATTACCACATGCCATCTTCATATTCAATATGCCGGCAACCGTGGCGGAATCGACAACGAATTCCCACTGAGGTAGGTACGTGTTTTCTTTACACATCGTATCTCGCGTCCGTCTCAAAGGCAACGGAAGAGTACGCACATCATCCATGGTGTAAGTCTGTTCGCTGGGGCCGGGCGGGTGTGGGTGTCTAGCAACCTGATTGGTGTGCCCGTGCGGCAAGCGCCACGCTTTGCACACTGCTTCAACAAAGCCATTCCGGCTACGTCGCCGCTCCATAGCGTCAGCACACGCAACAAGCTTTGCGCGCCAACCATCGCCCCAAGCCTCCACGGAAACAGTGTCGAAGTGGGATTGCGGACCAGACCTCCGGTGCATATCCGTGCTCTCATTTCCTCTTGCCTGTGGGTGCGTCCCGCTGCGCGTGCCACACGAGCAAAGGTCTGTCGTTGCGCACTGCGCCGGCAAGGGAAGCTGTGGCCCGCTCCCTCCAGACAGGAGCATGCAACCTCTCCAAAATGACAATGTGAATAGGCTTGTCCTCGACGTGCTTCATCCATGTTTGCAATTTGGCTTAAGTTTTGATCAAGAATGTTGCTCGTCCCTGTAACTCCGGATTCCGCCAAAAGCCGAGGGCGATACGTAACAACGTCCGCGCCCATGCGACGACCCCTCTCGTGAGACTCGCCGCCCAGTGCGACATCGAAAGCACGAACACACAGACTGACCTCGGTATGTTTCCGAGCGCCTGGAGCTTCAGCGACGCTGGCGCTTTGCCTTGAAAGTGCTTCGGGCGCGCGTAGAAGCCACGCTCACCTACAAGCCGATTATGGACGCAAATTTAAAACAAGTGAAAAATATCCCAAAAATGACCATAAATAGTCCACATACTATTTTCCTACTATTTTTGAATATTCCTCCTATAGAGGGGCGTGCCCGATTTGACCCTTGCGCAGTAGGTACCCGATGAGCATCGCACGGCTCGGCACTCAGCTCGCCACCCAAAAGGTTTCCAAGAGAGCCTTCGCTGCAAAATCCAATGCACTATGCTGCGCGCCTGAACGGTGCGGCGGTCTGCACCTGCGTCCATCGTGATGGGCAGTACCTCGAGGGATTGCGCTGTCCACCTCCAACCGTGCTCATTCCCGATTGCATCGGTGAGCACTTCAACCAAACTGCTGGCTAAAAGAAAACTGCTGTCTACTCAACTCGCCTCCGGTATTCTCACACCGCTCTCAATGAATCGAAGCCCGTACGCTAGAAAGGACCACTCGTGCGCACACTGCTCCCAGATGCTTTCAAACATGAATACATACTTGTCAGGCTCCGTCTTCCCACCCGTGATCAATGCGTTGTTTGGTGAGGGGCGTCGGACCATAGCTAGCAACACCAGGGATGTCTAACGTCACAGTAGTACCAACAAGGTTCCGCACGATTGCGAAGCAGCAGCAGCAGCAGTATTCTCTTTGATACGCATCATCATTAGCAGTATCATCACCATCACCATCACCATCACCATCACCACCGACACCATCATCATCATCATCATCATCATCATCATCATCATCATCATCATCATCATCATCATCACCACCACCACCATCCTGTTTCACCGTCGCAGGCCCCTCTAAGGCGACCGCATCCAACACCTGTTGCGCCTGTGCGGGAGGAGATAGTCCCGTGAGTTGAGCACCTCGGGATACTTCTGTCTAGCAGCATCCCCCCCCACCCACCCCAAAATTCGCAGAAGCCATGCCCCTTTTCCTCCTTTGTACATCAGCGAATATAACCAACTGACCCACGATGGACGAGTGTGAGGAGGCACGTAAGAAGATCAGCAGCCCCCCTCCTCAGAAGTCCAAAATTCCGCTTGGGGGGCCTGAGCTCTTCCAAAGCCCTTCCTCGACGTTTTGCGGCTCTCCAGAATTGCTCCCCGCGCCACGTCTTCGAAATGACTCCAGATGGTTCCCGAAGCATCCAAGATGGCCTAAGGTAGGAAACGATGGCCTCCGTGCAGCCTCGGGAAATTTCAAAGCAGCTCCAAGATGGCCTCAAGGACACCCAAAAAAACATGCGATGCTGAAGGAGAGGGGTAGCTAGCAAATGGACGAGGAGCGGAAAGGAAGACTCAGCAGAGCGAGCGGACCCCACGACATAGGAACGGCTCTGACAGACAGGAATCGAGCACGCGCTGGAGTTTCTCACGGCAACCTGCTTCACATCCGTCCGGGAACCCCTGGGGCCCAAAGAATTCTCCTGGACTGCGAGCAGGGTATCGGATGCTGCGGGAAGACTGCCGTGGACAGATCAAAGCACTGCGTGCGACACAGAAAGGTGCCCTGCGGGTCCCCGGCCAGCTGCCCACCACGAGCCCCTTTTTGTCTCTGTTCAAAAATAATGCCCATGACCTGCCCCGCCCACCCTCCCCCCTCCACTCCTGGTCACGTCACGACTCGCGCCAGCTCCGTCTGGAAATGACAACTTCCTGGGCACTCCCAGGCGGCGCCGGCGCGAATGTTGAGGGGACTGGCCCCCTCCCCAGGAGAGCCCCGGATCGGATCGACAAGTCGGATCGGCGATCGACATGAATCGGATCGTCGGAAATCGGCCGTCTGAGTCGGGAAAAGTCGGATCGGCAGGAATCGGCAGGCTAGTATGCCTCCAACAAGAAACCGGAACTCAAATCGGAATCCCAGATCGAATCGGAATCGGAAGCGGAAACCATCGAAATCGAATCGAATCGAATCGGAGGAATCGAAACGAGCCCTGCCTCCCCCCCCCCTTGGTCACGCCCGATTGGGCCAGGGGGTGATGTGAAAACACGGAGCCGTCTCCAGTTCCACCGCCCCACCTCCGACCCGAAAGCCTCCCGGAACGGGCCCCCTGGACTTAGTAGGTCGGGCAGGTCCTCCTGCAGGGGGATTTTGGGCGAGAAATAAAGAATAGTCAAAATATACCTCCCAAATCGTTGAGAATAGTCCAAGCATCGTCCGGTAGAGGGACGTGCCCGACGTAACCCTGGACCCCTCCCGGGACCCGCCCTGGCCGGCATCGCATCCCAGAGCGATGTCTGACGGCCCCCGCAGGGGCCCCCGGCGGCCGAACATCGAGGAGCACCCCTTCTATCCTCGGCCCTCCTCGCCATGCACTCCATCGGGGGCGGCCAAGAAGGGGGGCGTCCAAGAGGGCGGGGGTGCAAACCATGGCTGGCGGCACGTGCGCGGCCCAAGGGGGGGCCAGGGACGCAATGAAATAAGAAGAGGCGCCATGAAATCTTGGGAACCATCATGGCCCACGCCATGAGATCCACCCCCCCTAGTCATCACCCCCCTCTTTGGCCCCCCCCGACTCTGGGAGGTCTCGGAAGCTGCGGCCGGGAGCTCCTGCTCGGCTCGTGGCGGCGGCGGCCCCGACGACGCGCTGTGCCCAGCGAGGGCACCAGCGCGGCGCTCCGCGCCGCGGGGCCAGGAGAGCCCCGGATCGGATCGACAAGTCGGATCGGCGATCGACATGAATCGGATCGTCGGAAATCGGCCGTCTGAGTCGGGAAAGGTCGGATCGGCAGGAATCGGCAGGCTGGTATGCCTCCAATAAGAAATCGGAACTCAGATCGGAACCCCAGATCGAATCGGAACCGGAAGCGGAAGCCACCGAAATCGGATCGAGTCGAATCGGAGGAATCGAAACGAGCCCTGCGGGGCCGAGGGCTCGGAGCAGAGCTCGGGGCGCTGCCGCCGGAGGGCCCCGGGAGGCGGGCGGCCGAGGCGCGCCGAGGCGCGGCGGGGCCGGGGCCGGGCGGAGCGGCGGCGCTGCCCCGGGCTCCCCCGGCCGTGCCGTTGGCCAGCGGGGGAGCTTCGAGGTGCGAAGTGCTCGAGGGTCGGGGTCGTGGGTTTTTTCTTTTGTTGACTCGGCGCCGCGGCGTTGAGCAGAAGAAGGTGGGGGGGGGGGAGGTATGGCTCCGGAGCTCTGCTTACCGCAACTGATTGAGACAGTCGTGTTTAGATATACAAACATGTGTATATATATATAGAACAAAACAAGAAAGAAACAGTTTGCAGGATTTGCTAAACATTTCGAAAAGTCGGCACAACCTCGAACCTCGAACTTCGAGGTTCGAGGTTCGGGGCTGTGTTTCACAGTCTTCGGCCCCTAGGGGCCGCTTGCGGGCCCCCGGACCCCCGAAGCTCGATCCGGGGTGAAGAGGGGGGGGAGTGAGAAGGAGAAGGCCCTCTCAGAAGGCGGCGGGGCTTCTCAGAAGCCCCCTCGCGCCTTCGGAGAAGTTCTCTGCGTCTTCGGGGAAGGCTCAGAACACTTCTCAGAAGGCCCTGGGGGGCTTCAAAGCCTTTTGCGAAGGCCCGCCACTTCTCACTTCCCCCCTCTCCCGCCGCCGACCCGAGCAGCCAGAGGTCGGACAGGGCGATCGGGAGCTGCAAGGCAGGCAAGGCGCAGGGCAGGCAAGGCAGGGAAGGGGGCCCTGGGCGTGGTCCAGCTCGTCTCGGCGGCACACCGCGCCAGGGGTCCCCAAGAGGCCCCCA
>CAUYUJ010015900.1:211013-223513 GCA_963575745.1 Prorocentrum cordatum | reverse complement strand
CCCCTTCCGTATCATCCTCCGCCTCCTCATCATCATCATCCTCATCATCGTCGCCATCATTAGTATCATCATCCGCATCATCATCATCATCATCAGCATCATCATCATCATCATCATCATCATCATCATCATCATCATCATCATCATCATCATCATCATCATCATCATCATCATCATCATCATCATCATCATCATCATCATCATCATCATCATCATCATCATCATCATCATCATCAGCAGCATTACCATCATCATCATCAGTATCAGCATCATCGTCATCATCAGCAGCATCATCATCAGCATCATCAACAGCATCATCATCAGCAGCAGCTGCATCAACATCATCATCATCATCATCATCAGCATCATCATCGTCATCAGCATCACCAGCGTCATCAGCATCATCATCATCAACACCATCATCCATCGTCCTCGTCATCAACATCGTCCTCATCGTCATCATCAGCAGCAACAGCATTACCGTCATCGTCAGCAGCAGTATCATCGTCGTCATCGTCTTCTTCATCATAATCAACATCATCATGATCATCATCATGATCATGATCATCATCAACACCATCATCATCACCATCATCAGTATCATCATCAGCAGCGTCAGAATCGTCAGCATCAGCATCATCAGCATCATCATCAGCGGCATCATTATCATAAGAATCAGCATCATCATCATCATCCTCAGCATCATTGTCATCGTCATCAGCATCAGCATAATCCTAAGCATTAGCATCAGAATCGTCATCATCATCGCCATCTTCACCCTCGGCATCAACACTGTCCCCATCCAAATCATCATCATCATCATCATCAGCAGCAGCAGCATCATCAGCAGCAGCATCCACATCCTCATCCTCACCCTCATCAGCATCAACATCATCCTCATCATCATCCTAATCATCATCATCATCAGCATCATAAGCATTATCATCATCATCCTGCGACTCCTTCTCATCCTCGCCGTTGCTGTCAAGCGAACCGAACACTCCAAAGCTTGGGCAGACAATACCCAGGTGGCCACCGGCTCCTGTCAAGCCGCACGCATCCTTGATGCAGTTCGCGAACTTCTCGCGTTCGTTATTCTCCTTAGCAGTAACCGTAAGGTCTCACTTCTCAAGTCAGAGCGGAAGAGGATGAGGGAGGACGACGACCGCGAGAAAGAAAAGGAGGGTGGAGAAAGGACGGAGGACGGAGGAGAGAGAGAGACAAGAGGAGGAGGAAGAGGAGGAGGCGGGAGGAGGGAGGGGAATGGAGAACGGAGGACGGGGGTGTGAGGGAGGAGGGAAAAGGAGAAGGAGGAGGAGATACAGGAGGAGGAGGGAGGAGGCTGGAAGGAGGTAGGGAGAAAGGGAAGGATGGACCGGAGAGGGAGGGTGGAGCTAAGAGGGAGCGGGAAGGGGGGCGGATGGAAGAAGGAGATGTCAGGGTGGGACGAGTAGAAGCACAAGGATGAACAATTGGAAAAACAAAGCGCATCAGGCACAGTCGCATGCGCTGCGGCCGCAGTGTCAATGCCCGTGGACGTGTGACAACCTCAGGGAGTACTGAAAGTCTGATTCATGCCGAAGGTGGGAGGCGGATGGGCTCCAGGCGCGAGGGCTGCCGAGAGGGGGGGCGTCATGCCGAGGGTGAGCGCATGCAGTGGAAGCGGAGACACCGCTGTGAGGCCCTCTGCCTGGCCCAAGGATAGGCCAGACTGCTCCCCTCCTCCCCTTGTTCCTCCTCCTCTTCCTGCTCCTCCTCCTTCTCCTTCTCCTCCTCCTCCGCATTTTCCGCATCCTCCGCAAGCTCCGCATCCTCCTTACACAGCGATGGGTTACGGCCGAGGTGTGTGATGGAAGGCGTGCGCTCAGTATGAAGCACGAGTCATAGGTCCAAAGTGCATGGGCAAAAGTGATGCAAAGCCCTACGCGAGCGTTAGCACCACCAGCAGCTGTGACGATGTAGTCGACACGTGACCGGGTCGGTGGGCACTGGGAGCGAGAATCCGCAGTGAAAAACGTAATGTCGGTCGTGTGCATGTCCATCTCGGCAGCGCATTTATCGGAGGTTCGGTTCATGAGCTGGCACTTGCATGTTGCTCGAGTCGCTGTGTGTCGCGCCCCGACACTGGAGATGCATATGGGGCAAAAGAGGACAACATGGTCCAGAACATTCGCCCACGTTCGCCAAGCTATCCCTACGTTACAGATGCTCGGGATTGTCAGCGTAGCATTGCGATAAGCTCGGGCCAAGCGCCTGCGGTAGGTAAGGAAAAAGAGCGTCGAGCATCGCAGTGTGCACTGCGGGGCAACCGCAGCCAGTCGTCTGCGATCGGACGGCTAGCGAAGTCAAACCGACTTGCCTGACATAGCCAAAACTTATCAACGCCAAAATTTACGGTGCAGGAAATAAATCGGAGATGGATTGGCCTTGAGCCACTAAGCGTGTTTCTTCTAACCGCAGGCGCCGCACGCGTCCCAACCCAGCGACATGCGCTTGGCTGGGAGCGATCGCATGATCGCAGCGCGCCCTGGAATGGCACGTGTACTTTCACAGCTGTGGCGAAACGAAGGGCGCTGCTGCAGAGCCGGTAGCTTCATCCGCACTGGGCGGGCCAAGCGAGACTGGCATCCGATCTGGGAAATCCATAGCCATGGCGGCAGGATGTGCCACGAAAAGTCGTCGCGGTCGAAACGGCAGTCGGTCGGCCATGGAAGTCCGCGAGATCGCCCGGCAGGCCGCTGACGTCGAGGCGGCCCACAGGTGCGATGATGGCGACGACGATGGCGATGGCGATGACGTCATCGCCATCGTCATCGTCATCATCGATTGGCCCTGGCGGCGTTGAGGCGACCGTGCGCGGCGCTGTTCGGCGCCGCCTTTGCGCGGCGCCAGCATTTAACGGGCAGTTTTTGCGGCGGCGACCGTGTTGCCAGGGTGTCCCGCTGCAGGGGTCGTTCGGCCGTCTGCGCCAGGGCGCCCAGCTCCGCAAAAGAAAATGCCCTGGCACGCAAACGCGACGCAGAAGCGCACTGGCGATGGCACGGCCCCCGGCTGCGGCGGGCAGCGCCCCGTCGGGGCCCGCGCGCCTCTCCGACCCCGCCGCGCGGGCCCGCGCCGCCGACGGGGCCGCGGCGGGCGGCCGCGCACCCGCGGCGGCCGCGCGCGCGCGCAGGGCGCCCGAGCTCGGCGTGGAGCGCTGGCGTGCGGGCGGCAGGCGTGCGCAGAAGGCAGGCGTACGCAGAAACGTTGAACTTCGATTTCCCATGGAAAACAGCAGGGAAACCTAAGGCAAACTGCACAACAATCAAGGAACACCGAGCTCTCCCCAACGAAAAGGGTTCCTTCTTCAGCGCCCCGACTGTACACCACCAGGGCCGTCCTCTGACCCGGGCACGGCGTCTGCGTCTTCCTGGCCTGGCCGGGGAGTTCTTCGCAACGATACATCACCGTAGGGCCCGGGGCACGGATGCATCCTGCGGAACAGCCGCTGGCAGGGGCCGAGGAGGAGAAGGGTGGGCAAGGTCGCGATGCGGACTCCCTCCGCGAGACGCGGCACCTCGGCGACGGTCCCATCGCCAAGCGTCGCAAGCCAGCGTCACCCGTGCCCTCGAAGGCGAAGCCGTGTGCGAGGGCCGCCGCAGATGTTCGCGAGCAGCGGCCCCCACCGGCGAGGGGAAGACGAGGGCGAGCAGGGTGAGGGCATTGGCTGAGGGATACCCTGAAACAAGGATTCCAGGGCCTGGAAGCCAGCGGAGCACCAATTGAGGGCTGGCCATGGTCATCACCGCCGCCCTCATCAGGCAAGGAATCCGCCAGGGTCTGAGGTCTCCTAGGAACAGTCTTTCACGAAGCCCATCAGCTCCGGCCCTGGAAGGCATGGTGCGATCGAAGAGCTGCTTCTACGAGCGCGTCCGCAGTAGAGCCCAAAGAAGTCGTCGCTCGGCTATGAGGGCTCCTGCGATGCCGATCGTGCTGTAGACCTCGCAGCCCCTGCTCGGAGGATGGCCAGCTGAGACAGCGGCGGCCCTCCCACCTGGCCCACCTCCGCTCAGTACTGGAGCCCCGCCCCCCCCCCCACCGGGATTCATCCTGACCCGCTCGGGAGGAACCAAAACTTATGTTGGCTTCGGGTTCGTGCGGCGTCAGCGCGCACAAAGGTCTTCGCCGCGTCGACTGTTCAACTTTGAGTCGATCGCGGCCCCGATCGTCCCAAAATTCGTTCCAGTCGGGTCCAGTGACGGCACCGTGTCCATCGGCCCTTCCGCGCCGCAGAATTCAACCTTGGACGCCTTCGCCGGCGTCGCCAGCTCGCCAACTCCGCACGAGCCTACCGTGCCGATGCCGCTGCTCCAGGCCCTCGGGGTGCGCACTGGCCAGAGTCTCGGCGCGCAGCCGGCCTTGTGGCGACGAGGGCCTCCTGGGAAGCCCAGAGAGGCGAAGACGAGGCAGGGGTAGCGGTGTCGGCACCTTTTTTCCTCCTCCGACGCCCGGGAGGCGTGCGTCCAGCCCGAGCATGTAGCAGAACCATCCAGCAGTACGGATCGCTTCCCGAGCGGTGCGGCCCGAAAGCGCCGCGCCACCGCGCCACATACCAGAAGACTTCTCGGCGGGCGCGTCGCCCCTGCGAGGGCGGCGCACACGTGGCCTCAGGACGCTGGCTCGCCGCCGACGTTCTCCGAGGCGGACCCAGTCGTGGCGACGAGAGGCCTCCGGGAGGCCCACAGGAATAGCAGAGCTGAGCTGCCCCGATGCGCAACACGCCACACGCAGCGGGTTGATACGGAGCTCAGCCCGCAGACTGAAAGCGTGGGCCTGATGCGGCACGTTCGCCAAGGCGTGGGCCAACACGTTGGGCCAACGCGCAGCGTATCGGCACGGACGCCTCGAGAACGGCACGTGCTGCTCAGCCAAAGGCGGGCGTAGCGAGGCAGCCAGGCCGCCGACGTTCCTGGAGGCGCATGGGGGACCCGAGAGCCGAGAGAGGCCGCGGGAGCAGGCGGGCGAGGCGGCCGCTGCCGCAGTCCCGAGCCGACCTCGGCTCACTCGGCTAGACGCAAGAGTGACCCTGGGTCAGAGTGACCTCTGGTGCGCGGGCCGGGGCGCGCGAGGGGGCCAAACCCGAGCGCGCTTTCGGCGATCGGGGGGCCCAATGGGCCCGCACCCGAGGTCACTCCGGCGAAGGGTCACTCTTTGAAGGGGCCCTGGGACACACAAATCAGCACACACACACACACACAAAAAAAAAAAAAGATTCCCCATCTTTCCCCATACTGTCTGGGTTTTCGTCTTCCCCCCCACTTCCCATCTTTTCCCATGTTTTCGGGGGGATCGACGATGAATTGTGTCTGTGTGTGTGTGTGTGTGTTTTTCCTCCTCCTGACTCTTACGCATAGCCGAACCCACCCACCACGCGAGCCACGGCGCCCGGCCCAGGGCACACCGCCCGGGACGCGCGGCCGCCTCTCCCTGCCCTGCGAGGCGCCGCTTCCCGCAGCGGCCGCAGCGGCGGCCTCCCCCCCTGCCCCAGGCCCCCGTCCTCCCCTTTCTGCTCCTCCTCCGCCTCCTCCGCCTCCGGCTCCCCGGCTCCGCTGCCGATGCCGTTTTCCTCCTCCTCCTCCTCCTCCCTCTCTCCTCCTCCTCCCTCCCTCCTTCCCTCCCCCCTCCCCCTCCCCTCCTCCTCCTCCTCCTCCTCCTCCTCCTCCTCCTCCTCCTCCTCCTCCCTCCCCCTCCTCCTCCTCCTCACTCCCCCCCTCCTCCTCCCCCTCCCCCTCCCCCTCCGCCTCCTCCTCCTCCTCCTCCTCCTCCTCCTCCTCCTCCTTCGCCTGCGATCCCGGCCGCAGGCCCTGCTGGGCCGCGCGCGAGGGACACTGACTTACAGACAAAGCCGGCAATCAAAATGTCCACCGACGGCACCTGCACTTCCTTCTCCGTTATGTAGTTCCAGGCCCGGCCTTTTGGCAGCTCCTCTGGGCGCTAGGGGGGGAGCATGCCGTGTTTTGCGTGCTGATCCGGTGGTATTCGGTAAAGCTGATGCAGCTTTGAACAATGTTTGGGCGCAACACACACATACAGTATTTATTGCACCCGGACTACAAGCCTCCAGCTCAACCCTGCACATCACGCACGCTGGTTTAACCTAAGCAGGGCTGGCACGGCCCAATTCTGTACTGATCCGCTTGGCGCGCCGTGGTAAGAAATGCACGTATACAAACATCCACTCCCGCGCTTGCAGCGGTAGGTTGTGTGTGTCGGGCCCTTTCGCTTCTTGCGAAGCAATAATGAAAACCCCGGACGCATCGAGCCCAAGATGCGTTCATTTGTGCCACCAAGTCCCTGCGATGTCCGCCTTTCAAGCAAACCATGAGCCCAAATGCGAAGTGTGGGGATTGAGGTTCCGTGGCCCCTCCCCTGTCCCAAGCGCTCGCCCGCCCACCTAGCCCTCTCGTCCCCATGGCCACAACGGGCCTAGAAGGGCCAAAAACTGCGCCGAAAGATCGCGCTAAGACGCCCACGATGGCCCCAAGACGGCTCTAAAGCCTCCAAGACGCCCCAAGAAGCTCCCAAGAGGCCTCCCAAGTGAGCCCCGAGAGGCACAAATCGTCCCATTCTTTTCGGCACTATTTTTTTACAGATTCGCTTCTTGAGCTGTCACAGCGTCCAAGGCGGCTCAAGAAGCCCCCAAGACCGCCCCGAGGCAGCCCAGGAAGCCCCGAGGAGCGCTCCAAAACGGCCCAAGAAGGCCCCAAGACAGCCCAAGACGACCCAAGAGGGCCGCTTTGACGGGCCCAAGAGAAGGCCCGGAGGGAGGAGAAGAAAATGTCCAGCCTTCGGCCCCAAGACGCCCCCCGAGGGCCCCAAAAGGCCCTCAAGAGGCCACCAGATGGCCCTAAGAGGCTCCCAGAGGCCCCCAATAGGCTCCCGGGAGGCCCCCAAGAGGCCTAAAGACGACCCCCAAAACGCCCCCAAAAGGCATGCAAGATGCATCCAAGACGCCCAAAAACTGCCACCAAGATGCCTCCAAAACGCTTAGTTCTGAACATACGTGCTGCACAACAATTAGTTCGCCCATTCTTCAACATCTTCAACCGTCTTGGGGGTCCTCTGAGAGGGTCCCCACAAGAAACTGCCTCCAAGATGCGCAGCAGCGCCACTTCATATGTATATCCCACCTGGGCGTACAGGAACAAGTGCTCCCCTTGCACAAACCGACCCACCCTCCCCTCCCCAGTCGCCCCTGTGGACAGGGGGGGGGACAAGGGGTGGCCCCCCCTGTGGACGGGGAGCTCAGTGTCCCCCCTGTGGACAAGGGGGACACGGTGGGGTCCTCCCTGTGGCCAGGGGGAACTCAAGGCCCCTCCCCCTCCCCCCCCTCCGTCCCCCCAATTCTCCCTGTGAACAAAAGAGGAAAAGGGGTGGTCCCCCTGAGAACAAAAAGAAATCAAGACCCCTCCCCCCGCCTCCCACCTGTGTACAAGGGGGCCACCTCCCCCGTGGGGGTCGCCAGCAGGGGTCCCGGGGAAGGTCCCGCAGTCAGGGTGGGCGGCATCGGCCGGACGGCCTTCACAAGATGTGCGTATCCCACCTGAGCGTAGAGGAGCAACTGTCTCCCTTGCACTAGCCGAGCAGATCTGCGGGCCATTGTCATAATATGTCCGCGATGACGTGTCCAATGTGCCAGCGCCACTTTTACATGCACCCGTGAAATCCGCACAAGCAAAGGTGGCTTACCTTGGCAGGCCCAGTATCCAACAGCAGAAAAACAACTCCTTGCGCGGCGGCCCTGGAATGTACAACCGTAAATTCGGCAAATCACCATCAAGATACGCACGCTGATACGGCTTAGCTGAATCCAAACCGTATTGTTTGACATATGTTGGGACTGAGCGCTTTCCGTGACCTACCCTTCCCTAGCGCACCACTGGGCGCGATGAACTGGGGAAGAAAAATATTGACCAAGTGAGCTGATACAAATACTCGGCTTCCGCCCCTTACATACTTATGTTTCCGCGAAGCTTCGACTGATTCTGAAAGGTCAACCCCTGAATTCGACAAAGGTTGTCCTTGGACTCCTGGCAGGGCCGGTGCCTGGCTGGGGAGTAAAAGTAGGGTTGCACGTATGTATTTATATATATGAATACATGTGTGCATATCTATAGACACACCTATGTACATACATATGCAACTATAAGTAAACGTACACACGTATATAATCATACATGTGCTAAAACCACGCACGCGATTATGGGAACCGGGATGATGTTATCACATTGCTTGAATGGGAAGCGATGCGACATGTGTGAAGCAATTCTTGTGGTGCAACGTACTGTCTGCAACATTTGCTGTGGTCAACGCATGTTACGCATCCCACCCACCCATCCGCAACTTGGTTTGCAAAACCCATGCCTAGCGCACGCAAGCTCGCGTGCAGAGCGGCCAGCTAGTCTGGCACGACCGACGCGGCCGCTGTTGCGCTGACCGCTGGGCACTTCCCAGCGCGTCTCGCAGGCCGCGCTGACGCGCGGGCACTTCAGTGCGAGTCGGTGGCGCGGGCGGACACGGTATAATGGCGACGCCGACAACGGCAGACACGATGATGATGATGATGATGATGATGATGATGATGCTGATGATGATGATGATGATGACGATGAAGAGGATGATGGTAGAGATGCTGGTGACGACGATGACGATGACGACGGCAAGGCCAAGGACTGCGTTGATGCTGATCACGCCGATGACGATGAGGGTATCCAAGGGTCAGTGCTGAAGGTTTTGGAAAGGTTTCGACATGCGCGCGCGGCCGACGGGCGCGAGTGGCCCGCATGGTGTGATTTGACACGGAGCGTGCCCCCGCAGCACGCGCGCAAGGGCTTTCGAATGATTTCGACGTGCGCGCGCGCGAGAGGCCTGTTTGGTCGCATTCGGTGAGAGTGTTGAAGAACCCATGGTTGTCTTAAGAACTCGCAAGAGCGCGCGCGCATAGTCTATTTTTGAACGAAATGTCGCAAAACCAAATGTGCTGTATATGTCTTCGGGACATGCGAATACATACGAAACCAAAAGGTGTTTAAAAGGATCTCTGCCTGCGCGCGCGACGGCGAGCGCATGGATGCTGTCCAACATGTTGCAAGGGATTCTCGGAACCTACCGATGTTTGATAAACGAGTGTGCGCGCAGTTTTTTTTTATGCAATGCAAAGAATACCAACCTGGCTGAGGTGGTATGAATTTAAACTAAGAATGAAACATGGAGCAGCATCATACGTAAATTGCACACCCCCAAGGCGAACGGAGGATCCCGAGGGGTGCACCAATACGCCTCCAAGACTGCCCGACACGATTCCAAAAATCAAACCGTAATTACTAAAGGCAAAGACCACGACGATGATCACGAGAATGACAATAACGCTGGGGATGATGATGACGATGACGATCGCGATTGTGGCCGCGTGATTCTGCATCGCGCGACGACCATCTTGTACATTTCCTACCTGGGCCAATGGCACAAAGGTGGCGACAGCACTGCAGTCATGGAGATGACGATGCTGACGCTTCGCGTGCTAGTGCTTCTGAGCAAGTTTGGCACACCCGAGGGCAGCCCTGGACACGTGTGCACCGCGCGGTTTGGCTCGCCAGAAGGGGTCGAACGATGCGTGCCGTGCAGACCTGCCCTGCCGAGGACGCAGCAAGGACACGAACGCGCGGCCGAGGCCTCAGGCGCCCCGGCGTGCTCCCCCCCTGGGCTTCTGCGACATCTGGTACGGCAGTTTCATGTCGTGCCAACTCCGGCGTTGGTTCCTGACACTGCGAGGATCGTTCCACCTTGAAGGATCGGCCGTTTCCGAAACCTCAAATCGTTCAACATCAACGGATCCTGGGTCGCTGGCAGCGTTCAACGTTGAACGCCGGCAGCTGGGTCGCGGCTGGTCGACACGACGCCATTTTTCCCTCGTGGGCAGAAGCGATAGCCTTCTGACGTGGCTAGCGCCAATGACCTCAGCCTATGTAGCTGAGGCACTGCTGGCCTTCTGGAAACTCTTGAGTGCTTGGAAATTCTCGATGTCATTGAAACTCTTCCCGTCGTCTGGGTGAAGCCCGTCGAGCAAGCGCTTGCGAGACATGTGAAGGATGAGGCAGTCGCGATGCGCCAGGGGCCACAGCTACGGTCGGGAACTTTGGCTTCGCGTGTCGCAGCGGCGGCCCCCGCGGCACGTTCTGCCCTGCAAGCGGACCGCGTGCCGCGCCGCTCCGCGCCAGGGGAGGCCGGGAACCAGGCCGTGGATAGCGTGCCGTGCCGAAGCGCGGTGGGCCAGTGCCCGCGGGGCGACACGCTACGCGCCCAAAGTTCCCAGCCGTAGGGGTCGAGGGCCGAGGGTCCCATGCCCTCCCCGCTCCTGGATGTCGCCGAACAGGTAGGGCACCTCGGGGAAGTTCTCGGTGATCCACTTCCTGCGCGGGCCGAAGCAAGAGACGCCGAGATCAAGGGCACCCTCGCTTCTCCTCCTCGTCCTCCTCCTCCTCTTCCTCCTCCTCTTTTTCCTCCTCCTCCTCCTTCTCCTTTTCCTTCTCCTCCTCCTCCTGATCCTCCTCCTCCTCCTCCTCCTCCTCCTCCTCGTCCCCCTCCTACTCCTCGTCCTCCTCCTCCTTCTCCTCCTCCTCCTCTTCCTCCTCCTCCTCCTCCTCCTCCTTCTCCTCCTCCTTCGCTCCTGCTGCTGGTCCTCGTCGTCCTACGTCTCCTCCTTATCATCCTACCTCGACGAGGAGGAAGGGACGAGGACAAGGACGAGGAGAGAGCCAGTCTGAGGGAGGTCCAGAGGGCTCTGAGGGCAGCCTCAATGTTTCTCGGCGGCTTTGGAGAATTCTAGGTGCAAGCAGAAGAAACGGGGCCGAGGAGGACAAGTAGGGGGGAACAGGAGGAGGTGGGGAATGGGGGACATGGGGTTAGGGGAGGGAAGGAGGAAGCGAGGGAGGGAGGGAACAGAAAAAAACGGTTATATTCAGAAACGGAAGACGAAGGAGAGAAGGGGAGGGGGGGGAAAAGAAGAGGGAGAGAGAAGACAGCAAGACAGCCAGGCAGATAGACACACAGATAGACCGATAGACGGACGGACAGACAGACAGGCAGACCGACTGACTGACTGACTGACTGACTGACTGACAGACGGACAGCCTGACAGGCAGGTAGACAGACAGAGAAAGAGAGAGAGAGAGGGGGAGGGAAGGAGAGGGAGACGGAGAGGGAGAGGGAGCGTGTGTGTGCGGAGGAGGGGGAGGAGGAGAAGGTGAGGTGGATGGGGCATCGGATGACGAGGGAAAGAGAAGGGCAAGGAAAAAGGGGGCAGATAAGTAGGAGGGTAACTAGCACGACGAGAAGGAAACAAACCAGCGTGAAGAAGGACAACCATGAAGAGCGGCATAAAGAGAGCGATGACTAGCAACTTAAAGGATGCAGAATGTTACACCTGATGATATAATGCCACCCAGCTGAATAGAAGCGCATGCCATCACCGCTGTCATACAACACATGGAAATATGTAACATCGTAGACTAAGCACGCGGAACTAGAAGAAAGTCGAATAAGTTAGGCAGTCCGAGACGTAATAAGGAGACTGGGCCATGGTTGCACGCGAAGAGAAGGGAGCACAATACGACATCACATTCGCAAGAGAAGACGCAATCAAAAAGGGTCACTACGGGTGATACACGATATTACGACATTGTATATTGAAGAGGGGAAAAAGAGAAGTGCAAAAAGAAGAAGGAGAAAGAGGAGGAAGAGGAGGAGGAGGAGGGCGACGAGCACAACGACGACGAGGCCGACGGCGACGTAAAGGAAGGAGGTAGCAGGGGGGACGGGGACGGTGGCGTTGCTGACGAAGATCGGGAGGACGAAGAGTCGATTATGTGGCCAGAGACGTGGACCAAGAGGGCGACGAAGAGACGACTACGTGGCCAGAAACGATGGACAACGGAGAAGGCGACGAAGAGACGACTACGTGGCCAGAGACGTGGACGCCTCTCCTATCTTTCTCCCCTCTCCTCCGCCCTCCCTCGCTCAACTCTTTATCTCTCTCTCTATTCCCCCTCTCCCTTCTCCATCACCTCGTCCCTCCTCCCCTCGCCCCATCTTCCCCCCACTCCTCCCCCTCCCCCCCGCTCCCTCGCCATCTCCCCCTCCGTCACCTCGCAAGATCCACCTCCACATCTTCGACCTCTCCACCCCCGCCCCATCCGCCCTCGACCTTCCCCCCCCCCCGCCCTCTACCCGCCGCCCGCACCCTCGGCGCCCTCCGCCCCACCTGTACCCCTCGCCCGTGGCACCATTCCCACGGCCGCCTCTTGTTCGGGCAGAACTCGCACGAGAAGGTGTGCTCGATCTTCAGCTTTGGCATGGCCTTCGCCTTGGAGCACACCGTCGAGCAGCTTCTCCCGTGCATCATCCCACGGCGTACTCGGTCCACCTCATCCTTCCTCATCCTCCTCCTCCTCCTCCTCCTCCTC
>CAUYUJ010015900.1:188100-200600 GCA_963575745.1 Prorocentrum cordatum | reverse complement strand
GACGACGACAAAGATGAAATTGACTTGATTGGAGATGTAGCGAGTTAGAGTTCAAGCCTTTTGCACAGGAGTTCAAAGTGTCTTCCTTGGAGGCGTGCGTCCGACCAGATCATTGAGCACAGCGATATGACAATAGATCGATCTCACCTCAGCGGTCTGGCCAGAAAGCGCCTGCCTGCCACCAGACATAGACTATAAGATTTCTTGGCGCGCGCGTCGCCCTTTTGGGAGCGACACCAGCGAGGGACCCCGGAGGCCGAAGACTGCAAAATACATTCTTTTCCGCCGCGGCGCGGCAGAGGCAATCCGCTCGCGCGAGTAGCAACACCTGGCCACGGGAGCCGCGAAGTGGCCCACGCGCAAGAGAGCGCGAAAGAGAAAGAGAGGGCGGCCGCGGAGGGAGGGGAAGGGGCGCGGGGACACCCTCTCACGCGGCGGGGCCGCGGGGAGCGCGCGGGGGCGGCCAAAGGGCAGCCCCTGGCAGCGCAGCAGTAATACGGTGGAGACGTTGGGAAAGGAACCATTGGATAAGGAATCCAGAGTCTGGAAGCCGGTGGAACTCCAACTGAGGTGTAGCCACGGATATCAGAGAAGGAATCCTGCCCAGGGTCTGCGGACTCCTGGGCACACTCCCCAACGAGCACCCCCCCTGCACTGCAAGAGACATACCGTCGCTGCTGCTTTTCTGGTGTATCCATCTCGACGGCGCCGGCGGGAGTTCTGCAGCCGCGGGAGTGGCAGAGAGCACGTCACAGCGGAGGTCGGGAGAGGGCGCGGGAGGCCGTTCTCTCCGAGCCCTCAGCCTGTCCCCGGGCGGGCCCGCCAAGAGGGCCGCGCGCAAGAGGGAGCCCCGGCCCTGACTGGATGGGCCCAGGGGCACACCAAAATGAAGAGACACGAGTCCCAGGATCTCCGCCATACGTTGCATGTGCTCTGGATGCTCGCCTTCCCCCCCATCCACTTCCCCAGACACACACACACAAATGAATAGACACGAGTCCCAGGATCTCCCCCATGCTCTGGATGCTCGCCCTCCCCTCGACTCCCCACACGTTCCGTATCTACCCCCCCTGACTGATGTCCTCGCTTTGTGAAAAACAATAAGAAACGGCGCGCAGCGTGTCTACGCTCGGCCTCTGGGGGGGCCTCACCAGGCCCCTGGGGCCGTCAAGAGGCACTCGGGGTGAGGAGCCTGTCCCCGGGAGGAGGTCCAGACCTCTGGGGAGCCTCACTTGCCCCCGCGGACACGAAGAGGATGAGGGGAAACCTCCGTTGCCCCCGCGGACGTAAAGGATCATCGTGGGTTGAGGGGATGAAGGGCAAGACGGCCGACAACTGAAACGGACGCCTCGCATGAGAGGAGCGGCGGCGAACCAAGACTGAAGCCCACCTCAGGCGCTGCGTTGTCCCCCATCAGCGCTGGCGCCCTCCTCGTCTCCCGCCCACCTCCCCATTCAACTCTCCCCTCCACCGAGGAGAAGGAGGAGGAGGAGGAGGAGGAGGAGGAGGAGGAGGAGGAGGGGAAGGCGGACGAGGAGTAGGCCGACGAAGAGGACGAAGAGCATGAGGAGGAGGAGGAGGAGGAGGAGGAGGCGGAGGAGGCGGAGGAGGAGGGGGAGGAGGATCCCGCGTCCTGAGGGGCGGTCCTTGTCCCGAAGCACGGGAGGAGGAGAACGACGACAACGAGGAGGAGAACGAAAAGGAGGAGGAACAGGAGGAGGACGAAGAGGGGGGACCCAGAGGAGGAGGAAGAGAAGGAGCAGGAAGAGAAGGACGAGGACAAGGAGGACGAATAGGAAAACTACGAGGGGGAGGACGGCGACGACGAGGACAAGGAGGGGAAGGCGGATACGGTACTGCGGGTGGCTACCGCGCTGTGCCCAATTATGGTCCCTGGAACACAGTACGAGGAGGAGTAGGAGGAGGAGCAGAAGGAGGAGGAGGAGGAGGACACGGAGGAGGAGAAGGAGGTGGAGGAGGAGGAGGGGAAGGGGGAGGGGGAGGAGGAGAAGGAGGAGGAGGACGACGAGGAGGAGGGGGAGGAGGAGGAGGAGGAGGAGGAGGAGGAGGAGGGGAGGAGGAGGAGGAGGAGGGAGGAGGAGGAGGAGGAGGAGGAGGAGGAGGAGGAGGAGGAAGGAAGGAAGGAAGGAAGGAAGGAGGAGGAGGAGGAGGTGGAGGAGAGGAGGAGGAGGAGGGGAGGAGGAGAGGAGGAGGAGGAGGAGGAGGACGAGGACGAGGAGAAGAGAAGTAGAAGGAGGAGGAGGAGGAGAGGGAGCATGAGGAGGAGGAGGAGGGAGGAGGAAAAGGAGAAGAAGGGGAAGGACGAGGAGGAGGAGGAGGAGGAGGAGGAGGAGGAGGAGGAGGAGGAGAGGAGGAGGAGGAGGAGGAGGAGGAGGAGGAGGAGGAGGAGGAAGAGGAAGAGGAGGAGGAGGAGGAGGGGGACCAGGCATGAGGAGGGAGGAGGCGGCCGAGGGTTCTTGAAGGAGGGGGGAGGAGGAGGAGAGGAGGAGGGAGGAGGAGGAGGAGGAACGGGAGGAGGACGAAGAGGACGAAGAGGAGGAGGAGGAGGAGTAGGAGGAGAGGAGGAGGAGGAGGGCCAAGAGGAAAAGAAGGAGGAGGGGGAGGAGGACGAAGAGGAGGACCAAGCGGAGGAGGACGACGAAGAGGAAGAGGAGGAGGAGGACGACGAAGAGGAGCAGGAGAAGGGGGACGGAGGAGAGCAGGAGGCGCAGGAGCCTGCCTTGCGCTGCGCCACCCCCTGGGCGCCAGACCGGCGGCCGCTCGCCCTGCCACACGGCGTCGCGCCCGTCGAAGATGTCGGTCTCGACGAAATCGTCGTCGTACGGGTCGGGGTCCTGTCCATCGCCCCTTGGGCATGAGTTCTGCAATGGTGGGGGATAAATGAAAGGGAAGAAAGGTATCCTTTTCGGGCCCTCAAGGGCCCCTTTGGGGCCCGCGTGGGGCCCTCAAGGGCTCCTCTAAGGGCCCTAAGGCTCCTTTTCGGAAGCCTTCGCTACCCCCCCACCTCATCTCGCGCCCCTCAAGCCCCACCTTCTTGCGACTGCCCTGGGGCACGTCCGAGAGTAGAGGAAGGAAAAGCGGCACGACATGGAGCTTCAAGTTTGTGTTCATTCCTCGAGAACCTTCGCCGGACGTTGGGAGGCATCTACAGATGAAAGCTTCCACGAGCCTGTGGGCAGAGAGCCCCTGACCCAAGCACCAGGAGCAACTAGACTTGCCCCTACTATATGAAACACGGCCGGAACAAGGAGGAAGGAGGAGGAGGAAACACAAAGAGGGGGAGGAGGCGGCACTGCATCATCTGCTGTCCCGGCCGCGTGGCCACGAACGGGCGGCAGAAATCTGCAATGGCCCCGGACTCGGGCGCAACGAAGAAGGGTTTCAGGATGAGGAAGGGGAAGGGGGAAAGCGCAAGGCCTGATTATAGTCACGGCGGACGCACTTCGCACCAGCGCGCGTCGGCGGGCATGGAGAAAAAGAAGGAGAGGGAGCAGGCCTACCCAGCTCGCTCCTGCAGCGCCGCGTCCAGCGCCCCGCGGCCAGTGCCCCGCGTCTTCGCCGTGGCTCCGCCGTGAGATAAGACGTTCGAACCAGTGGCTCGTAGGCCTGTCGGGACCCCCCGATGGCAGCTCGTGGGAGCCTCCCGTACCATCTTGTCGGCTCTTGCGAATCGACGCTAGATCGACGCTGAATCGACGCTAGTCGATGCTAAATCTACGCTCATCGACGCTGACCGACGCTGAATCGGCGCTATCCCATCGACTCCCGGACGCTAATCGACGCTAGTCGACGCTGAAAAGAGAACTACGAGGGTGCACGAGGCTTACGAGGGTACACGAGGCCCCCATGGTTTGCTACCAAATGACCCCCTTCGCGCGGCACGGCATTCGGCTCTTGAGCAGCTCGCCCGCGGCCTGCGGCCTCTCCGCGATCCTCTGGTGCGGAATGGCGCTCAGCGTTCGATTAGGTCAAACATGTCCTCCTACAGTCGGATCTTGAGGAGAAATTAAACATAGTCAAGAATATTCAAATATAGCCCAGAAATCAAAAATAGTCCCCAGACTATGTTTTACTATTTCCCTACCTAGGCTCTGCCTAGAAGGGTTCTTACTCTCTGAGCTTAAAGGGGCCGGGCAGTGCAACTCGCCCCGGGCGGTTCCCCCGGCATCCGCCCCGCGGTTCCCCCAGTTACGTCCCCTTAGCTTAGCGTTGCTTATCTCATCTTAGCTTAGCTTATTTCATCTTAGCTTAGCTTAGCTTCATCGTAGCTCAGGTTTATCTTAGCTTAGCTTACCTTCATCTTAGCTTGGCTGAGCTTTAGCATAGCAGAGCACAGCATAGCACAGCGCAGCATGACATATCATAGGTTAGCATAGCAGTATAGCATGGCATAGCATAGCATAGCATAGCATAGCATAACATAGCATAGCGCAGCATATCATAGCATAGCTTAGCATAGTATAGCGCAGCATAGCATGGCATAGCATAGCATAGCATAGCATAGCATAGCATAGCATAGCAACTAATGCTGCTTTCCTAGGGGTTCCAACTTCTAGGTAGGGTCGCACTGGGGTAATTCTGAAAATTCCTCATGTAAGGGGACGTGACGTGCCCGACTTAAGTCCGATCCGGCTGCCTGCGGCGGCCGCGGGCCCACGGCCCCCCGGGAGGGCACCCGACCGTCGATTCGGGCTGCCCCTGGCCCGTGCATGGCTCCCCTGAGGCTGTCCCGTGCGGCGCCCCACTGCCTCTTGCCCAGTGGCGAGCTGCCCATGGCACTCCCGAGGCCTCCTCGTGTGGGGTGCCGCTCAGCGGTCGTTTCGGCTGCGGGTGGTGTCGTGGCTCCCTCGCGGGGCTCGCCTGTGCGGGGTGGCGGCCGGCGATCGATTCGGCACCAAATGGCCCGTGGTCCCCTCGTGCCGCCACCCCCTCGGGCAAGGTGGCGTTCAACTATCCATTCGGTTGCCCGTGGCCCGTGGCACCTTCGACTCCCTCGTGCGGAGTGGCGTTGGACTTTCGATTCGGTGGCCAGTTGCCCCGTGGCTGCGAGCCTGCTAAGCGGCGTTCAACTGTCAGTTCGATGGCAACAGGCCCGCAGCCCGCAGCACCCGTTGCGCAGGGTGGAATTCCACGATTGCCCCTCGGCCATGGCCACCTGCTGGACTCCTCGCGCGGACACCCCGCTCTCAGGGCTGGTGGCCAGCGGCCCATGGCCGCGCGGGGTGGCTTTCCACTGCTCGTGCGGCCTCAGCGGCGACGACGAGCGCGACTCGTCCAGGGGGTGGGCACTGGACGCATTCGCCTCGGAGCCTCGTCGAGTGCTTGGGGAATCGGGGTCCCTGGACACACGGAGTGCGCACACCCTTGGCCATCCGCCTCTGCGGCAGCCGCCGGCGGTCGCGACCCGCGGGGGAGAGCTCGGCGCTGCGTCCCCCGACCCGGCCGAGGGGCGCAGCTCCGCACGGCTCCCTCGGCACGTCCTCAGAACTCCGACGTCGCGATCGTTTCGCGACGTGGACCCCAAGCTCCTTTCGTTGCGAAGAAAAACACGATGGGACATTTGGGCAGGTTTCCGTCTCTGAGGCCCTCGCTGGGCCCCTGGACCAACGGAAACGACTCGAGATGAAAACAAGCCGGTCCTGGCAGGGGTCTAGACCTCTCGAGGTCCACCGCCGCTTTCTGGAAGAAGTGCTTGCGCTTAGGGTTTCGCACTTCTCTTCAAAGGAATTGGGATGGTGCGCCGCTCTGGCGGCTATGTTGTCGCCATCGCCGCCGCGTCGCCTTTCCGTCGCCGCCCGTCGTCTGGGCTAGCGTGCTGCTCTGGCGACTATGTTGACGCCGTCGCCACCCCGTCGCCGCCCGTCGTCTGGGCTGGCGTGGCGGTCTGGCGGCTATGTTGTCGCCGTCGTCGCCCCGTCGCCGCTTCGTCGCCGCCCGCCGTCTGGGCCGGACCGCCAGTCTGGCGGTAAGGCCCAGACGTACCCCAGACCCCGTATCCCAGACACCCGACGTCGTGATTTTTTCACGACGTGACTCCCAGGAGCCTGGACCCCTTCCCGGGGGCCGGTTTTCCATCCTGAGTTGTGTTTTGACGGTCCTGGGGCCCGGCCAGGGCCTCCCAGAGGCCGGAGACGGCCAAGATATTCCCGTCGATACGAGCCCAGACATCCGGCGCTCCAATTTGTTCGATGCGTGGACCCCCGTATCTGGGCAACTTCCCCAGGGCCAATCTTGCATCCTGGGTCGTTTTGATGGTCCACAAGGCCCGTCGAGGGCATCGAGGCCGAAAATAATCACAAACCGTCCACTGAAGTTTTGTGAGCCTCGAATATCTGCGAGCATGCCCGCGGTGGACCGTCCTTTCGCCCGCGCTTTCGTTTCGCCCTTTTTCTCTCGCCCCCTCTTCTCTCTAAGCCTGAACGAGGTCGACACTGGGCGAATCGGAGCGGACGCATCGAGGCGGGCGCATCGAGGCGCACGGATCGAAGCGGGCGAAGCGAAGCGAACGAAAGGAAGTTCGAAGGACATGAAGCAAAGCCTCCGCGGCCCCAGGCGGGGCGGCCTCGTCCCCGTAGGCCCTCTGCCAGCTCGGGGACAGGTCCGTGTCCACCTCTGGCTCGTCCTCGGCCCGCGGGTTCTGAACGCACCTGCCCGGCGCGACCCCTCCCCTCCGCCCGACGAGCCCCGGCCTCCCCGACGGGGTCCGAGCAGATGGGGTCGGAGGAGGAGGAGGAAGAGGAGGAGGAGGAGTAGGAGGAGGAGAAAAAGGAGGAGGAAGAGGAGGAGGAAAAAAGTTTCCGAGGGTTCCGATGACGACGAGGGGTTCCGAGAACGAGGCACCAAGCCAGAAACACGATAATCATAAGCGCGAATTCCGAAAATCAGCTACGCGAGGTGATAGGCACAGGTTTGTGAAACCCATGTCCTATCTTTTCGCCTGACGGGTCCTTCCCCTGGATAAGGTACTTCCTCTTAAAGTGCCTCGGAGAACCCAGGGGAGGTCTACCCTTACACGGTCTGGCTGTCATATATGCTCTACTCACGCAACGAGCAGTACAATCTACACACCAAACCACCGGGCCCGTTTTCCACAGGCGGTGCGTCTCATGAGCCGCTTGGACCCCCTGAAGGGGGTCCTCCACAGCTCAAGTTCACAAGATCACACCTGCGAGCACGACTATCCCCGCTCTTCGCGCAAGCCCGTCTACGCTCGAACTTACGCACAATATACCCATTGCCATTACTTAGAGTGAGACCGATCGGTATCTCAACATACTCCTTCATGTCAACATTTGTCCAGTTTGCCCTCGAGCAGCGGCGCAGGATGCGCAGCACAGTTTTCAGTGTCAACGCCGCCGCATGCTCACGCATCTGGCGAGCTCGCTCTTGAGGGATGTTCCTGGGGTGCATAGCCGCACCGCGATTCGCGTAGAAGTCCACCTGCTTGTTGCCGTGCCAGTAGGCCACAGGAATATGCAGCTCATTCGCTTTTGTCTGAGACAGGTGCGAAGGAATACACTCGATGCCGATCTCGTGCACCAACATCCTCCACTGCATTCCAGCAGTGTACCCATAACTCTGCATACTGGTGATCAGAGTGTGTGCCATAAGGATACCCAGCCTGCCAGCCGATGTGTAGCTCCTTGAAATCCGTGAGCAGGTGCAGCCGCCCTTGTGACTTGTGTAGAACTGCTTGCCAGGCGGCATGCAACCCTGCTGCACCTGAGGTCTGCCATAGAAACGGAACTGGTCCAGAGGCTGCCGCAACAACGTTGCCGACTTCATCTATCATACAGAATGCCCGTCCACCTCGAGCTCGAAACTCACAGTGTGGAAAAATACAGCTGCCATCCACACGCACAAATCCACTGATGAGCCCTGACACAGTGCACATAGGCCAGCGAATAGCGCGGCGCTCAACTGCACCCGGCAATTGAAACAGCGGATCTGGGAAGAGGCCCTTGCACAACATCATAGTGCATGGGTGTCCTGCCCGTACTCATCGCGTTCCCACCTCGTGAGTCTTCTTTCATATCCTCACCCATATTGCCTTTCCTTGAGATGCCAATCGCATCGAAAGCACCCGTGCATATCAATTCTTTCCTCAGCACCACACATGGCGCAAGTCGGGGCGCCCGTCGCTTGAACTGCATGCAACCTCGCTCGGTTAAAGAAACCTCCAGCCAGCCACGCACGCAGTAGTCCAGCTCCTTTGAAGTCCCCTTTGCGTCTGGGTTCAGCAATCTCCTTGACAGCTGGCTCCAGAACCGGCGGCCCAGTGAGCCCCTCCATTCCACGACTGCCAGGAACTGCCTCCAGAGGACGCCTTTTGGTGGATACATTGATCAACTTCCTCAGCGCGCCGACCCCGATATCATCCAAATCAACTTTTGAGCAACGCTCTGTGAACCAACGATTCCAACTCTCGGCTCTCCAACCCACTCGACGAAGAGTCATGAGTACTGCTCCAGCTGGTCCCTGAACTGATTGCCAGGAGCGTGTGCGGTTCTGCGCCCGCATGAATGCCAGGGCCATCGCCTTCGGCTTGACCCACTGCTCCCACTTTGCTTTGAGCCAATACACCAAGGGTACTCGTCCGCAATGAACGTCGGGCCTGACCGAGGACAGTCCGTCAACAGAAACCCCATCGTCCTGCTTCTTCCTCGCGGTGATCCGAACTGAGCATGTCCAGATATCGCTCTGACTGTTTGCAACTGCGTGTCGCTCATGCCCTGGACCTTCGCCGCGTAGCCAATATATGCTAGCCCTCCAGAGCGGAAGAGCTCACCCATCTGTCTGCCGCCATGCGCCAGCCTCCGAAACCTCGGTAGTATGCGCCCTACAGCAGCAACTCGTCCTCGGTGTGTGGGTACCCTTGCATATCCTCCCATGCGTCGGTCGTCGCACCCCTTTCTGCGCCCGTCGCTTGCAAGCTGCCATCATCTACGACTACGCTGATAGTGAGAGAGGGCCACAACGAGTGCACCTGGTCACAGGCGCCCCACGCGAACAAGATCATCATGGCAGTGGCACCCGGGCAGCCTGCTATGACCCCTTGGTTCGTGCTGATGAACCTGGAAGCAATCTTACCAACTTTAGGCTCCTTCTTCCCGCGTGCGTCTCGATGAGCATAGCAAGTCTTCTCTTCGGGAACTTCTGCCTGCAACCAATATCCCAAAGAGTACCATTTGCAATATTCTCAAGGGCTTTCTTCAAGTCAAGCATGACCGTGACCGAGTGCCTCACGAGCGCTCTGCCTGCCTCTGCCAAGACAGACTGCATCCAAACCGCTCTCCCCGAGCCTTTGCCAGCCGTGGCATAGCGGCAAGGCCAGGCATGCTCTTGCAGCCAGTCTCGCTGAACATGTCGGCGACACCTGTTGTATACTCTGAGCGCATGCGTCATCAAACCGATCAACCTGCGCCCCCCCCCCCCCCCTCAGGTTTGGGGGGCCTCGGTGACGCTGCATTCTTCATCTGACTGGGGATTTCGACGGTCCTCTCAGCCACCTCCATCGCCCCGCTGAAAGCGTGAAGGTACTCATCTGGTAACAACGCCATGTTTCTGGGCGCCAGTTTGTCGATGCCCGAGGCTGTCTTCCCCTTGAATAACTTCAAGAGGTCCCATCTGCCCATCATCGTCAAAATCCTGCAAGCGAAGTCCTCATCCAAAGGATTCTGTGTCAGGATCGTGATTCCATGTCATGGGCCATTGCGGAAGGTCCGTGTCGAGCGTGGTCGCATGCGACTTGATGCCCGTGTTGGGGTGGACTTCAGCTTGCGTCCACATTGTCGGTCGTTTGCTCCATCTGCGCGCCGCGGCCTGCTCCTGCCCGACGGATTTTGCAACTGCCTGTCTCCATTCCTTCGCGCGCTGCTCAGCATGCTGCTGCCCCAACTCGGCGGCCTCTCGCGCCGCAAGCCAACTGCAGTCGCGAAGCCATTCATCTCCCCAGCACCACTCATATTCAAACCGGTACCAGAAGACAAAACAAGAGCTTCCCATGTCCAAATTCTCACGTCTGGGATTCTGGAGCGCCCGCAACCTTCACGTCGCGAACTGCGAGTCGCGCTCCTGCTGTCTCTTGAGCGCATGTATGAGATCCTGGATGGCCACGGGCGCTCTTCTCCAGTTTCTCGACACAGGATCTCCTTCAGCTCCTCGTCCTGGCGCTTTCCTCGCCGCCGCCGCCAACGTGACATGCGGGTCCGATAACTCGCCTCTTCCAGCGGTAGCTCGACGCCTGTTCTCTGGTAGATGGTATCTGTCAGCCAGCTCACTCTCTGCCAGCGTCATCCATTGCCGAGAGCACCAATCAAAATATTGCGCCTCTCGTGCATGCTCACATTCTCTGTGTGCCTGAGCGTGCGAAGGTGGCCCCCCAGACGCTCCCAGGGGACACTCTTCGGGGAATGTTTTTTGGCATGGCAGCCTGCTGTTCCATAGCTGCTCCTGGCCCTGCCTCAAGCTCAAGCAGGACGCCCCAATGCGCCGCCATGCTGAGCCCCTTCAATCTTCGCACTCCTGTGACCAAGCTGTTGAAATACTTGGAAATGGCGGGAAAAAAACAATATTCCTTCCACGTCCTGCAGAGCACGCCCACTCAAAAGGAGCTGCAATATTAACAGGAACGTCATTCAGAACATTCAGCTCCTCCAATTCAGTGGACTCATAATCCAATCACCTCCCACGATGAAAGGTCGCCCTAGCCGCTTGAGCTGCTCACCAGGGAGCACGCCGTCGACCCACTGCGTTGTCCACCTCGACTTTGGCGGCGCAACTCCTTCCTCCAAGATCCGGTGGATCAGCTGAGCCAGTATCTTGCCTGACGCCAACTGCAACCCCCGACGAGGCAGCGTTCATAGCGTTGCCTCGTCTGGCTGGCTCAATGTGAGAATGCCAACCTCGATGCCTGAGCCTCGCCACGGCGTCGCCGATGGCCGGCTTGAGCACATTGTGTTCTTGGATGAGAAGTGCGCCAGCCTCAACCTCAATCTCGACTACTTCAGCTGCGATATTTGAAAGCTTTGCCGCCTCCTTCTGCGCCGAAATGACGCTCGCCGTTGCGATCCCCCCAGTTCTGACCTCGGCGGCCCCCACCTCCTCCGGACGAGCCTGTCTCGGAAGACCCGTGCCACAGTTGCGGCATACTCGATCGATTGCCCTCGCGGAGTACGTTGTGTGCCCGACAGGGGCTGCGCGCTGAGTCGCCGTCTGCGTCGCTGTCGAAGAATTCCCAAGATGTACGCAACTCGTACTGTGTGCAGGCAACACCTTTCCATGAGCATAATTCAGGGATGCCGATGTCGCCGATGCCGATGTAGAAAGAACTGCTGCAAACGAAGAGCCCAGACTGTTGAGACAATCAAGCAAGTGCACTGCCTGACACAGCGTCGGGGATGATGCATTCTCAAGCGACCCCATCTGGTGGAACGTGGACGTGGCGTTGTCCACTGACTGCTGGAACTGGCCCCAGCCACTGACAGTCGTGAGGTCCTCAAGCGCGCCCTCCACTTGCAGCAGCTGGGGCCGCAACCCTCCTTCTCTTTGCACGCTCTGCTGCGGCAGCAAGCTGGTGACGAAGTCGCTTGCGTGCCTCTGTGATGCGCTTGACCTCCTCCTCTTCCTCAACTCCATCGAGCTCGAGCCCTTGTCCGGCGTCGAGCTCCTCCAAGTCTTCATCGTCGGGGACTGGGATGCTCGCGACGCAGAGAGGCAGATCTGGGAAAATCACAGGCTTGAGAAGCAGCAGCTTGAGAAAGCAAATGCCGAGGCCTTCCTACGAGAACAGGCAAGCGGTGCAGACAATCCACCGCTGCAGCTCTGCGGGGAGGTTGCGGAGGTTCAGTTGTCAGGTGGAAGCGGCGAGGTCCCCGAATGTCTTCGAGGACCGACGCTCGCACTCCAGCGGGCTGTCGAGGCGTGACAACAGCAGCAGCATAAGCAGAAAGAAGAAGAAGAGGAGCGCGCAAAGGCTCAGCATCCTCAGCATGCTACTGTTGCCATTGCGAGTCGGCACCCCGTTACCATTACCATTACCATTACTACTACCAGTACCATTACCTCTGTCATTACCATTACCATTACCATTGCCATTGCCATTGCCCTGAGCCACTACCATTACCATTACAATTACCATTACCATTGCCACTACCCTTACCATTACCAGTACCATTACTGTTACCAGAACCATTACCATTACCATGACCATTACCATTACCATTGCCATTACCATTGCCATTACCATTACAACTACCACTACCATTTCCCTTCCCGTTCCCGTTCCCATTCCCATTCCCATTTCCATTCCCATTACCATTCCCATTACCATTACCTTTACTTTTACCGTTAACATTACCATTGCCATTGCCATTGCCATTACCATTACCATTGCCATTCCCATTGCCATTGCCATTGCCATTCCCATTGCCATTGCCATTACCATTACCATTACCATTACCATTACCGTTGCCATTGCC
>CAUYUJ010015900.1:158100-178100 GCA_963575745.1 Prorocentrum cordatum | reverse complement strand
GCCTCGAGCACGCGGGCGTCGCGCCGCGCTCTCTCGCTCATCCAGCGCGCAAGAGGTTTCCAGTGCATGGCCAGGCCGTACCCCTCGAGGAATTTCGGTTCTGCGTGCCGCGGATCCAGCTCGGGCTCCGCATCGGGGCGGCTATCTTTGGCGAAGGTCGCCTCGAACGCCTGCCACACGAGGTCAGGGATCCGCTTGCCCTCTCGCATGCACTCGAGGAACTTGAGAGGATCGCCGGGCTTGAAGCGCTCGGCCCCGCGGAGTTCGACGACGCCGGTGATCCTTTTGAAGACCCTTAGGGCATTCTGAATCTCAAGGCTGGGCGGCTCCTTGAGCACGTAGTCGCCGTTGACGCCCTTTGCCTTGACGTCTGTCACCAGGCTGAGCTGCGCAGTCGGCGTCAACTGCAGGAAATCGCCCAGGTGGATGACGATGGGGCATCGACCAAAACTGCATGTTGGTTTCATGTAACTGTTCTCCGTGACCGAGTGGGTTTTCGCGCGCCCATACATGGCACGAAAATCGAGCATGTTGTAGTTGGCGGCGGACACCGTGCTCACCTCTTCGACGATGAGAACTCCCACGTTCCCCCACCGCTCCTCGAGAGCCTTCGCCTTGTCACCCGGGCGCATCTTCGAGTTCACCATTTCCTGGATGCGCATGCCTGCAGCGTTGTGTAGAGTCCGCGCCTGCCACTCGGCGGCAGAGATGTTCTTCGCCTGCGCATTTGACGAGGCCACCACCAAGATCGACGGAGAGTCGGGAGTCTCGTTGGGCCAGATGTATTCCACTGCCTCGAACACCAGCTTGTGTACCACATGTGTCTTTCCGGCGCCGCCAGCGCCAAGGAGCAGCAGGTGGGTGGTCTCGCGGGCCTCGGGCGGCAACTCGTTTTCCTCGCTCCAGGCCTTGTCACAGGCCTCCGCGAACAGTGCCATGAAGAGCGTCTGTCGCCGAGTGAGACGCTGGGCGGGAGGCAGCTGGGATATGAGATGCCGAATGAAAGCGCTCGGTGTCTTCTGGGCGCCGTCTCTTGCAAACGATGCAGTCGGCGGTCTCTGCTTGCCTCTGCGCGTGAGTCGCCCCGGCTTCTCTTCCGCGTGGTCCTCCTCCGCGTTGACGTCGAGGACTTCTTCCTGTTGTCGCTTCAGGTGGCACTTATCTTCAACTGTCGCGCTCCGGAGGTCCTGATGACTACGCCGCCGCACGGCGGCGTCCGCCCTGGACTGCCTCACTCTGGGATGACTCTCACCCACCACTGTCTCAGCGTCCACGAAGGGAAGTTGCAACAGACTCTTCAGGTACGGCGTCGGGCGAGGTCTATGTTCGAAGTTGAGGATCCTCTGCGCATCCTCCTCTTTGAAAAAAGCCGCGCGATCGTGGGAACACCTCATTTCCGACGGCCTCCGGAGGTGCCTGAGGGCCGTCGTCGTCTGGCTCGCCCTCAGGTCTTCCCGAGCCTCCAGTCGCAGCCAGGATGTAGGACTGGTGACTCTCGGCGTCGGTCTGGTAAGGCCGCTTGTGCTTCTCCACGCGCGCTCTGGCCAATCCTTCGAGGTTGGCCTGAACTCGTCGTGCGATGAGGGCGCTGTACTGAAGAACGGTGGCACGAGGTTTCTCGGCGTCAGGATCTACGACGTCCGCGGGCGCAGCAGGGTCGGAGACATCTCTGTTTCTGTTCTCATCAGTTTCCCACATGTCATTGAGCTTGTCGAATATCTCCTGCGTCTCCCACAAACTCATGTATTCGTTGCGGCACAGGAATCGCCTCGCTCCTTCGGCGGCGCAGACGCTCTGCTTCTCCGAGTGCGCAAGCCACGAGCGCGTGAACGCCTGGTTCCCATCCTCTGCCGCGCCCTTCACAAAGCAGAGCTGACCGAAGCTCTCCGCCTCCCGCTCAGTCCTGGATTTCGAAATCCCCCCCGACGAACTGTCCGGGCTGATGGAGATGTCGCGCAGGAGCAAGGACTTGTACATGGCCGCGGTTTCACTGTCTCGCGTGCTCGGTGGCATCTGGTAACCCTCGAAAAGGGGGGCGCGGAACTCGGTCGCGATGCGCTGGAGGTGCGTATTGTGCAATGGGTACTCCTCGTGCAACGGAATGTCGATGAAACGCAGCCACGGCTTCGCCGGCTCACCGTCTTTCTTGAACTTCTTCTCGGGTTTCTCGATGCGGTACACCCACATGCTGTATACGTACCAGGGCGTGTCCTTCAGCACCGGTTCATCGCCACGCCAGAGGTAATCCTCCAGAGGGCTTGTCGTCTCCATCGGGGCTCGCAACGGCTTGTCGCCGGCGCCCTCGTCGTCGCCCTCCTTCTCGTCTCCGGTATCCTTGTCGACGGGTTCCGAGCCGGTGTCAATGGGAAACTTCTGGAGGAAGTTAAGCTGCGCCTTGGCATCCACTATGCCCATCTTGTTTTTTTCTATTTCGAAAGCCGCCGACCGTCGTGTATAGCGGCCGCGGTGCGTGACCACCCCCCGCGCACCCCCTATGCCACGCCTTCTATGCCCTGGACGACCGTCGTGTATAACGGCCGCGCTGAGGGACCACCCCCTGCGCACCCCCTATGGCGTCGAGAAAGTGCCACGCCTGCTATTCACTGGACGACCGTCGTGCATAGCGGCCGCGCTGAGGGACCACCCCCTGCGCACCCCCTATGGTGTCGAGAAAATGCCACGCCTGCTATGCCCTGGACGACCGTCATGCAGAGCGGCCGCGCTGAGGGACCACCCCCTGCGCACCCCCTATGGCGTCGAGAAAGTACCACGCCTGTCATGCACTGGACGATTGTCGTGCATAGCGGCCGCGCTGAGGGACCACCCCCTGCGCACCCCCTATGGCGTCGAGAAAGTGCCACGCCTGCTATTCACTGGACGACCGTCGTGCATAGCGGCCGCGCTGAGGGACCACCCCCTGCGCACCCCCTATGGTGTCGAGAAAATGCCACGCCTGCTATGCCCTGGACGACCGTCGTGCATAGCGGCCGCGCTGAGGGACCACCCCCTGCGCACCCCCTATGGCGTCGAGAAAGTACCACGCCTGCCATGCACTGGACGATTGTCGTGCATAGCGGCCGCGCTGAGGGACCACCCCCTGCGCACCCCTATGGTGTCGAGAAAATGCCACGCCTTCTATGCCCTGGACGACCGTCGTGTATAACGGCCGCGCTGAGGGACCACCCCCTGCGCACCCCCTATGGTGTCGAGAAAATGCCACGCCTGCTATGCCCTGGACGACCGTCGTGCAGAGCGGCCGCGCTGAGGGACCACCCCCTGCGCACCCCCTATGGTGTCGAGAAAATGCCACGCCTGCTATGCCCTGGACGACCGTCGTGCATGGCGGCCGCGCTGACGGACCACCCCCCTGCGCACCCCCTATGGTGTCAAGAAAGTGCCACGCCTGCTATGCCCTGGACGACCGTCGTGTATAGCGGCCGCGCTGAGGGACCACCCCCTGCGCACCCCCAATGGTGTCGAGAAAATGCCACGCCTGCTATGCCCTGCTGTGCTGAGCTGTGCTGTGCTGAGCTGAGCTGAGCTGTGCTGAGCTATGCTGAGCAGTGCTGAGCTGTGCTGTGCTGTGCTGCGCTGTGTGAGAAGGGGGAGAGTTAGGTGATGTGAGTGAGCGCGGGTGCGACGAGGCATGGAAGAAAACAAGAACCCCACTAAGCATGTGGGAATAATACTACCACTAGTGCTACGACTACCAAAGCTACTACTCTTATTTAAATTGCGATGGAAGCTCATTCTAACGCACACCGCCTCGGCTTAATAGCTTCTTCAGGCCTTTAGCGGTCGTTTGCGTATCATGGATGGCCTTGAGCATCTCGCAGTCGCCTTTTAGCAGCCTTCATTTGCCTTCAGCGGCCTTTACCAACCTTGAGTGGCCTTCATTCAGCGACATTCAGTAGTCTCTACAACATGTTAACCTGAGCTTCCAAAAAGACCCACTTAACTACTCCTACTACTGCCCTTCTTCCTCCACCTCCTCGCCTTCCTCCACCAATGCTGTCCAGCGCCTCGGCCGCGGAGCTGGGACACGTATTCCAGGGCTGCTGCTGGATGCGGCGTATCGAGACGGCTGGAACGCTCTGTCCTTCCTTGGGGCGCAGAAGGGCGTACTAGTACCACACGCCCCGTGGAAGTGCACGCCCGAAATATATAGCATAAACACATTACAGCATATTCTGATCCAGGCGGTATGGTCAGAAAACGGCCCTCCACCAAGCACACGATGTAAGATTTCTGAGCGCGAGCGTCGCCACGTTTGGGTGATAGGCCGATTCCTGCGCTCCCCCGCCCTTCGCGCCTTCTTCCCCCGCTATGTCGGGGTGGCAGATCTTCTGCTTGTCGTAGTACGCTCGCCGGATCGCGCCTCGGGCGGGCCGGCGGGGAAAGGGGCCCCCAGATCAACGACCCGCGGAGAGGGCACACAGAGTGCCGCAGCAAGGGAGGAGGAAAAGAATGATTTGCCACTCCCGAGCTACTGCTGGCAATACTCCTGTCCATACCAACTGCAGTATGGAGTTCTGGGCTCCCTTCCCCAGAAACCCGAGGCGAACTGGATATGGATAAATTTGCTCCCTAGAGATTCGATGTTCATCCATATCCAGTGCACCTCCCCCTTGTGCCGCCCCTTCCAAGAAAATCCAATGGGCATCGTTTAACCGACCCCTATTCCCATGAACGTGGCCTGGGCCCCGATGGCCGATTGACCCCCTAGATGGGGATATACTGTAGCCCGTTCCCTTCGGGTTTCGAGGTGTGTCCCCAACTGGAGTGCAAGGATGCTGAAGGTCTGGATGGCGATGGGAACCGGTTAAAAGAGACCGATCCAAGTCGCCCTGGATATAGATACAAATCTTGCCCGCAACCACAGCCACCGTGCTCCCGTGAAGAACGCTGCAGGAGGAGCGGATGGGGCTCTTCTGGCCACGGCAGGCCTCGGCTCAGAACGAGCCCCCCGGCGCCTGGACCGAAGGAGCACGGGCCGACCACCGGAGGCCCTCCTGAATCCGAGGTGGCTCTTGTTCTTCAGCGCCTCGACTGAAGATCTCCGCCTCCTCCTCCTCCGCCTCCTCCTCCTCCTCAAACAGGAGAGAAGTGAGACATGCACGCGAATGCGCCGGCGGGGGCCCGGGGGGGTCTCCCTGAGGGCCCACTCAATGCGTCTTGGGCTCTCTTGGGGGGGCCTCTTGGGCGGTCTTGGGGCCCTCCTGCGCCGTCTTGGGGCCGTCTTGGGCTGTCCTGGGAGCCAGCACCCGGGTAGCCATGTCACCCCAGATTAACTCAAGCGTATCGGCATAGCTTTGGACGACGACCTCGCTGGGATCTGGGTAGGTTTCCTCCTTCGAATCATCCCCATCATCCGCCTCAGCGTCAACCTTCTCCTTCGTAAACTGCTGATCCTACTCACTGTCGAGTATTAGTCAGGAAGGGGTGGGAGTACGATCTCAGAAGCATTCGAAGGGATCCTGGGTATGCAGCCAGGGTGGGACTGAAACGAATTATTATATGAGGCAGCGCCTGGGCAGCCGCGACAGCCCCAAAATAGCTCAAGCGTGCCAGCTGCGCACTGGGATGCAACTCCGAGATGCCCCTCGGGAAAGTCTTACAAGCAACTGTAAAGCATCTTGGGGTCCCTTGGGGGCCTCTTCGGGAGCCGCTTGAGGGCCTCCTGGGGGCCTCTCTTGGGCCTCTAGGGGGCCTCTTGGGGGCGTCCTGGGGGCTTGCTGGCGTACTCGGGGGTCCTCTTGGGGCCGAGGGCTCGAAATGTCAGCTCGGATTCCCTCTCTTGGCCCCCTCTTGGGCTCCTTCTGGGGCCCTCTCGGGCCGACTTGGGCACATCTTGGACCGTCCTGGGGCCCTCTTGGGCCGTCTTGGGAGCCTCTTGGGCCGTCTTGGGGCGGTCTTGGGGCCTCATGGGCCGTCTCGGACGCAGTTAAGAGCCAGAAGACGCAGACGCTAACAACGTTACGTTCTCTTCCGGCAATGGCACGAGTACAGCCTCTTAGGTCCTCGATGGTGGTCTATTGCAACCATGTTGGCTCAAGCTGGCTCAAATTGGCTCAAGGCTCAAGGCGGATTTGGGTGATCCAAATTGTTGTCTCCGCTGCGCCGCTGACACTTCCGCAGGGCACTGCCGCATATTCTACAAGGACAATCTGCAAACTCTCACCTCGACCACATACGAGTATTGTCCTTTTGCTTCTTGTTGGGCATCCTTGGACCTTGGAACGCAGATATGCCGTCCCCACGCGCGCCAAAGACAACCCGTACGGCCAGCAATCCCGTCAAGAAGATTTTGCAGCCCGCCCGGCAAGGACGCTTGCCAACACCTGCGACTTCGGTATCAGGACCAGCAGCTCAATCAGCAAAACGAACTGAAGGGGCGCCTACGAAGAGCGCCCTCAAGCAGCCTCGCACAGGGGGCAGCCCTCCGCAAAGCCGACAGCCGATGGAACAATATTGTTCTGGTGTAGCGGCGCGTCAACAACAACGTCAAGAGCACATGGAAGCAGCATCCGCCGAGGCGATCACCGCCAAGAGCCTCGAGACAATCCTAAACCACCACCTGGGTCCCATCAGGCACGACATCCAGTCGATCAAAGCACATGAAGTTTCTCAGCAAGATCTCCAGGACGTCACCGACCCGCTGAAACATGATATCGAATTATTGACGAAGCGTGTGGGGCGGATGGAAAGTAACTACGCTTCACGTTCAGCTTCAGCGAGGACCTCCGAGGCATCAGTGGGTACAGTGGCGCAAGCACAGATATCAAGTTTTGGAAAAAGAAGTGGCGTTGCTGAACGAGCAGTATACCTCCAAGGGTGCACGCCAAAACCCTGCAACCGCAGATGGCGATGGGAAGCGGGAGATCACGGGAGTCTTGCTGTCTCGCCCTCTTCCGAACAATTTCTACATCAAAGGCGACACTAGCCACTATACTTGTACGCCGAGCTCGACAGCACACTGGACAGAAACACCGCCGTGGCCATGGTCAAGAGCGCGAAGCTTACTCGGAACGGGAGAGGCGCTGGCGGCCAAGAACCGGCCCCTCCCGAGAGAGTTCCAGGTTGGCGAGTGAGTCTACTCTTGGAGGCGTGGCAGGGGCGAGAGCGACCTCACCAAGAGCAACTGGGAGGGGCCTGCGACGATCGCGCACATCGAGTACACAGGGCGACCACGACAAGCTCTCAGGCAGCCAGTGCTAAGAGTGCGTGCACGGCAGAACGCTCATAGGGACGACGCACGAGCTGCGACGGGCCGAGCTACCAGAAGAGCGACGGCAGAGAGAGGAACAAGACGACGACCATGAACTACCGCTGTCGACGGCCGAGCGATTGCTGGAAAAGCTGAAGGACATCAGCGGGTCCACGAAGTTCGCGGACCACACGGGCGAAGTCATCGGACAACCAGAGGACTAGGAGGACGAGCACTTCCCCATGGAGATGGACCAGCAGGGCGTCGACACGGACGGCCAGGTGGAGCAAACCGAGGTCGAGCAGCAGAGGGGGCACCATGAGACCGAGCAGTATGCCACTGGCGGCCAGGGCAGCTCCGACGCGGCGGGGACGCAGGCGGAGACGCAGGTGCCTGAGGAGGCGGACAACCCACATCTGGATTCCCCGGACACCGCGCAGCAGGTCCTCGGAAGTCCAGGTGGACCTCGAGGCGACTCCAACTTGGTCAGGACAGGAGCCCGTCGAGACGGAGCAGACTACGAACCGAATCGCAGTAGAGAAGAGGAAGGCGGAGGAGACCACGCCCGAGCACAGTGACGAGCTGCTGGACGGGATCAACGCGGCCAGACACGTGGACGGACTGCGACCTCTACCGAAACGACCGAGGCAAATCGACATGGAGGCGACGGCGAACGCGGCGAGTGTCAACGACAGCGACGAGTTGCTTCTGCTATACCAGGAAGCCGACACGGTGTACCTGGTACCTCACCAACGCGACGAGGAAGGACTTTGGTGGTGGAGGCCGGGCTCAACGCGGACGAGCTGAAGCAGTTCGACGAGGCGAAGAACAAGGCGCCGCGACCCTGGATCGAGAACCAGGAACGGCAGGCAGTGAAGGAGCACACGGCGGACGCTGGAGAGGTGTGTCCTATGAGGTTCCTGCTGAAGTGGGATATGAAGGATGGAGTGACGAGGCGAGCGCGAGGGTGATCCTGTAAGGTTTTCGCTTGGAGGAGGTGACGAGCACCAACGTGGCGAAGGCAAGCCGTACTCTCACGCGCCTGACGCGATACCTCATCCTGCTCATCCTGTGTCAGCTGTCCTTGGAAAATGGTGGCAGCAGACGTCAAGAGCACATTTCTGCAGACGAAGGATATCAGAGAACATGGAGTGCAGATCTTCAGCAGACCGACGAAAGACATACGATGCCGGCTGGCAAAGATGATGGGTCTGCAAGACGATGAGATATTGCAGATGCTGAAACCCGGATTCGCTGACGTGCGAGCCGCGCGACAGTGGAATCAGACGAGCACGGAGGCCATGCTCGAGATAGGCTCCCTGCAGAACGCGCTGGACAGGTGTTGTTTCCTGTCGTACCGCCTGGCGCTCGACGGGGACGATCTGTTCCTGGTCTGGCAGCCGGATAGCAACAATCATTACGTGTTGGGCGGCGTGCTGGGGCTCCACGTGGGCGACTTCATCGGCGGCGGCGAGAACTTCGAGCTCGAGGAGGGCCTCACCAACAAGCAGGCGCATGAGGCCGGAGGATCGAGAAGACGCGGAGGATGCACCCCGACGCCCAGTGCATACCGAAGGAGATCAGCCAGCTGAGAGGGCTGAGTGGGGCTATGCAGTGGCCGGCGTCTCAGTGCATGGTGCAGGCGGCGGCGACGGTTTCGTTCGCGCAGGGTGACGTCAGCAAGGCGACGGTGGGCAGTCTTCTGGAGGCCAAAAGCCGCTGAGATTCCTGAAGGCGAGTGGAGATGTGGGCATCCGCATCAAGTACGTGGGGACCTGGAGCAAGCTGAGGCTTGGAGTATACTGGGACGCGTCTTGGGTTACCAGGCCGAATGGTTAGTCGCAGGGCGGCTGCCTGATTTTTGTGATCGAGGACGCCAGGATCGACGACGGCCAGCCGACGCAGTTGATCATTGTCGACTGGGCGAGCAAGTAGCTGGTGAGGATCTGCCGGACTTCTCTGGCAGGCGAGGCTCAGAGCGCGGCCAACGCGGTGCACGCGCTGGAGTTCGCGAAGACGATGTTGACGACGATGTTGTTTCCCACGCTGCAGCTGACGGGCAAGGAGATGCTGCAGGTGCCAGGACGGAGCCCGTGCATCACGGACTGCAAGGCGCTGTACGACGAAGCGAACTTCCAGGCGGCCGCAGGCGGCTGGACGGAGCGCAGGACTGGCATCGAGATCCTGCAGGTCAACGCGAAGATGCGCGAGTTCGGAGGAGTTTGGTGGTGGACCAACACGCACCAGCAGCTGGTAGACGGATTGACGAAGTTGCAGGTGCGTCGCCAGTTCGTGGAGAAGCTGAGAAGCATCACGCACGCGCTCAAGTATGACGCGACGCTCACGGCAGGCAAGAAGGTCAGCCAGAAAGAACGAGCTCAAGCCGAGAAAGAACTGGACGAGGCAGCGGCGGACTTCGACGAGGCGTACCAGGCAGAGGACGCGGAGACTGAGAACTACGCAAAGGACGAGCAAACCAGGCAGAGGACGTGCTGGCTGAAACACACGACAGAGCAGAAGCTGATGGACGAGGTTCGTGTGCAACGAGATGCGCGCACGATGGCAGAGCAGAGAGCTGAAGCAGTGACGACGGAGCCGAGAGAGAACGACGAGAGAGTGCCCGAGATCAAGAAGCTCAGGCGGACAGCCAGCACCCAGAGCCAGTGCACGTACAGGCGCGACCTGACGACGCCAAGGATCCAGTTCTGAGGGAATTCGAACAGACGGCCTCTCTGAACACCGAGTTCGAGGCTTGAGCTAATCATGATATTGATGATGGTAGATGACACGGGAGAAAGAGAGGTGATGGCGAGGCTGCGAGCACTTCCATATGCTTCCGGGAGAAGGGCCAGAAGGGTTCCCTTTTCTTCCCCCTGCGTCAAAGGTACAGGATCCGTGCCAATGGACCGGTAGTTTCACATGTCATGCTTCGTTATTGCAGTCACACAGTGCTGTATGATTTGTTGATGAATGTATGTACGTGTGCTGACGCACACGTGTGCTTGTGCCGACGCTGTGGTTGATCAAATGCCGAGGGGCTCCTGAGTACATCAAATCTTCGAGCGAAGCTCTTCGATTCCCAATATAGTTCCATTTCTCATTGGTTCCGTTCCCTACTTCGTGTGAGAGAGCCTCGGTAGTTTCGGCGAACGCCCGGGTGATCCGCCAAGGGAACGGGGGGGGAGGAAGTGACGGCCGAGAACAGAACCTCTCCGCTCTGCGCAGCCCCGCGTGTGCCCGCGCGCGCCGGGCCTGCGCAACCCACAAGGTCACGCTATCCTGGGGGAAGGGAGGGGGGGGAGGGGGGCGGGCGGGGCCAACAATCCAGGTTGTCGCCGGACCCCCGAGGAAAAAAAACTGTCTCCTCGCGGCCCGCCCCGCCCCCGCGGCGCCAGGGTCGGCGTCGGTGTCGACCCCGATCAGCTCGTAGAGGTTGGCCGGCGGCGGCACGTCCTGACCCCGCCCATGCGCTCCACATCGCCGTCCCCGAGCCCCCCTCGCCCCGCAGCCCCGCAGGCCCGCAGGCTCTGGCCCAAGTGCGGTGAGAGACGCAGGTGCGAAAGCAAGAGCCTATGGCTACGAGTGCCCCGGCATGCAGTCATCGAGGGTCGAGGGTCGTCGTCGTCAAGGGTCGAGGATCGATGGTCTAGGGTCGGATGTCGAGGGTCGAGGATCGAGGGTCGAGGATCGAGGGTCGAGGGTCGAGGGTCGAGGATCGAGGCCCGAGGATCGAGGGCGGAGCGTTTCGGGAACGAAGGGGCGCTTTTCTGACCACGACAAACCTCGACAACGACGAGGGTCCCCGACCTGCATCTCAGGAACGGCCCGAAAATCAGAGCCCCTCCTGAGCTCGAAGCGGTCCTTATTTCAGGGTCTTGATTGTGCTGCTGTGAACTCTCCACGGACGACGCGTTCGCCTGGGCATGAAGCCGAACGCTCACCCAGCGATTCTGTTGACGCTTCTGTTGCTGGTGGTGCTTCCTCGCGTGGAGATCTCCTTTGTCGCCTGGTGGTGCGACGCAGGGGGCGGGCTCTTGGTCTGGCAGACGGCAAGGCCAGCTTGAGATAAAGGACTGTGCCGCCTCCTGCGGCGCTGCGCACGCCCCTGCCGAAGCCTGGCCACGTGCCACGGGCACCGGGAACGCAGAGACGGACGGGGAGGACGAGGGCGGCCGCAGAGGAGGAGCCCTCGCGGAGGCCCCAGCCGCCGAGAGCCCGCGCCAAGAGGAGCGCGCAGGCGGCCTCAGGCACCGGGAGCTGGTGCACGGGCAGGCCGTGCGGGCCCGGTTCGTGCTGCCGAGCAGGGCGGGGGCGCCGGGCTGCGCCGCCCGGATGCAGACCCCGCTCCTCGTCCCTGGCTCTCGGACCAACACCCCCGCCGGCTACACACAAGAATGGCCCTGGGCAAAACAAAAAACCTTTGGTGCGCAACTCTTTGGTGGGCGCGAGGGGGGGGCCAAGCACAAGCGCGCAGGACGCCACTGCCGCCTCGCGCTCGGCGATCGGGGGGCCCCCGTGGGCCCGCACCAAAGGTCACTCCCGCGAAGAGTCGCGCTTGCGTGTAGTCGACCTCGCCCTCGAGTACCGCCCACGCCAGGCCGGCCAGACAAACACACCCACTGATACTCGTGCGGAGAGGCGGCGGTGGAAGCCTGAGCGGGACGCAGGTAGGCGACCTTCACAACTGGGTGCAGGGCGGGCGCCCCCCGCGCGCCTCGTCCTCGCTGGCCCCTCGCGCCGCCGCCGCCCCCCGCGAGCCCGCACGCTGCCTGGCCGCGGGGAGCCAGGTGGGCCGCCCCCGCCAAGCCGAAGCCCTGCCGCCCCCGCATGCTTCCTTCCCCCCATCCCCCACCTCCCAGGCATCCGGAGGAGGAGGGGGAGAAGGAGGATGATGATGATGATGATGATGATGATGAGGAGGAGGAGGAGGAGGAGGAGGAGGAGGAGGAGGAGGAGGAGGGGGAGGGAGCCGCTGTCGCCCGAGCCCGCCCCTTGTGCCCCACAGGCGTCCGAGGCGGCAACCTGCGCGGCCAGGTCTGGCCCGCAACAGACGCCAACATTCACAGCCTGAGCGGCTTCTCTCGTCCCCAGAGTGGGGCCACGATGACATCGACGAGAAGGCCCGGATCAAGATCACCAGCCTGGAACGGGCGACGTCGGTGGCAACGTCCTGATGTCCGACTTCTACGACGGTTCTGCAAAGCACGATATGCACTTCAAGCGCATCACAATGCGCAACAACAACCGCGACATCCACCACAAACTCCCACCAGGGCGGCACCGTGGGGATCCACCGCGAGCAGGCCACCGAGCACACCACCGCCACGGAGACCGATCTCGGGCCGCACGCCAGGCAGGGGACCACCAACGCGCCCATCCGAGCCCGCGCTCAGCGCAGGCGTAGAACAGTAGAGGCAAAAGAAATGGGCCGCACGATGGGCAACCCAACACCCCGACGCCTACTGGAACAAGGGCGCTGGCAAGAACACTGCGGGCACTAACGGCAAGAGGAAAGGGCAGCTTCACAAAGCTATACGACGACTACGACACCAGCAAGTACTACAACAGGCACCACGCCCCATCAGGGGACGGACTACAACCGAGACAAGAGCCCCATCACCGGGACTCCCAGCCAGAGCAGCTACCACATACTGCCAGCAGCCGACCTGTCCATCAGAAGGATGCTCATCTCGATGGACTCGAGGCTGGCTAAAAAGCGCCTCCACCCACTCTTCCCCGCAAAGTCAGGCACTCCCCCCTGATCTCTCACAACACAAGAAGGCGAGGCGTACACGACCCTCATGCCAAGACGGGACCTGCCTACCGGAGGCCCGTCAGTGCGTCGTGTATAACATCCAGTTGTCGAATTCCGCTCCAACGACAGCAGATGACCAAGCTCTCCCGCGAGGAAGATGGACACCACCAGCTGTTCCCTTCCCATCGCCAACCTCGACACTACTCTCACACCACATCGCCGCGCCCACTGTCCTTACGGCAGCGGCAACAGCTGAGCATCCATCGCAGTCTCCAACTCCTAATCTCACGGCGATGGCAGCATTCCCGCCTCTCTTACTAGCACATACGGCGGCGCTCACATCACTTTCTGCACCACGGCGCCGACCTCATCGGGACGCTGTGCTACGATGTGGGTCCACCATTGTGGCTTTCTCACGCACGCATGGCATGCGAACCGCTAGCAGTGAGAGAACATCTGCCAACCTTCCCCTAGCCGCTCGTGTGGCGGAGGGACGGAGGTGCGGGATCTCACCGATGTGTGGGTGGGGGGCGGGCTGGGCAGGAACCCAGCCGCTGGCCGCCATGGCGAGGGCCACGGTGGCTTGCAGGCAATGACCCTCAGGCCGAGAGGAGGAGGAGGAGGAGGAGGAGGAGGAGGAGGAGGAGGAGGAGGAGGAGGAGGAGCAGGAGGAGGCGGAGAAGGGGGAGGAGGAGGAGGAGGAGGAGGAGGAGGAGGAGAAGGAGGAGGACGAGGATGAGGATGAGGAGGAAGAGAGAAAGAGAGAGAGAGAGAGAGAGAGAAGTGAGGGGGAGGAGGAGGACGTCGGGAGCCAGACGGGGCTCTTCTAGATTTGACCCGCGAGCAGCAGCTCGAGGATCGCCGCGCTCCTCTCAGCCTCGATTATGCTCAGTTGCGCAGCGAGGTCCCAAACCATTCAGCGTCTCAAAAATTACCCTGGCGAATGGCCCAACCACATGCAGTTGTGAATGTGAATGCCGCGGTGGTGCGTATCGGCTTCGGTGGAGCTCCCTGTGGGGCCCGAAATGTGCAAGGGGTGTGCCGAAAGGTGTGCGGTGGTGCCATGCGGGCGCTGCTACTGAAGCCTTAGGTGAAGCTCCCTATGGGCCCCGAAACGTGTGAAGGGTGTGCCGAAACGTGTGCGGTGGTGCCATGCGGGCGCTGCTACTGAGGCCTTAGGTGAAGCTTCCTATGGGGCAGCGAAACGTGTGAGGGGTGTGCCGAAAAAGGGCGCGGTGGTGCCATGCGGGCGCTGCCACTGGGGCCTTGGGTGAAGCTCCCTATGGGGCCCGAAACGTGTGAGGGGTGTGCCGAAGCGGGTGCGGTGGTGCTATGCGGGCGCTGTCTCTGAGGCCGTATCTGGAGCTCCCTATGGGGCCACGCAGCGTGCGAGGGGCTTGCCGAAACGCTCGCGGTGGTGCCATGCGGGCGCTGCCTCTGGGGCCTTAGGTGCAGCTCCCTATGCGGCCCCGAAGCGTGTGAGGTGTGTGTGTGTGTGTGTGTGTGTGCCGAAGCGGGTGCGGTGGTGCCATACGGGCGCTGCCGCTTGGGCCTTAGGTGGAGCCCCAAGGAGCCACGAAACATATGAGGGGGTGCGCCGAAACGTTCGCGGTGGTGCCATGTGGGAGCTGCCGCTTGGGCCTTAGGTGGAGCTCGAAGCTCCACCTAAGGCCCATGGAGCCCGAAACTTGTCAGGGGCGTGCCGAAAAAGAGTGCGGTGGTGCCATGCGGGCGCTGCCACTGGGGCCTCAGGTGAAGCTCCCTATGGGGCCCAAAACGTGTGGGTGGGGGGGGGCCGAAGCGGACGCGGTGGTGCCATGCGGGCGCTGCCTCTGGGGCCGTAGGTGAAGCGCGCGAGGGGGGGGCACTGGGGCCTTACGTGGAGCTTCCTATGGGGCCACGAAACGCGTGAGGGGTGTGCCGAAATGGGGTGCGAAGGGCAGAGGCAGGGATGGGAGGAGGGGGAGGAGCAGGAGAGAAGGAATGAAGGAAGGAAGGAAGGAAGGAAGGAAGGAAGGAAGGAAGGAAGGAAGGAACGGGGGGCACTGTCTCTTTAAAACGAGGACCCAACACCACAGGATGGTTGGAACAATGAGGCGGAAATGTTTCATAGTTTTCGCCCTCTCGGGGTCCTGACCGGGCCTCGGAACCGTCAAACAACAACTCGGGATGAAGAACCGGACCCGGGGAAATGGACGGGAGGTCGGGGGCTCGTGTGCCGAAAAAATCGAGTCGCAGGATGTCTGGGGTCTTCCCGCTGTGGGAAAAACCTCAGCACAGCGGACGCGGCTTAGCTTGGCTCCAGGAGCGTCCAAAAGCGGCTCGGGGTGAAGATCAGGTTCCGAGGAAGGGGTCCAGATCTCCAGGGGCCCGAATAATGTGTATCTATATAAATAACACAAGAGTGACACTGGAGTCCCAGGCCTGTCTCGCTGACTCCGATTGGAGGACGCCAGCGGTGCAGCAAACCGCTTTGATGCACGATGCGACGCGTGACAACACGCGCGAAAGCATGCACCAGACATCACCAAACTGGTCTGACACATGGTTGGCGTCACCGACTCCGCCTCCTCCTCTTCTTCCTCCTCCTCCTCCTCCTCCTCTTCCTCCTTCTCTTCCTCCTCCTCCTCCTCCTTCTCTTCCTGCTCCAACGCCTCCTCCTCCTCCTCCCCCTCCTCCTCCTCCTCCTCTTCCTCATCCTCATCCTCCTCCCTTACCTTCACCCATGTCGTCCTCTCCTGATATTCTCCGGTTACTCATGCCTCACGTCATCAGGTATTCCATTCCTCCCCTGCACCCTGTGAACACGCCAACGACGGCAACAGCGACTGGCGATGGCAACATGTTGGACAATAGGAGTGCAAATAAGACGTACAGAAATCACCACCGAGCACAAACGGCAACGACCAAGCATGCAGATGAAATGGACAAGTACACAGATGATGAATATGTCAAGCTTGTGCGCAACAATTTCTCAGTCCATTCAGACTTGGTGATCTTATACTGTACGGTCACGAACGCTGGGCGCTGGGACGTTGGAGCCACAAACTCAAGCACGGATAAACAGAGGGTGATAGGGGGAAGCACTGAAGCTTGGAATGCCACGAGTGCAGCGAAGACGACGACGCGAGGTTACGAGACGATGTCACTCGATACCTTGCCTCGGCATTGCAGTCTTGCCAGCGAGTCGAGAGAGAGTCCAGCTACACTAAACGCCAACAGGATGGAGTCCAGTCAGACTGAATGCACAGGCGGGGGGCAGGTGCAGCTTTCCAATGCTCCATGCCATCCAAGCGTCCGGTCGATGCATTAGTACTGCGCCGTCTAGAAGGGAATCCATGTGGGTCTGTCTCGCACGGAGGATGGAAGGGTAATGCTGGACGTGACCACAATCTCAATCGGCGTCCACCTCAACCGGAGCACCAAACTATTCGGGCACGGGAGATAAACACAGTCCTGCTAGAAGAAATATAGGACACATTAATCCATAGACCTGGAAACTCGCAGGAGGCCCCCAGAACTTCCACGGGTGAAGGTCATGTGAAATGAGGTTTCCGCGGGGCACCTGCTGGTGACGGGCACCTATTCCAACATATCGATAGACACGTACATACATACATGAATCTATACATAAATGCATAACTCCATACATCCATACATGCATGCATACATAAATACATGCATATATGCATACATACATACATGTAAGCGTGCATACGTACAGACAGACATACATACATACGTACACACACCTAGACATACACACAGACAGACAGGCAGACAGTCAGGCAGACAGGCAGGCATACCTATACATACTTATATATATATAATATGTATACATGCATGCACGCATACATTCATAAATTCACACATACTCACAAATACACATACACGTACACATACACATACATATACACATACACATACATTCATATACACATACACATGCACATACACATGCACATACATACATATATATACACATACATACATACATACATACATACATACATACATACATACATACATACATACATACATTCTGCCTTGGGGAAGCGATCATAACGCCAATGGGGATCGATCCGCCTGTCACTAATGATCGGAATGTACATCGCTGGCTGCGCAAATCCTTTGAAGCCAACCAAGATGCACTGGTAAAGTGTCCTCCGCGCCGAAAAAAGCCCTCCCCCTTCCTCGTTATGTCTCAGTCTCGCGATAGGATTTTGTTTGCGATATGCCGTTTTCGGGTCGAGCCCACACCCTTTGGGGGGCGACTATCTTGAATCGGGTGTAAATTGAGAGGGGCTGGGGAAGATGACGACTACCAGATCTCATGTACCTAGTACGTGCCGTCCCCTCGAAGGCCAGATGGACCAAGCCTTCCACGGTCGGCAGAAAAAAAGTCGGCGCGACGCCAGCAACGAGGAAGAGGTGCACTGTAGTGGAAGCTGGATCACGTGCGTAACCCCAACAGGTGAAACAGCTGACCCTCGAGCAGAGCCACGATGCAGAAGCTCATGTCAGGGCCATGTAAGTGCGGGGTGCAAGGAAGCCTTCGTGGTAATGTTTGTCGCGAGCAGCGTCGACCCCCAGAGGTCTAGATCCCTTCCACGAGATCGGATTTTCATCACGGTCGTGGGGCCGGCGAGGGCCCCACGGAGGTAGAAGATAGCTCAAAACCTCCCTCCATCACATCTTCCACAGTGGCAAAGAGGTGGGGGGCGGATATGTGGCGCGAGTGGGATCGTCAGAGCAAAACAGCGACATCGGCATCTGCTCTCAGAGCTCCGCGCGGAACGCTTGGCTCGACGCTGGACGCCCCCTCCCTGGCGAAAACGGAACGCACTCTGAAGGCGCCGCCCCCAGGGGCCCAGCGCCGAACCAAGAAATCTGCCCCGAGTTCCGATAGTTTACGGCCAGGAATTGTGTTGCTTAGCGTGTCGCGGCGGCGGCCCCGGCGGCGCACTGCGCCCTGCGAGCGGATAGCGTCCCGCTCCGCGCCCCAGGGCGGGAGCCTGGGAAATGCCCAGGACGCTGACGCCGGGGGGGCCGGGAAGTGGAGAGCGCGTCGCGCCGAAGCCCGGTGGGCCAGAACTGCGGCGCGACGTCTGTGCCAGGTTCCTGACCGCATGTGTGTGCCAGTGCTTCTTCTTCTTCTTCTTCTTCTTGTTCTTCTTCTTCTTCTCATTATCCGAACTATCCTTCTGGTATGATATTCGTGCTATCTCTTCTATTATGATTAGTTTTGAATAGTACTAGAAGTATTCGCATTGTTCGTCTGAGTATTCAAAGTGCTATCCCTAGTGCTGTCTTGTTACCAGTCTGAATCATACTCATATGCTTGGTAGTAGCATAAATAGCATTCGTATTATGGATGTTACTAGTAGCATTACTACAGTATTACTACGATTCGTATCGTTACTATTGTTATTCGTACTATTCGATTACTAGTGCCTACAAGCTCGGAAACATTTCTCTTGACGCCACAACGGGCCCCAACAACGACAACCGAAAGACGAATGAGACCTTCTGCGCCCAACCCTGTCCGCATCAGCGGGTGCGCGATCCAAAGGCCCCCCCCCTAAAATTCTAAAAGGCTTCCGCCCGCGGGGGGGGGCCCAGGAGGTGATTCACTCCTTGACTTAGAATTTGATTAAGGAGAGTGTATGGAGTCTGGTTTGGGCGATTCTGCCTGGGACTTCCTCAAAATCTGCCTGGTTTGGGGCCTGGTTTGGCCTGGTTGGGCCTGGTTGGGCGGCGCGCCCCGCCTGAGACATCCTCAAAATTTGCCTGGTTTGGCCCCTGGTTTGGCCTGGTTTGGGCCCGTTTCGCTTGAGACGTCCTCGCAATTTGCCTGGTGTGGCCTGGTTTGGGCCCGGTTTCGCTTGAGACGTCCTCTCAATTTGCCTGGTTTGGCCCTGGTTTGGCTTGGTTTGGGCCCGGTTTCGCTTGAGACGTCCTCGCAGTTTGCCTGGTTTGACCTGGTTTGGGTCTGTTTCGCCTGAGACGTCCTCACAATTTGCCTGGTTTGGCCTTAGTCTGGCCTGCTTTGGGCCCGTTTCCCTTGAGACGTCCTCGCAATTTGCCTGGTTTGGCCCTGGTTTGGGTCTGTTTCGCTTGAGACGTCCTCACAATTTGCCTGGTTTGGCATGGTTTGAGCCCGGTTTCGCTTGAGACGTCCTCACAATTTGCCTGGTTTGGCCTGGTTTGGGCCCGGTTTCGCTTGAGACGTCCTCGCACTTTGCTTGGTTAGTGTTCGTATGCGCGCACTTTCGCCGGATACGTCCTCACACCGCGGATGGTCTGGCATATTCGGGGGCGCGCTTCGCTCGGATGTCCTCCTGGTTTGGGGCAGCTTCGGCACGGCTTTGGACAAACGTTCCTGGTTCGACCTGGCATCTTGCGCGCGTATCTGGAGACATATCTGCAATTTGTTCGGTATCGGGCGTGGGCATGCACAGACTCCACCCTACACATACTCTTGTTCGGTATCAGGCGACCCAAGCACCAGTAACCCAAACGGGCGGTTCCTTTTCAAACATGTGCGTGTTTGGGAGTGACAGCAGTATGTCCCCCCAAGGGGTCACCCCCTTGAAGGGAGGGGGCGGTGTTTCCCCCCCGTACGTCTCCCCTCCCGAAGGGGGATCAGCGCCGCACCAGGGGCCTCTCCTTGCTATAGGGAGAGGTGGTCGGCCAGACCGAGACACTGGCCAGCAGTGAGGCGAGAACCAGGGAGTGGCCGGCATTCGGGCGAGAGCGCACGTGAACGTCCTAGCCGCCATCGTCGTCGTCGTCGTCGTGGTCCTGGTCGTGGTCCTGGTCGTGGTCGTGGTCGTGGTCGTGGTCGTCGTAGCCGTCGTCGTCGTGGTCGTGGTCGTCGTGGTCGTCGTGGTCGTCGTGGTGGTCATGGTGGTCGTGGTGGTCGTGGTGGTCGTGGTGATGGTGATAGTGATGGTGATGGTAATGGTGGTGATGATGGTGATGGTGGTGGTGGTGGAGGTGGTGGTCGTCGTCGTCGTCGTTGTGGTCCTGGTTGTG
>CAUYUJ010015900.1:125600-153100 GCA_963575745.1 Prorocentrum cordatum | reverse complement strand
CTCCTCCGCCCTCCTCCTCTTCCTCCTCCTACTCCTCCTCCTCCTCTCGCTCCTCATCATCATCATCATCATCACCAGCATCATCATCATCATCATCATCATCATCATCATCAAATCATCATCATCATCATCAGCATATCATCACATCAATCAACAATCTTCATCATCATCACATCACATCATCATCATCAACATCAGCACATCATCATCTCAGCATCATCAACCCCATCTGTCATCATCAGCATCATCGTCATCATAATCACATCGTCGTCATCAAGATCATCATCATAATCAGCATCAGCTCATCAACAACATCACCACCACCACCACCACCGCCGCCAACATCATCCAACAACAGCATCATCATCATCCACATCCTTCTCCTCCTCCTCCCTTCCTCGCCCTCCTCCTCATCAATGCTCGTTCCCTCGCCTCGTCCTCGTCCCTCCTCTCCTCCTCCTCCTACCTCCTCCCTCCTCCTCCTCCTCCTACCCCTCCCCCCCCATCCTCGTCCTCCTCCTCACTCCTCCTCCACCCCCTCTCTCCCACCCCGCCCCCATTCCGACCTCCTTCACCTCCTTCAAACACTCCTCCTCTATCTTCCCCTTTGTTTCCTCCACCACTTCCACCTTTCCTCCACATACTCCTCCTCCACCTCCTCCACCTCTCCTCCACCTCTCCCTCCTCAGTCTCGTTTTCCTCCTCCTCCGTTCCTCCTCCTCCTCCTCCTCCTCCTCCTCCTCCTCCCCCTCCCCCGCCTGCAATGGTCCCGCTCAGACCACTGCCCTGATAGCCCCTCCGACTTCTCTTCCTCGAAGATGTCCTGCTATCTGCTCAATCTCTTCCTTTAAGGTGTCCTGCTATATGCTCACTCTGCTTTCCTTGAAGATGTCGGTAACCATGGGTGGTGGGGGGCGCGTCGCTGGACACGCGATGACACGGCGCAGGAACTTGTTTGTCAGCCGGCCAGTTCGCTGTGCTGCGGTTCAGACCGCAAGCCAATAGTCTAGCAGCCTATCGCTGCTAGACCAGAAAGGCTTGAACCAAGACGGTCTCGGAAGAAACGTCTTGGGAAACGTGTGAAACACTTATAAGAGCCTCTAAAGCTTGAGGCTCTCCAGGGAACCTTGGGGAGACCATTAAGCATTGCTAGGCTGCAAAACAGAGAGCAAGGAACCTGCTACGCCAGGGGACGCGGACTTACATAATCTTGATAGTATGTACTGGGCTCCTCGGAGCCTTGTTTGAAACTGTCTAGTGTGCTGGGCCTCGATGGGCCATCTGTCGTAAGTGGGCACAGGGAGGTAGGCTCTGGGCTGTCAGTTCCATGCCCAAAAAGTTAAAATTCGATGTTACGGCATCGAAGTCTGGCTTTCCCTCCTGAACTCACAGAAAGCACACAGAGTGTGGTAGTGCTCGACCGGCCCCAGAGGGCCTCATGTCCGGCAGGTCCAGCCTGCTGGGACTCGTCGCCGCGTGAGAAGTACACCAGGGCTTACAGGGCGGTGTCGGGATCCAGCGGGGTGCCGTGATCTAGCTTGTCGATGCCCTCGGACTCGCGCTTGCGTGCTAACCGATGGAGAGGATCGTCCACTAGCCGCCAGCGCTGTCCGCTTCTGAAGAACTCCAGCAGGGCCTTGGCGGCGCAGTCCTTCGTAAGACCGTCGGCTAGCATGGCATCGCTGTGAACCCAGCGAATATGGAGCCCTGTCTGCTGCTTCTGCTGCCTGATGCCCAGGCACTCGATACCGGTCCTCTTATCTCGAACACCCAGTCCAGCAGACTCGCTCTTCTCGATGGTTTCGTACCCAGACTTCCCAACTGTGACCAGGACTCCAGGGCAGGTTGAGATGGCGTCGTTCACGGCCTGCTTGTTGGTGTAATCCACGTGGCCGCACTCTAGCTCGTAGATGAGTAGTTGCACGTAGCTGATGTCGTCGAGCGTCTCCGTCATCATCTGCACCTCGGCACTCGCGCTGCTTCTGGCAACGCGTGGCAACTTGCATGATCTCCAGGAAATCGGCGCCACTGCCTGTGTGGATCCTTCTAGAAACGATGACGGTGCCAGCACGATCATCTCACCTCCTTGGGATTATCCTGTGATCCAGGCTGCCCATGCGGCGTCGCCCCAGCCAACAACTGCCGTGTCGTTCGCGGCGCGGATGAGCTTGTAGATCTTCTGAATCGTGGAGACCGTCGCGGTAGGATTCTCGGCTTGTAGTAGTGAAACTTCGGCGCTGAGCCACGGTGCTGACTGCTGCGCTCTCCAGCCCACGTTACCAAGCCGTCCCCGTAGATCAGAGCGTTCGCGATCAGAAACTCCGTCAGTAGGCTTCCTGCCGCGCTTGGCTGGAATCGGTTCCACGTTCATGCTGTAGGTGTCCTGGGCGGGGCTGCAGGTGAAATGATTGTTCTGGCGGATGCTGACTCCACATTGAACGGAAGCCTTGCTCTCGCAGGGTGTCCATTCGAAAGCTTGTTGAATCTCCTTCCGCTTCCGCAAGATGGACTTGTTAGTGTGGTCTCCGGCGATCGTCATGTCGTCTACGTGCAGAATGACCGTACCGATCAGCTTGCCGTCGCCGTCCCTGATGACCCAGACGCGGGGCTCGCACTGGATGGCCTCAAGCTTGAGCTTGTTGAGAGACTCCTTGAAATCTAACCACCACTTCCGAGGTGCGTGTACGAAGCCGTACATCGGCTTGAGGAACCGCAGCACTTCGCCCTCATTGATGCCGAAGGCCTGGCGAACGTCCGTGGGCGGGTCGGCGTAGATCTTCCGCTTCTACTCCTCCTCATCTCCCTCTTCCTCCTCCTCCTTCTCCTCCTCCTCCACCTCCTCCTGCTCCTTCTCTTCCCCCTCCTTCTCATCCTCCTCTTCCTACTCCTCCTCATCATCCTCATCATCATCAGCAGCATCAGCAGCGTCGACGTCATCATCATCAGCAGCAGCATCACCTTCATCAGCGTCATCATCATCGTCAGCATCATCATGGTCATCAGCAGCAGCATCATCCCAATAATCCTCTTCATCAGCATCATCGGTACCATCAGCATCATCATCACCACCACCATCATCATCATCATCATCATCATCATCATCATCAGCAGCAGCAGCAGCAGCAGCAGCACCATCAGTATCATCATAATCATCATCAGCAGCATCAGCATCACCATCAGCATCGTCAGCCCCCTCCTAGTCCTCCTCCTGCTCCTCCTCCCCCCCTCTGCCTCCTCCTCCTCCTCCCCTCTGCCTCCTTCATCCTCACAAGCATCAGCATCACCCTCATGTCCAGCATCAGCATCCTAATCAGCAGCATCATCAGCAGCATCATCCTCATCAGCAGTACCATCAGCATCATCAGCAGCATCAGCATCCGCATCAGCATCAACAGCACCATCAGCATCAGCAGCAACGTCATAATCGTCAACAGCAACATCATCAGCAGCAGCATCCGCATTACCTGCATGGTCGTCGTCCTCCTCCCCCCCCCTCCTCCTCCTCCACCTCTTCTACCTCTTCCTCATTCGCCCCCTCCTCCTCCTTCTCCTCATCCTCCTCCTACGTATCCTCCTCCATCTCCTCCTCCTTCCTCTCCCCTCCTCCTCCTCCTCTCTCCTCTCCTCATCCTCATCCTCATCGTCAGTCCTTTTTCCCATTCTTCCTCCTCATCATCGCTCCTCCTCCTCCTCCGCATCCTCTCCTGCTCCTCATCCCCCTCATCCCCTTTCACCACTCCTCCTGCCCCTGCTCCTCCTTTCTCCCCCTCCTCCTTCTCCTGCCCCTGCTCCTGCTCCTGCTCTCTCCCCTCCTCTCCTCCTCCTCCTCCTACCTCCTCCTTCCTCCATCCTCCTCACAACGGATCTCCTTCCGTCTTCCTTCTCTTATTTCCTCGCCTCCTCGCTCCGCTTCTCCTATCCGCTTCCTCCTCCTCCTGCACACTTCTCATCCTCCTCGCACCTCCGCCTCCTCCTCCGTCTTCTCCTCTCTCCCCCTCCTCTCCGCCTCCTCCATCTCCCCCTCCTCCTCCTCATGCATCATCATCATCATCATATCAGCATCCTTCCTTCTCGCCCTTCTACTTCCTACTCCACAGCAAGTGCATCGTCCTCCTCCTCCTCCTCTCCTCCTCCTCCTCCTCCTCCTCTGTTCCTTCTCTGTGTCCTGTTCCTCCTCCTCCTCCTCCTCTCCTCCTCCTCCTCCTCCTCCTCCCTCTCTCATACATCCTAAACTTGCTCCCGCCTCCTCCTCCTCCTCGTCCTCCTCCTCCCTCCTCCTCCTCCCTCTCCTCCTCCTCCCCCTGTTTCTTCCGCATCCTCCTACGTCCATGCCCTCTTCCTCCTCCTCCTTACTCCTCCTCCCTCCTCCTTCCTCCTCTAACTCCTCCAACCCTCTTCTTCCTCCGTCCTCCTCCTCCTCCTCCTCCTTCTCCTATCCTGCTCACTCCTGCTGTTCGCCCGTCCTTCCTCATCTCCTCCTCGCTCTCCTCCTCCTCCTCTCCATTCTCCTCCTCCTCCGTCGGCACTCCTCCTCCTTCCTCCTCATCCTCCTCCTCCTGTTTTCCATCCTCCTCCTCCTCCTCCTCCTCCTCATCCTCCTCCTCCTTCCCCTCCTCCGTCTTATCCTGCTTCTGCTCCTGCTCCTCCACCTCCTCCTCCTCCTCCTCCTCCTCCTCGCTATCTTGTCGTGAGTGGGGCGGGGGATGATGGCGATCGCGAGGGAGCGCCGGCAGGCGCGGTGTTGGGACCTGCCTTGCAAGGCGCCCCTCCGCCGCCTGGCGAAGAGGCTTTGGGCCTACTCACACTCTGGCGCGCCCGCGGCCACGTCTGCCTGGAGGCCCTGGTGACTGGACCAGATGGGTCCCCTCAGAGATCCTTAGCTGCCTGCACGAATTGCGGTTCGGTTGGTCACCCAGGGCCGTCCTGGGGCAGGATAGCTCTTGTGTCGAATTGCCTCGATGTCCGCAATGAGGGTCGCGAGGGGCACTTGGCTTTGATTTTGCATGGCAAGCACCCGTCCCGTCAGAACGGGCGTGTGGGGGCGGCCGGTGCCCTCTCTGTTGCCTCTCGGGAGTTCTTCGCCGCGAAGCTCGGTCTTGGTGGTGCACCTCCCCATTGGACCCCCTCCCAGCACTGTTCACGGGTGGCCCTTTTTGGATTCCCCTCCCGCGCCGAGGCAGAGAGCCTCGGGCAGCGGGTCCTTGATAGAAGGAAACGCGAGGCGAGTGCCTCCGAACTTGGAGAGTTCGTCGAGGATAGTTCACTCGTTTGTCAGTTTCTGCATGCCGAATTGGATGGCCTCCTCGGTTGGCTATGGTCCTCCTCCTCCTCCTCCTCCTCCTTCTTCTCCTCCTGATCCTCCCCCCCTCCTCCTCCTTCTCCTCCTCCTCCTCCTCCTCCTCCTCCTCCTCCTCGTCAGTAGCAGCATCGTCGTCACCATCTCCTGATCTTGCTCCAGATCGTCCTTAACAGCATGGGCAGCATCATCAGCATCACCACCGGCAGCATCAACATCATCGTCATCTGCATCACAGCCATCTTCAACATCAACAGCATCATCAGCATGATCATCAGCGTCAGAAACATCATCATCATCATCATCATCATCATCATCATCATCATCATCATCATCATCATCATCATCATCATCGGAAGCAGCAGCATCATCATCATCAGCATCAGCAGCAGCAGCATCATCAGCAGCAGCAGCATCGTCATCAGCGTCATCATTAGCAGCAGCATCCTCATCATCAGCAGCAGCATCATCAGCATCATCAGCAGCATCATCATAATCCTCACAATCATCGTCATCATCAACAGCATAAGTATTATCATCAGCATCGGCAGCAGCTTCAGCATCCGATTCGGCATCCTCATCATCATCAACAGAATCATCAGCATCATCATCAAGATCATCATCAGCAGCATCATCACCATCAGTCATCAACATCATCATAAGCATCAGCAGCATCATCATCATCAGCAGCAGCAGCATCATCATGCGCAGCAACATCAACAGCATCATAGCCTGAAACATCATCAGCATCAGTATCATCAACACCCATATCATCGTCATCGTCATCAGCCTCATCACCACCACCGTGGCATCACCATCGTCATCTACATGAACACAACCAGAATCATCATCATCAACTGCAACACCATCAGCCTCGTCAGCATCATCATCACCATCAGAAGCGTCATCATCATCATCAGCAGCATCATCATAATCATCAGCATCAGCAGCATCATCATCATCATCGTCATCATCACCATCAGCATCATCGTCATCATCATCGACAGCATCATCAGCATCATTATCATCCTCATTGCCATCATCGTCACCATCATCATCAACAGCATCATCATTGGCTTCCTCCTCATCATCCTGCTCCTCCCCCTCCTGCTCGTCCTCCTCCTTCTCCTCCTCCTCCTCCGTAGCCATTTTGGCTCAAGATGCAAGGTTCCCTTGGGGCCAAAACGGATACCGCTAGTCCGCGGCTGCTTTCACCCTTCACGGAGGTCCCTTGCACCTCAGAGCGCGATCAGAGGCTCCAGTCTGTGGAGTGCGTTCCTGAGGCAAGGGGTTCGAGAGCCTCCAATCATCCGCATCCATGGCGCCGGCGCCGTGGCACTCCCCGAAGCTGGACTGGATGTGCAAGTTCTGTGTGCACAAGAAGTCTGGTCTTCCTCTGGCCAACTGGGGCAGCAATGATCGTTGCTTCATGTGCCATGTCCACAAGTCCGCCAGCTTCAAGTGTGTGCGCCCAAGCAAGTCGCCTTCCTTCAGCACTGGGGGCAAGGACAAGGGAGCCCTCAGCAAGCTGGTGCGTCGCCTCGAGGAGCTGGAGAGGGAGAGTGCCACCCTCAAAGGCGACGGGGGTGGAGGGCCGCCGCAGTCCGACACCACCAATGAGCCAGCCGAGCTTCGCGAGGAGATTGATGCGCTGGCCAAACATATCAAGTGGTTGGAGTCAACTAAAGGGGAGTGGGCAAAGGCCGCCTTGGCCGCAGCCCAGTCTCAGCTGGAAGTTGCCAAGGCCAAGCTTCACGAGAACAAGCCCCTGGGCGCGAAGCTTAGCGTTCTTTCGAGGAGAGTGGAGCAAGCCCGTAAGCAGAAGGAGAAGGCCATTGCAGATCGTGCCGTGGCCCAAGCAGCTCTGGAATCAGCACGGAAGGCATTGGCAGACGCCGACGCCCTCATCGCCGAGAAGATTCAGGCATGCGAGAAGCTGGAGATCGAGCTGTCAAACCTCGCCCAGAGGGACACGGACGCTGTCGAGACGGTCGTCGACGAGGTCAAACTTGAGGACGTTCTCTCAAGTATGGAAGGCATCAGTGATCCGAAGAAGGCCGCCCCAGCTCTAGTGGCAACGCTCAGTACAGGTGGCGTCGGGTTACTCGCTGAGCCAGCGCGGGCCCCACGGAGAGAGCCTGCCCCCTGGGGGCCAGACAGGGAAGACATCGAAGATCTGAGCAAACTGGTCAAAGATTACGCGGGGCCGTCCGCCGAGGAAAGCATTGTCAGAGCACGTGCACGGTCCTTGGCAGCAGGAGGCTTTCATCCGCATTGATTGCCTCCCTGCCGCGAAGGTGGCAGACCAAGGGGGCAGGAGATGCAAGTCAAAGTACCGCAACAAGTTCGTCATTAAATATGGAGGGTTGGATTTTCCTGATTACTCGGGGCTCAGGCTTTCAGAGTACAAAGGCGAAGACGACCCAATCGACAAATCATGGGTAAACACTATAGTGAGCTGTTGGGGAGGCAAGTCACACGCCGACCTGGTGCAGCAGCTCAAGTGGGATGCGGCTTCGCATCTATCAAGTTCCATACCTGTACCTACCACGCTGTCCTTGGTCACGTACAACAGCAATGCCTGGAGCACGATGCAAGGTTTTTCGGAATGGACGGTGCTGGACAGAGCAGACCAGCCCGACGTGATTTTCGGCCAGGGGCACAGGCTGCGCAGCGGCGACCAGCTGAAGTCGGCACAAAGCTGGGCGCGAGAGCGTGGCTACAAGTTCCTGGCCAACGGGCGCGCCGTGACGGGTAAGAAGATCACGGAGACATCCAGCGGGGTTGGCATCCTCACATCAGGGCATATCGCCAGCATAGGGCACCCCCCGAACAACGAGTTCGACAAATCCAGGCTCACCTTCCAGCGCGTCACGCTGGGAGTTATGCAGGTGCGGCTGGTCTCCATTTGCGCCATTTGCAGTGTAGGTGTGGCAGGAAGCGTCGAATTGATTGCCTCGTTGCTCGAGGCGGTGCGCGCAGCCTGTCCGCCTTTCATCATAGCAGGATATTGGAATATTGAGGCATATTTTTTTGGCAGAGACTCGTTTTTTTTTTTTTTTTTTTTTTTTTTTTTTTTTTTTTTTTTTTTTTTTTTTTGCGGGCTGGTTTCCTGAGTCAGATGCATGCAAAAGTTGTGCGCAGTGGGAAGCCAACGCGTCATGACTCACATTATGATTTTCTGTGATCAGTGATGTGCTGCTTTCTTTTGTCAAGTCCATTTCGGTTATGGACGACGCCCCCGCTGGGCCCCGCAGGGCGGTCAAACTTGTCCTGGGAGGGCTTGGGGGACAGAACTACATTTACCGACGGGTCAAACCTGACCCATTTCCAATGCCTCAGACGGGGCAATCCTTTGTCCCACGAGACGTCTCGAGCTGGTCAGGCTTTGACCAGAAAGAGGGGGAGTCGGTGGACAGTCTGGCGCGACGCTGGTTTCAGTCTGCTGAGCTCTATTTGCGCATGTGCTTGGCCATCCCAGCTTCGGACAGGCCGCGTCACTGTGGAAGAGAGCTCGGGCGTCGACTGGAAAACGTTCCCCTCGTGTGTGAATGGGGGGAGAGCCTTCGCAGAAAGGCGCGCCCCCCCCCACCCCCCCCCCCCCAGTGACTCAGAAGGGTGCTCAGCATCAGGCGTTTTAAAAAACCATGCAATGGCTGCCGCGCTTCAGAACACCGCCGCCTCTGCCAACAGGAAGTCGAAAAAAACAAAAAAAAAAGACGCCAAAAAAGGGGAAACTAAAAGCTACAAAAAAAAAACAAAAAAAAAAAAGAAACAGAAAAAAAAAAAAAAAAAAACAGAGAAGAGAGAAAAGAGGAACAAAAAAAAAAAAAGGGGAGACTAAAAGTCCGAAAAAGAATGAGAGAAAAGGTGAAAAAAAAAAAAAAAACAAAAGAAAAAAAAAAGAACAAAAAAAAGAAAAAAAAAAATAAAAAAAAAAGAAAAAAAAAAGGCCAGGTGCCGAGCTCGTCGTAGAGAGCTGGGGACGCAGGGCGCGAAGCAGCAGGGTGTGGCGGGTGTCGGAGAAGTCGGTTTCAGGATCAGCGATTTTGAATCCTCGTTGCAACTGCTTGCGAGCGACGAGCAGAAGGGTGTAGCTTGCAAATTTGTTCAAGATCAAGTGCTTGCGCACAGGGCTGCAGATGCAGCCGCCGCCAGAGCCAGCTGGAGAGAATTTTCGGAGCTCGCTTTTCAGAATGGCGCGGGTTTGGCGCACCGTTTTTCTAAGGGCCCCAGGGGCGCCGATCCGTCTGATCAGGACTCCAGTGGGCTACCTGTCGTAGGTCATGCGGCCCTCCAGGCCATGCTGGGTGAATGGGAGAGCTTGTGGGTTGTGCCTGAGCGTGGAAGTGAAGCTCACCCGCTCACCTGGTCGGTCGAGGATGCACCGCCGCTCCCTAGGATGGAGAGTCACAGGGTTAAGGCAGTGTTGCAGACTTTCAGGGCAAAGACAGCGCTGGGATGGGATTGTTTCCACCCGCGCTGGATCGAGCATCTGCCTGTCGAGCTGCTAGAGTCCCTCTCTGCACGTATGCACCGCTGGGAAGACAACCCAGAGGACACAGACATGTTGCTTACGATAATTGTGTTCCTTGCTAAGCCCCAGGGAGGAGTGCGCCCCATAGGTCTCCTCCCTCTCTTCGGTCGCATCTGGTCTCGACTGAGGCACTCAGAAGTGGCCAAATGGGAGGGCACCCTCGGAGACAGTTTCTTCTGGGGGTCCTCGTCCGAAACGTCGTGCGACAAGTCGGCCTGGATCCACAACGTGCTTGCGAGCGTTGCCCCCGTTTATAACCTTGTCAGTGTTAGTGCGTTTGTGGATCTCAGGAAATTCTATGAAATGATCAGCCACGCTGAATTATTATGTGCTGCTAGGGACACAGATTTCCCCATCAGGTTGTTAAAACCACTGTGCTGCATGTACAGAGGCCCAAGAAGGGCCACATATCAGAGATCAACGTCATCTGAACTGCGAGCCAATGGAACAGTAATAGCAGGATGCTCTTGTGCTACTGGTCTGGCTAAACTGATGACTATCACGACACTGAGACACATAGGAGTCAGATGTCCCACGGTGCGGATCAAGAACCTCATCGACGACATAAGCCTCCACGCCATCGGAGGCAGGCGTTCGGTCACCAGGGAAATGAAATACGCCCTGAACTACCTCCTCGTGGGCCTCCAGAAGAAGGGCCTCCCGATCTCTTGGGACAAGATGGGGATTCTCTGCAGGGGCAAGGAGGTGTTTTCGGAGGTCTGTGGGGAGCTCCTTGGACCTCTGGACAGCCAACATCCCCCACCTGAAGTATGATCAATACCACAGGGACCTAGGAGGAGATGCTGTTGATGGTCGTTGTCGAAGAATTGGGACCCAGTTGAAAAGGATCCAGGAGGCCATGAAGAAGGGGGGCCGCATCCAGTCCGTGCAGGGCCTCGGGGTTAAAAGATCGGCGGTCCATCGTGCTGGTGTGCTATCCAAGAGTCTCTGGGGATGCAGCACAGCTGGGGTTCCCAACGGGCGTATCCAGCAGCTTCGGATGTCCTTCCTCAACGCCGCGGGAAGGTTCAAACCAGGGGCCCATGCAGGCCTTGCATTGCAGTTCTCAGAGAGCGGGTGGAGATCAGACCCGCTTGTCATCGCGACCGCGGATGCCATGCAGACGTTCGTCACGATCCGTGCGGCAGGCATGGTCTCCAGGAATGTGGTCAACGGACTTATCGTAGAGACACGGCCCTGGCTGAAGGAGCGCCACGCTTGGAACAAAGTCAAGAACCCCATCTCAGCTCTAGCAGTATCGCTCCACAGAATTGGCTGGACGCTGGAGGACGCAACTACTGTAAGAGATGATGAGGGTATAGTCTGGGACACCGCTCATTATTCAGCAGAGCTCGTCGCAGACATGGTCAAAAAGGGAGTGCAGAGGCACATAAGCCGAGAGGTTCTGAGAGGACTACGAGGTGTTGATGAGGAACCGAGGTTGGTAGAAATATCGCGGGGACCACTTCAGACGGCAATGAAGTCAAAGAAACTTTCCCCACATGAGAGGAGGTCTCTTAGGGGCCTCTGCTCAGGAGGTCACTGGTGCCAAGCCAGAGTGGCCCGAGCTTTCGAAGACCAGAGTCATTTATGCAAGCGCTGTGGCATAGCGCCGGGAACTTTATTCCACAGATTGTTCAGTTGCGACGCCTACGCAGGCCAAAGACAGATTCTGACTCCAGATATCATGCGAAAAGCGGCAGGGGAAATCAGCAAAGGGAGTCCTGCGATGCAGGAAAAGCTTGCGAGAGGTATCCTGCAGAACCCTGGACAGGCCTTTGCCAACATGCCGCGTTCATCAGCTCACGACTTCATCGACGTCGACAACACTGGAGTGGTGACAGTAGCAAACGGGTTCTTTTTCGTCGACGGCAGCGGCTTCCACACCAACATTCCAGAGCTCAGGGTTGCAGGCCGGGCTGTGATCGCCCTCGACAGTGAGCGTCGCCGAGTCGGACGTTTTTATGGTACAGTACCAAAGCAGATCGGGCCGCTACAGGTGGCGAAAGATGGCGAAGATTACGCAATTTATCAAGCTAGTCGACTGGCGCTAGGTACGTGGACGCTTCTCTCCGACTGCAAGAGCTCACTATCGTGCTGTGTCAACCTATCTTGGGCTGTGGGATCCAAGTGTACACGGGCACATGTCTGGAAGCTGACTAGGCTGAGGGAAGATTTCAGCGATCAATGTTTCCTGCACGTCAAAGCGCACGCAACAATGAAAGACGTTCGCGAGGGGAACATCTCGAAATTTCAAATGGACGGCAACGGGGAGGCGGACTCCTGGGCCAAGCATGGTGCAAAGCAGATACTGCCTCCAGAGCAACTGGTTAAGTTTGTGAACGGTTGCCGCAGATTTCATCGCATCTTGCTGGAGTATCTGGCGAGATTTGAAGTTTGGTTCTACTCTCAAGATGAACAATTTTTGGATTACTGGTTTCCAGTGGCAGATGATGACGAAGAAAGGATCGAGCAGGCGTTGCGCATGGAAGAGATTTCAACCGAGCCTTGGTTTGTGGGCAAACACGCCCTGTACGAATACAAAGCTGTGGGGCTGGACTACTGCCTCGTGTTCTGCACGACGTGCTGCAGATATTTAATCGCTTCGCTCCTTCCGCCGGCCCATACGGTCTCATGTCTGCCGTTTGCCCGAGGGCCTGGTGTCAATGCGGCGCTTTGGGGGTTCCTGGGGCCGCTTGGGGGGCTCCTGGGGCGCTCGGGGGGGCATTTGGGGGGCCTCCTGGGGCCGCTTGGGGGATTCTTGGGGGCCTCCTGAGGGCCTCGTGGGGGCCTTTTGGGGCCTCTTAGGGGCCTCTTGGGGCCTCGTAGGGGCTTCTTGGGGCCGAGGGCTCGAAATTTTGTTTTGTGTTCCCTCTCTGGGGCCCCTCTGGGGGTGTTCTTGGGGCCCTCTTGGACCGTCTTGGAGGCTTCTTGGGCCGTCTTCGAGCCCTCTTGGGCCATCTTGGGGCCCTCTTGGGGGCCTCTTGGGCCCTCTTGGGGCGATCTTGGGGGCCTCTGGGGCCGTCTTGGGGCGTCGGGAACCGAAAAGGTGGAAGCTCCAAAATCTTTCAAAAACCTAAGGAAAAACAATGAATTTTGCCTCCGGGGGCCCTCTTGGGAGTGCTCTTGGAGGCCTCTTGGGGCGTCTGGGGGCTATCTTGGGAGTCTTGGAGCGATCTTGTGGCATGTCGGACCCCTCGTGTACCATCTTGGGGGCCTCTTGGGGGCCTCTTGGCCTTTCTTGGGGCTCTCGGGGACGACTGCCTCGTGTTCTGCACGACGTGCTGCAGATATTTCAATTTGGAGTCGCACAAAGGTTTGGACGTGACGTGCCCTGGGCGCTCGGGGTCAGGACGGGGAATCGAGAACACACGACATTTCGAGAACCTCAGGCACCCGCAGAGCTCAAAGAAGCACGCGAAGTTGGACGGCCCGTCTCGGCCATCAGCGGAGACGAAGATCAAACAGTGGATTGATCCGTTGGTGGACACGGTGGTGGAGAGACCAGCGGCTACAGCACCTGCTCCCGCAGGTGATTCAAGGTACCACGACGTGCCCAGAATCTTACGAGGGTATGGGCTTTCATATGATGAAGTGCAGGAGCTGGGTCAACCTAGACCCGATTCAGGCTCTGAGGATGATGGCAGCGATGACGGACTCTTTGGCTGACTGTGGGGCCGAAGCTTCGGCGTTCAAATCCTGCCTTGTGCAGGTTCATATGTCGCCAGGCAGGTGCAGGCCGGCCAGGTCCCTTGGGATTGCAGCGTGGCTGGCCCTTGGGCACCTTAAGTGCTGGCCTGCATCCGGCCAGTTTTGCTGCATGCAGCTCGAGCATGATAGAGCTGATTCACGTGAGGGTTGGCACGGCCCTCTTCATCAGTGGCCACCTGGGCACGCTGGGCCACCTGTGGTTCGGCCTCGCCCTGCGGTCGCTGGACCTGCTGTGCGTGGTGTTCCGCGTCATGGCAGGCACCGTGCACGTGAGCACGGGCCTGCCGCAGGCTCCGTGCCCCCTGGCCGCTCGGCCGCCTTGCCAGGTCCGACTGGCTTCCCCCCCCCCCCGCCTCGGCGCATGCAACGCGGTTCCTGGCCCTTTGGGCTCCGTGGTGCACGCGATGGGGTGGGGGGCGGGGGGGCTAGTGGGCCTCTGCCCGCCGCCGCGGGCCGATCCAACCGCCTCTCGGCTGCTCGCTCGCTCGCTCATCCTCCTCCCCCTCCTCCTCCTCCTCCCCCTCCTCCTCCTCCTCCTCCTCCTCCTCCTCCTCCCCCTCCTCCTCTCCTCCTCCCCCCCCTCCCCCTCCTCCTCCTCCTCCTCCTCCTCTCCTCCTCCTCCTCCTCCTCCTCCTCCTCCTCCTCCTCCTCCTCATCCTCCTCCTTTCCTCCTCTCCTCCTCCTCCTCCTCCTCCTCCTCCTCCTCCTCCTCCTCCTCCTCCTCCTCCTCCTCCTCATCATCATCATCATCAGCAGCAGCAGCACCATCGTCCCTCATCATGCATCCTCATCCTCATCCTCTCCTCCTCCTCTTCCCTCCTCCTCCTCCTCCTCCTCCTCATCCTCCACCTCCTCTCCTCCTCCTCCTCCCCCCCTCCTCCTCCTCCTCCTCCTCTCCCCTCCTCCTCCTCCTCCTCCCTCCTCCTCCTCCTCCTCCTCCTCCCCCTCCTCCTCCTCCTCCTCCTCCTCCTCCTCCTCCTCCTCCTCCTCCTCCTCCTCCTCCCTCCTCCTCCTCTCTCCTCCCTCCTCCCCCCTCCTCCTCCTCCTCCTCCTCCCCCCTCCTCCCCCTCCCCCTCCTCCTCGGGTCACGTACGGCCCCGGGGGAAACCGTGCAACTCCGGGAGCGTCGGCCTCCCTGTGCCAACACCCGTGGGCCCAGGGACGCCGCCACGAGAAGATGCCTGGCAGGGCGGCCGGCAGGGCCCACAGGGCCCGCTCCCCTCCAGACGCGCTCGAACCGCACCCCGCGCAAAACTGGCGCCCGGACTCTCTCCCGGGGGCGGGGGGCGCAGGAAGGCAGGAGGGAGGAAGGGCAGGAAGGAGGGGCAGGAAGGGAGGAGAAGGGCAGGAAGGAAGGAGAATGAGAAGAAAGGCAGGGAGGGAGGGAAGGAGGAGACGGGGAGGGAGAGGAGAGGGCGGGAGGGGGGGGAAAAGCAGCAAGCGACGCAGACACGGGGGAGAGGGAGGAGGAGGAGGAGGAGGAGGAGGAGGAGGAGGAGGAGGAGGAGGAGGAGGAGGAGAAGAGGAGGGGGAGGACCGAGCCCAACGGGGGCGTCTTGACCAGGAAACTTCGAGGGGGGCGGCCGCCAGCCGCAAAAGAATGGCGAGGAGACTCCCAGAGGCGCGAAAGTGTGCGCGGGGTGCATCCCCCCCCCCCAGAGCCTCGCTGCCGCGGGGCCGGCGGACTGCAGGAGAACGGGGAGTGCGTGACGTGCGTGGGCTCCGCAGGGGGAAAAGTCGGTGACTCAGAGATGGGGCCCAGAGGGATGGAGACCCAAGGATAGGAAGGGATCCGAGGGCGGATTTGCACTGCCTGGGGCACCCCGTCCTGAGGGCCCCATCTCCTTCGGGACCGCGTCTCCGAACCACCGGCAAAGGGTAGCCCCGCGTAGGAATCAAGGGTGGGCAACCTTCCCAAGGGTACCCTTGCATCCGTGCCCCTTCGGCCCATCCTCAGCGACTTTTGCTGGCCAACCTCGGCCCAACCTCGCTCGAACAACGCTCGCACGGGCCCCCCAGGCCCTCGCACCCTCACGGCGCATCCTCCTGACACGGGCCGGCTGCACAAGTGCCGCTGCACGTGCTCCCCGGGACCTCTCCCGGGGTGCCTCGTGTCGGGGGCGGAAAAGAGGGGGGTGATGACTAGGGGGGGGTGGATACCATGGCGTGGGCCATGATATTTCCCCAGATTTCATGGCGCCTCTTCTCATTTCATTACGTCCCTGGCCCCCCCGCTGGGCCGCGCACATGCCGCCGGTCATGATTTGCACCCCCCCCTCTTGGACACCCCCCTCTTGGCCGCTCCCGATCGTGGCCAGGGCTCCAAAAGCGACTCCAGCCGTGGGGGCGCAAGCCCCCCCCCCGACAGAGACAAGGAATCGAAGCGAGGGCATCGGCATCGGCAGGGCCCTCTCGCCCCCTCCAGGGGTCCGACGTGCTGCTGCTGCTGCTCCAAGCGGGGGGGGCCCGACGTCCCGACCTTTGTCCTCCTCCTCCTCCTCCTCCTCCTCCTCCTCCTCCTCCTCCTCCTCCTCCTCCTCCTCCTCCTCCTCCTCCTCCTCCTCCTCCTCCGTCTGCAGGGGCCGGCTTCTCAGCCCGAGCCGGCGCTTGTTGGCGGCCCCAGGGCCTGGCGAGGGCCTCCCGGAGGCCGAAGACAACGTCGAGCTGCCGGATTTGATCGGAGGTTGATAGACCTGCCACCCTGACATGTCGATTAGTGAATTGGCCGTTTTCGGTTCGCGAGAGGGCGTCGCGGCCGTTATTTCTGCGGGTCCAGGTCCGTCGGTTTCGGTCCCAGGCCGTTTCACTAAAGGGAGGTTTACTGAAGAGAGGTTTGACCACCGCCGATTGGAGGTGTCGGCACGGTGGAGGTCCCGGCGCATGTCTGCCCTGACAGCCGCCGATCCGCTCTTTGCAATCCGCGGCCCCAGAGGTACCAGCCACTTCCCCAGGGGCAGTTCATCGCCCTGGAGCCATTTCTGATGGCCCTGGGGCCCGAAAACAGCCCTCGCTGGAGCCGGTTCTGATGGCCCTGGGGCCCGAAAACGGCCCTCGAGTGAGGCCCTCGAGAGCTGGAATCGATGAAACATGCTCGGGTTGTATTAGTTGTTTCTTCTCTACAAGAAATAGCCGGAGATCTGGGCACACGTCTTACGCAGGTGTGCGATTACGCACCCCTTGTGGAACGAACCGCTCAGCTCTCGCGCCGAAGACCGCCGTGACACCACCAAAGACCCCCGAAGAGACCGCCGAAGATCGTCCAGAAGCCGCCGAAGACCGCCCGAGGCCGATGGGTTACAAGGGGCCCATGGTCGAGTGCGTACGGTATACTCGCGTCGGCTGGCGGCGACCCCGCCGCGAGCGTTCAAGGCTGAACGCCGCTGTTGAGAGATCTGACCTTTCGGGAATTGCCGATCGTCCAAGCTTGAACGATCCCCGCGGCTTCAGGCGCCAACGCTGGGGTCGGCATGACACGAACCTGCCGTGGCCGTCTCCTGGTTCCTTCTTCCAGCAGCCGGCGAACGCCCACCTTCAGAGGTCTCAGCCCTTTCTCTGGGCCAGCTTTTCCTTTGGGCAGCTTCTGTTGACGGTCCCGAGGCCCAATTTATGGAGTCCCAGACCCGGATAGCGGAGCGCCAGAAGGCCGTCCAAGGCCTTCTCGAAAGAGCTCTGGAAGCTCTTGGAAGGAGCTTCTGGAGAGCGGGCACGCGTACTGGGAAACGCTTACTCCAGATTTCGTAATAAAAGGGAGGGGGTCTGGACCCTCCAAGACAAGCCATTTCAGACCTCCCCCGTGGGAGAACCCTCCAAAACATCGTCCCCAGACCCCCCCAGGCCCTCCAAGATAGCTTGGAAAAGACCCCCCCCGAAATGAGACCCCCCTCCCTTTACTACGAAATCTGGAGTAGACAAGGTCTCTCGGAACAGACTTCTGGTTCAAGCAGGCTGCTGCGGGGCTCTCTGCCGGAAGCCAGGAACGAGCACCGGGGGGCTGCCCTTGCCGGCCAGCCTCCAAGCGGAAACCCGCCTGTAGCTCTCGCAGAGCGCTGTACCCGGGAGTGCAGGCCCCCGGGGGCCGAACACGGCAGCAGCAGCAACAGCAAAGCTGCAAACGGAAGCAGCGAACGGGAACAGCCGTCGTGCTCGTCGCTGCCCCTCCTCCTCCTCCTCCTCCTCCTCCTCCTCCTCCTCCTCCTCCTCCTCCTCCTCCTCCTCCTCCTCCTCCTCCTCCTCCTCCTCCTCCTCCTCCTCCTCCTCCTCCTCTTGCTCCCGAGGCTCGGCGCTGCAGCCCAACTTCGAGACCTTCCGGCAGGCGAACATCTCGGTGTCCGTGCTGGTCGGCGCGGTGCCGCAGTGCCGCCGCTGCCTCGGGCGCCGCGAGCCGCGGCCGGGCGAGCCCGGGGGCGAGCACGAGCTGGTCGTCTCGGGGACAGCCGCCACGAATCAAGCAGTGGCGAAGCGTCCCGGCTTGCCCATGGGCGCACCAGAGAATGTTCTAAGAACCCTTGTGTGGACTGCACGAGGTGCTCTCAGAAGATTTCTGGCTGAGACTGGACTTGTGCTAATGCATCGGGCCGATGTTCTCAGGACATTGCGATTGTTCTTGGAGCATTTCGGGGTTCTAAGAACATGTCGTGGTAGGCCTATAGGAATGCGGGGACGGTTGGTCCCTGCTTAAGTGAAGGGCGCTCGAGGTTCGAGGATCAAGGTTCGAATCCAGACAGGATCGCGTCGTTTGAAGAAAATCAGGACGGGAGGTTTTTGGCTGCTTTCGGCTCGGGGGGGCCCTCGCGGGGCCTCGGGACCGTCAAAAAACGATTCAGGACGACAAGCCGGTCCCGGGGAAGGGGTCGGGACTTCCAGGGACGCCGTCCTGAATAAATCCGGACGCCGCATCTTTAGGAAGGTGTTCGGGCGTGTGCTCGCCCGTTCTGGGCCTCAGGAGAGCGTCTCGTCGCCGCCGCTGGATGCGCCTGGAAGTCTGGTCCGCACGCACCCCCGGAACCGGTCCAGGCGCGAACCCTGGTCTCGATTTCGGCTTCTAAGTAGGGACCGTCCAGGCCCCGGGGCCGCGAGAGACGGGTCCAGGGCGCGGACAGCTGGGCCTGGAGACTGGGTCGGGGCCTATGGGGCCACGGAAGGAAAAATTAGACTGGCGGATTTCGAGGACAGGCGCTCGAGGATCACGGATCGGGGTTCGAAGGTGCGAAGTGCGAAGTGTGAAGGTCCAGGCGCGGGCCTTATCTATAGATGTAAGGCCAGCGCCTTTTAAGAAGCAGCCTCCTTCTAAGAAGCCCTCCCCTCTCCCTCCACCCCCTTGTGCGCGCCGCCAAGCACCGTCGGGCCAACTCGAGTCCCCCGAGCCCGAGCCTTTGCGCCTCCCCGAGTCCAGGATAGTGAACCGCGCCGAGTTCCAGCTCTCGGCGGACCTCACGTCGCTGCCCTGCGCGCTCCAGGCGCGGCACTCGTACTCCGACGGAGAGCAGCGGACCCTGGGTGTGCTCTTCAACGCGATCAAGGACGAACAGGGGCAAACTCCCGCGGACGGTAACGTATGCACCGTACCGCGTGGGCGCCTCCCGAGGCGCTGTCGACCTTCGACCCAGGAATGGTGCGGTTGATAGCTCATCGGCCCTCAGGAGCCCACAAACTGTGCACCGTACCACGTTGGAGCGGGGCCTGAACGGAGCCCAGGCGTGGTACGGTGCATGGGCTCCGTTCGCGTAAAGCTGCACAAGCACAGAGCCTCGGACAGGGTCGGTGCTGGAGGCGCTGCCAGGGGGGAGCCAGCGCCGATCCGAGACATCCGCGCGGACCTCCAAGATTTTGCGTTCATGTCGTGCTTCCTTCCTCTGAAGGAGGCGCGCCGCTGCGTCGACTGCATCCTGCTGGTACTCATTCACTACTACTGCGGGGCGCTGCAGATTGCCGTGGTCGTCGCTCTGCAGGCCGCGCTCTGTCTGCCGGAGGCGCTGCAAGGGGTCCAGGTGATGCTGTTCTTGTTCGTCCTGCTGCCCGTGGTCTCCGCGTCGCTCCTCTTCAACGAGGCTCCAAGAAGAGAAACTGCCGCGGGTTCTGGCCCACCACGCTTCGACGCGACACGCAAACCACGCCCCAGTCAAACTTCTCTCGTCCCCCCTCCCCGCAGAGCGGGCGACACGCGATCCGCTCGCGAGGCATAGCGTGTCGCCGGGGCCGCCGCCGCGACATGCTATGCGCAGAGCGCGCCAGGGGCAGCTCCCTGGAGGCGCCGCTGAGGGTAGGTCAGCGCCGATCCAAGAAATTCGATCGGACCTCATAAAGTTCAAGGTTATGTCATTGTCTCTTCTTCTGGAGGCCTCCCCGCAGCTGATGAAGGAGCTGCCTCTCAAGAAGGCGGACGAGAAGACCCTCGCCCAGCCCGGCCGGCTGATGTCGCTGTACGCGTGCCGCTCCGTGCCAACCGCACTGGTGCTCGCAAGAGAAGCACGACACGAACAGACGCTTCCGCAGGTCGGCGCGCATTTTCTTGGGTCGGCGATGGCGCCGCCCCTGGCGGCGCCCAGCGCCCATCCGAGAAGCCTGCGCGGACCTCCGAAAGCTCACGACTGTGAAGCCTGCAGCTGCTTTGTGCCTCCTGAGTGGAGTCCGAGTAGGTGGGGTCGGTGCGGAAGCTCGCGCCGCATCGCCGATGCGTCGGCGATGCGGTTCGATGTGGAGCCCTCTTTCTTCCGCTCCGGCGTCGCCGATGCATCGCCGACGTCGCCGATGCATCGCCGACGTCGCCGATGCATCGCTGAAGCATCGGCAACGTATCGCTGATACATTGCCGATGCAGGGCGGTGCTCCAACCCCAGGAGGCCTCTAGCTTTATGATGTTCCAGCCTACTTTGGGCCTTGATCACCAGACAGAGCTTCGAGCACCAAAACAGTACCGAAACTCCAGGTTTCTGACGTGTCGGGCCCTGGGAGACACTCGCCCGGCACTGTCTCCACACTCCTTCGACACTTTTTTCCGGATGCTCGACATCATTTCCAGGATGTGGTCCTCGAGCACGCCGGGAGCAAGAAAACTCCCAGCTCCTCTCCCAGGTGCTGGTGGCCGCGTTCCTGCACGACCTGCACCGGGTGACGCGGTGGCAGGTCGACCAGGCGAGGGCGGCGCGGAGCTCGGCCGAGCCAAAAGGGGCTCCGCCCTGGGGGCTCCCCGTCCAGCTGGCGACTGCTCGCGACTGCTCTCGGGCAGCGCGGAGCCCAGTCGGAGCAGGTCCGGCTCGAGCCAAGGGGGCTCCGTCTGGCATCGGCCACGCGCAGAGGGGGGCAGGGGGAGGGATGGACATGGAAAGCTTCTCAGCAGCACCCCTGCTCTCTCAGAAGGCGGGGGTTGCATCTATGTATATATATATATTATATAGAGAGAGAGGGAGAGATGTAAGGCTGGCGCCTGCTAAGAAGCAGTCCCCTTCTCAAAGAAGCCTTGTCCCCCTCCCCCATGCCCCGCTGTGCGCGCCGCCAATGGTGGGCCTCCAGCTGGACTGAGCCTCTCACGACAGCTGTGGAAGACGACCACCGGAGAGGAGGCATGTTGCCAAACAATTTTCAGATATCTAGAACATGCTTAAAACATGTCTTATACATGTACAGACATGCTTGAAACATCCTTTAAATAGCTTTCAAGCAATAAGGCACATTTAAACGCAATGATAGGGTTATGATGTTCCAACCTACTTTAGCCTTGACAACCAGAAAGAATTTCGAGCGCCAGAAAAGTATCCACAAACTCGAGGGTGTTCACGTGCCGGGCCCTGGGAGACACTGCTTCGACACTCCTTCGACACTCTTCCGGGTGCTCGGAATCATGTCTGGGATGTGGCCCTGAAGCACGAGGGGAGCCACATAGAGTGCCAGGGCTGTTGGAGTGTCCATTGCCATGGCGCCCACAGCCGCACAGGCGAGGGATCTGCCCTCGTGGAGCGCCTCGCTGCAGGGCGCCTGCGACGGCTTCGACTGGACCTGGTGGGTCACCGGCCGCTGGCCCCGCTGCGCCGGCGCCCTGGAGGGCGGCGCGGCGGCGGCGGACAGCTCGGGGCCCTGGCAGTCCCTCGGGCCCCACAGCGGCGGCAGGCCTCGGACGGGGCGGGGCGCGAACCGGTGTGGGGGACGAGGCACGTCGGAGACGGGAGCACTCCTTGCCACCGTCCTGGCCTCCCGGAGGGGGTAGCCTCCTGGATGGGGTCAGAGCGGACGGGGTCGGAGGATGGCACCGCATCGGCGATGCGACTCGATGCGGAGCCCGATTTTCTCCACGCTGGAGTCGCCGATGCATTGCCGATGTCGCCGATGCGTCGCCGATGCATCGGCGATGTATCGCCGATGTATCGGCGATGCGGTGCGATCTTCCGACCTTATCTACTCCGACCCCGTCTAGGAGGCCTCTACAGTGGCGGGCCGCTTTTCAATCTCAGGCCGTTCTGAGGGTCGGGGACGACGTCGGGGTGGTGTGATGTATACTTTGTTTCCCCGTTTTCCCGGGGAAACTGCGAAAATGTATACACCAGGATCCCGTATACACCTGGATCCGCTCTCCTGTGCGAGCTTCAGTGCGGGGCAGGAAACAGCGTCGATGTATAGAGTTCGGCTTCTTCAAATGGGTGGGGAGAAAGCTGCGTTTTTTCTGGTTCTCAAGGATCCCTCTGGGGCCCTGAAGGACCCCTTTAGAAGCCCCAAAGGCCCCTTTTCTGCAGCCATCGCTGCCCCCCCATTGGTTGCCCCCTCCAGTAATTCGCGCCCAACGGGACTGGGACGAGGATGAATCCGTTCCAGAGCGTTCCGGAACGTTCTCAGAGCGTTCCCGAGCGCTCTAGGAAGGCCGCGGCGCCCGAGACGTCCTCCAGAACCGACGGATCGCACAGATTCTCGATCTGCCCCCACCAGGATTTATCCTCGTTCCAGTTTCGTCTTAAGGCTGCTGGACTCCTCCTGCGCCCTCGCGCACGCGCAGCAGTGGGCCGCCCTCCTGTTTGTGGTCTACGAGGCTCGGGGGAGAATGGTTTTTGAATTCAAAACACCTGGTTTCTGAATTCATAACATTCAAAACAAAACAAAGCAACAAAAACGTGTTTTTTGGTGAATTCAAGAAGCCGTTTTTTGAATTCAAAAGCCTGCGCAGGGTCAGAGGCTCTCGAGGGTCCGCGCCGATGTCTCGGGTCGGCGCTGGGCCCCCCCTGGCACGTTCTCCGCGCGCCAAGAGTCAGGCGATCGCAAACATGGATTAAGGGGGCTTCTAAGAAGCAGCCTTCTTCTAAGAAGCCTCCCCCCTCCCCCTTCCCCTTGTGCGCGCCGCCAAGTCTTGAGGAAGGCCCCGTGGTCCATAACCATTTTTTTCCCGCGGATTCGATTGCCTCATTCAGGCGATCGCACACATGGATCAAGGGGGCGTGGATGAGCGACGGGTCCCGCTTCCATGGCTGATCGCGGATTTCCGCCGCCGAGCGAGGCGGCGCCGGCCGCATGTTGGGGAGGGCACCTCCCCCGATCCATGGATTTGGCGACCGCGCGCCAAATCCATGGATCGTCAATCCATGCTCGCGCGCCCCCGAAGGAAGGGTCGGGGAGCCCCCAAACGGTGCGGTGACCAACCCGTGTGGTGAGTCAGTGGGGATCTGGGGTGGCCGCACGGTGTTCGGACTTGGGCCGTTCTCCGAGGAGGTCTTAAGCCACTGGGGCCTCCGAGGACCAAAACCGTGCGGTGCGGTCTTAGGGATTTCGAGGTCGCCGCACGGTTTGTCTCCGCATCGTTCTGCGACCACCTACAGAATCCAGCGCCGATCCAGGGAATTCGGGCGGGCCTCCGACTGCTTGTGCTTACTTGCCGTTCTATTTCTATATTCCTCCAGAGGTGGCCCTGGCCTTCACCTTCCTGGACCGCTACGACTCGCTCCTGAAGCGGGGGCCCGCCTCCAACAAGGTCCCCGGGGAAACACGTTAGGGCTCGAGCCTGGAGAGGTCGGGTCTGCCGCCGCCTCTCTTGGCGGCCCCAGCGTGAACTCTGGCTGCGAAGTGCTCGTCGGCTGCCTGCAGCGGGAGCCCGCGCCAGATGTCATGTCGGGTCCCGCCGTTTCTCCGACGGCTCCGTCAGGCGAGCCCGCACCCCCCGAAAGCTCGAGGTTCACGTCCTCCCCGGCAGGTGCTCTGCGCGGTGGCCGCGATGACGCTCCTGGCGAACTGGGCGGCGGGCTCGGCGATCGTGTCGCGGTCCTGCGGCAGGGACTGGCACACCGTGCTCATGCCCTCCTGGGACTTCTGGCTGGCGTACGTGCTCGCGTGGCCGATCCTCGCCATCGCCGTGTCCGAGGGCACGAAGCGGCGGGACAGGAGGCACCACAGCCACCTCCAGAGGACCCTCCGCGTGCTCTTCAACACCCGACTGGGCATGTGGAGTCCGAAGTAGATGAGGCCCTGGCTCTCTGGACCCTCTCGCCGCTGCGTCCGCCGAGTTCTCGCATCCCCTCCCCCTCCTCCCCCTCCTCCATCCTCCTCCTCCTCCTCCTCCTCCTCCTCCTCCTCCTCGTCCTCCTCCTCCTCCTCCTCCTCCTCCTCCTCCTCCTCCTCCTCCTCCTCCTCCTCCTCCTCCTCCTCCTCCTCCTCCTCCTCCTCCTCCTCCTCCTCCTCCTCCTCCTCCTCCCCCCGTCGGCCTTGGATGGCGCCGGCCGTCCCTAAAAGGCTCTGCAGTGGACGCCGACCAGAAATTACCTCGCTCCCTCCTTGCGGGTCTCTCGGGTGCGTTCGCTTGGCGCCTGCCGCGCCCTGCTGCGTCTATCTGAAGAGATCGCGCCAGATGATGCGCAGCAGCTCAGAAGCAGCGCGCAGCGCTCCACTGCAAGGAGTGTGCTTGCAGGCGTCTACGAGCAACAGCAGCAGAATGAGCAGCAGCAGATGGAACAGATAACCAGGGAGTGGAGGAAAAGGAAGGAATACAGGAAGGAAGCCCGGAAGAAAGGAAGGAAGGAAAGAAGGAAGGAAGGGGAGGAGTAGGAGGAGGAGGAGGAGGAGGAGGAGGAGGAGGAGGAGGAGGCGGAAGGGGAGGGGATGGGGGGCAGGATGGGCAGAAAGGAGGGAAGAGGAGGAAGAGGAGGAGGAGGAGGAGGAGGAGGAGGAGGAAGGGGAGGAGGAGGAGATGGAGGAGGAGGAGGAGGAGGAGGAGGAAGAGGAAGAGGAAGAGGAGGAGTGGGAGGAGGGGGAGGAGGGCCTGGATCCATCCCTCCGTCCTGCACCTGGTCTCGCCTTTCGCTTCGGCGCGCCATCTGAGCGAGCCCGTGGCACAGACTCCGCCTCGCCCTGCTCGCCCTGCTCCCCCCCTCCCCCCCCCTCCTCCTACTCGCCCTCCTCGCCCTCCTCGCCCCCTGCTCCCCCCTTCGCCCCCCCGAAGGCCGCGCGCCGAGGCGGGGCTGCCCCGAGGGCCTCCGGAGGCCTTCGAGGGGGCCGCCGAGGCCCGCACGAGCCCCGCACGGGGCCGCCGAGTGCGCCGCCGAGGGCGCGGCCGATGGGGGCGGCGAGGTGCGGCTCCGAGCAGCGGATGTTCCACGCCGCCCACAGCGCGACCTACCAGCACGGCCCCATGTCGGTGGTGCCCAGCCGCCGCGGGGGCCGCTTCGAGCCTCGTCCGGATCAGCTTCACCCTCCCCTGTCCCTCCTCCTCCTCCTCCTCCTCCTCCACCTCCTCCTCCTTCTCCTCCTCATCCTTTTCCTTCCTCCTCCTCCTCCTCCTCCTCCTCCTCCTCCTCCTCCACCTCCTCCACCTCCTCCGCCTCCCTCGCTTTTGTTCGACGGCCCCAGAGCCGGGAAGCAGCCTCTGGAGGCCAAACACGTCCAAACACCAGTCGTCGCGATGATCTTGCGTCGCCTGGATCTTGAGGGCTTGGCACTGCACAGTGGCGCTGGCTACCACCAGGTGGGCACAGCCACAACCACCGAAAGATCGACTGCGACGCAGCTGGACCTACCGAACCGGGGGCACCCTCGGGCTGGACCAAGGAGCATCAGCCAGATCAGCCCCAGATCACAGCGGCAAGCGCTGGACCGAGAGAAAAAGATAACAGATTTGGCGCCTGAGGCAGTGCGCCCAAGCCAGTGCAGCGTGGAGGTATCGGCGTCAGGGTGACGGACGGCATCATGCCAGCACTCGAGCAGTTGGGGTAGTTAGACTTGTTTGGGAGCTGAAGGCAGCGGAGGAGGAGGAGGAGGAGGAGGAGGAGGAGGAGGAGGTAGGAGGAGGAAGAGGAGGTGGAGGAGAAGGATGAGGAGGAGGAGGAGGGCTCGGTACGAAAAGCTCGCCCTTGGGAAATGATTGGCATTCCTGGAGTCCCGTGTCACAAGAGATGGCGACGTCGGAGGAGAGGGAGTGTGTCCTCGCACCTCCAGAAGTGCAGGTTGTGTTGAGCCCCCATCCCCAGGGGGAGTTGCATGCAGGTTTTCCAGATGGACGTTCGGGGTCCTTGGGATTTGAAGCATTGATATGTCACTGTGGTTAATCAAATATTCACCCTTTGCCGTCAGCACGTCGTGTAAGAAGCCCGTCTTGCGAAGCTTGGAGAGCTCTGCGACGGTCTACGAATCACCACATGGGATCTCGGTTGCTGGAATAAGATTGGCAAGGGCCTCCATCCCTTAGCCCAAGGAAGGAGTAGTGATCAGTATGTCTGACTCTTTCGGTGTGGCGGAGGCATACAGCGTAGCGGTCGTGTTCAATCCTCACATGCTTGAACAGTGCATGGTCACCCACTGGACAGCCTACACCACACCCGCAGGGACCCCTAGGCTGGGACAACAGACGGAGCTGGACGGGGGGAGGGCGGGAGGGGGGAGAGGGGAGCGAGGAAAGGGGAAAGACGTGTTCCATAATCATCCTTATTTTCCTTTTCACTCCCTCCCTCCCTCCACTCCACTCCCTTCCTTCTTTCTCCTCGTCGAGGTTTTGAGACGTGTTCGCACTTAGCCGGCCTCGCAGGCCTCCAGGGGTCTCCAGGGACTCTGGGACTCCTCCTCCTTCTCCTCCTCCTCAGCATCATCATGCACACCAGGTGTAGAAAGGATACATTGTCTTCTACTCAGATCGCCCCCCTCCCCCCTCGTTACGTGTATCTCGTTCACACTCGGTTTCACTTCCTGCCCGACACCTCTCTCCTTCTATGACTAGTAGCTGTCCTCCTCCTCCTCCTCCTCCTCCTCCTCCTCCTCCTCCTCCTCCTCCTCCTCCTCCACCTCCTCCTACTCCTACTCCTCCGCCTCCTTCTCGTCTTCCTCCTCATCCTCATCCTCATCCTCGTCCTGCTCCTCCTCCCTCCTCCTCCTCCTCCTCCTCCTCCTCCCCTCCTCCTCCTCTCCTCCTTCCTCCTCCCTCCTCCTCCTCCCTCCTCCTCCTCCTCCTCCTCCTCCTCCTCCTCCTCCTCCTCCTCCTCCTCCTCCTCCTCCTCCTCCTCTGTCTCCCTCAGTTCGGTCCTTCCTCTGTCTGCCTCCGAGGGCCTCCGGTTGCCGCCGAGGGCCCCAGAGGCCTCCGATGGGCCACCAGAGAGCCGCCGAGGACCGCCGAGGACCGCCGAGGGCCGCCGAGGGCCGCCGAGGGCCGCCGGGGGCCTCCGAGGGGTCGCCGAGGGCCACCGAGGGGCCGCCGAGGGGCCGCCAGAGGCGTTCGAGGGGCCGCCAGAGGAGAGAAGGGCGCCATGCTGCTCGGGGACGACGGCTCTGGGAAAGCTGCCCCTGGGACGGAGACCCCAGAGATCCGACGTGCTGAAAAACTCGAGCCAGAGGTATTGTCGCAGGTTTCGGCCTCTAGGCGCCCTCGCTGGGCCCCAGGACCGTCAGAAAACGATTCATGACGAACGAACCACACACACACACACATACACACACACATACCCGTAGGGGGGTCGGAGGGAGGAGGACTGGCTCTGGGTATGGGTGCGGGTTGTCGGACCCCAG